>CM076581.1:223279938-223879938 GCA_034641835.2 Pinus albicaulis
GACGGTAAAATGTTGATTGTAGTCTTGTATGTTGATGATGTTATTTTTACAGGTAATGATGATTGCCTCATTGAACATTTTAAAACAGTCATGAAGGAAGAATTTGAAATGACTGATATGGGTTTGTTGAGATACTTCTTGGGAATAGAAGTAGAACAAGATGAAAATGGGATTTTTATCTCACAGGAAAAGTATGTTAATGAGGTGCTTGAAAGATTTAACATGCAAGAGAGCAAAGCAGCAATCACTCCCACAGTGATGGGATTAAAACTCAGCAGAGAGGACAGCAGCAAGGATTTTGATCCTAGTTTGTACAAGAGCATAGTTGGCAGCCTTATGTATTTGACTGCAACTAGGCCGGACATAATGCATGCTGTTATTTTGATTTCCAGGTTCATGGAAAAGCCAAAGGATGCACATTGGCAAGCAGCAAAAAGGATTTTGAGGTATGTTAAAGGTACAAAGAAATTTGGTATTTTTTATACTACTTCAGAATGTTCAGATTTAGTTGGATACACGGACAGTGATTGGGCTGGAAGTGTAGATGATCGGAAGAGCACTTCCGGTTATGTTTTTCATATGGGTTCGGGAGCCATTTCATGGGCTTCTAAGAAACAGCCCGTTGTAGCGTTGTCTACAGCAGAAGCAGAATATGTGGCAGCTACAGCAGCAGCGTGTCAAGCAATTTGGATGCGGAAAATGTTGAGAAGCTTATGTCAAGAACAGGTAAAAGGGACAATGATATTTTGTGACAATAGCTCAGCTATTGCATTGTCTAAAAATTCTGTTTTTCATAAAAGAACAAAGCACATTGACACCAAGTTTCATTTCATACGGGAATTGGTTAGCAATGGTGAGATTGTTTTGCAGCATTGCAGAACAGAGGATCAATTTGCAGACATCCTCACAAAGCCACTACAGCAGAAAAGCTTTGAATATCGTAAGATGCATGGCATGCTATGAAAACCTAAATAATGAAAATTATTAAGGGGGAGTGTTGGAATTAATTTCCAACTCACGTTTAACCAAACAAATAAGCAGAGATCATACGGCGAAGAGGCCAAAGGGTAAAAGCATGTCCGCGGTCAATGCAAAATCAGGGCGCAGGTTCATCGAATTGCCGACATCACCGTGAAGAAGGGGCCTATACATATAATACGGCCCATATGACATATATTATAATGTGGTATATTGATCACCAATTAAATGTTTGTCACGCATTTTCTTTTGGTTGGTTTTTTAAGAGGTTTTAAATATTGTTTTGATTTAATATATGTGAAGTATATATTAAAAGGCCCGTAAGGGGTGTAGATATGTGCCCAGCACATTGTAAAAGCCGTGAAGTAATTTTTATTACACAGCAGTGTAAATAAAAAAAAAAGGAAAACACAGTAAATGTTTATTACCCAGAAATGTAATTTTAATTACACAGCACAGCAGTGCGGGAGATGAAAAATCAAAGTGCCAGAAAGTCAGTTTGTGATCAATGCTACTTCCAAGCGGTGCCTGCAGAAATTTATGATACCATAAATGAAATCTGAAGCGGTGAAATTTGTGGTTGAATGTCAACGAATGGCATTAAACAGGCTGAGATATTTTTATGAGATATTTTCTGTTTTGATATATGCAGAAACAGAGTCATTTGTATTGTAATTTTTTTTTCAATACACAGCAGCGTATTGTAAGAACAGAGAGCAGAGTTTTATGCACAGCAGAGTGCATTTTGTAAAAGACAGAGAAGTGAATTTGGAATTGCACAGCAGAGTGCATTTTGTAAAAGACAGAGAAGTGAATTTGGAATTGCACAGCAGTGTATTTTCCAGAAAAACAGAGTATTCCAGCAGTGAATGTTTTAGTGAGACAGAGTGATATTTCTGAACTGTGTTTGCAGCAGTCAGAATTTTGTTTGTAAATCCCTCTTTTGAGGAAGTCTGTAACAGCAGTTTTTTTATATATATGAAATATAATTTTTCTGAGTTGAACTCTGTCTGTCAGTGAATTTTTTTTGAATTATTCTCTGTGTTGAAGAGGGCAGTCTTATTGTTTTGGAATTCTGAAAATTCCAACACCTTGTTGGAATTAATTTCCAACTGCTGTTTAACCAAACAGCGCAGAGATCATACGGCAGAAGAGGCCAGGCGGCAAAGCATGTCCGCGGGGGTCGATGGAAATTTGTGGGCAGAGGTTCTTACCCCCGGAATTGCTGACATCACCGCAGCAAGGGGCCCACATATAATACGGCCCATATGACATATATTATATGTTGTATATTGATCACCAATTAAATGTTTGTCACGGCATTTTTTTTGGTTGGTTTTTAAGAGGTTTTAAATATTGTTTTGATTTTAATATATGTGAAGTATATATTAAAAAGGCCCGTAAGGTGTAGATATGTGCCCAGCACATTGTAAAAGCCGTGAAGTAATTTTTATTACACAGCAGTGTAAATAAAAAAAAAGGAAAACACAGTAAATGTTAATTACCCAGAAATGTAATTTTAATTACACAGCACAGCAGTGCGGGAGATGAAAAATCAAAGTGCCAGAAAGTCAGTTTGTGATTAATGCTACTTCCAAGCGGTGCCTGCAGAAATTTATGATACCATAAATGAAATCTGAAGCGGTGAAATTTGTGGTTGAATGTCAATGAATGGCATTAAAACAGCGCTGAGATATTTCTGAGATATTTGTTTTGGTTAATATACAGAACAGAGTCATTTGAATGTAATGTTTTTTTTTATACAGCAGTGTATTTAAAAAAAACAGAGAGACAGAGAATAGTTTTTACAGCAGAGTATTGTTTGTAAAAACAGAGTTGTAATTTCTTAATTACACAGAACAACATAAACAGAGTATTTCTCTGTGTGAGACAGAGAAGAGTATTTTGGTTACTGTGTGTGAAGCAGTACCATAGTTTGTAATCTCCCAGCAGTGGAAAGATAGAAGAGTCTGTAATATCAGTTTTTTTATTGAATATAAATTTTTCTGAGTTGAGAAACTCTGTCTATGAATGCTTTTTTTTTGAATTATTCTCTGTGTTGAAGAGGGCAGTCTTATTGTTTTGGAATTCTGAAAATTCCAACATGGTATCGGAGCCAATCCAGGCTATTTGAAGGTCAAATAAGCTGAAGGAACAGAGTTCGTTTTTGCAGCAACCTCTCCAGCAGAGTGAAGGTTCAGCCAAGAAGAATTCGAAGGTATTTCTCTATAAAATTTGTTGTGTAACTATTGCAAAACAGTGAGCTATTTTAATACACAGTCAAGTGTTTTTATCATAGTTAGAAGTGCAGAATGGCAGGCTCTAGCACAGGTATGAGTTTGGGAAATGTCCATCTCCCACAATTCAATGGAAAGAATTATGATTATTGGTCAATAACCATGAAAGCTTTATTTACCTCACAAGAATTATGGGAATTAGTTGAGGATGGCTTTGAAGAGCCAAAAGATGAAGCAGAGTTTTTGATGTTAAATCAAGCAGGAAGAGAACAGTTGAAGAACAATAAGAAGAGAGATGCCAAGGCTCTTTTCTTCTTGTATCAAGCAGTGCATGAGAGTGTGTTTCCAAGGATAGCAACAGCTAAGAAATCCAGTGAAGCATGGGAAACTCTCAAGACAGCTTATCAGGGAATGGAGAGAGTGAAGACAACAAAACTTCAGTTGCTGAGGAGAGATTTTGAGACTCTCTGTATGAAAGAGTCAGACAACATTGACTCATTCTTCACTCATGTGATTGGAATGGTCACACAAATCAGATCTCATGGAGAGACTCTTGAGGACAAGAGGATTGTGGAGAAACTCTTGAGAAGTTTACCCTCAAGATTCGATGTGATTGTCACCACCATAGAAGAGACAAGGGATCTCACAAAGTTTTCAGTGGATGAATTACATGCATCACTGATTACCCATGAACAGAGATTGGGTAGGAGTGAAAACTCATCTCTTGAACATGCCTTTAAGACCCAGATGTCTTTCGGAAGAGGAAGAGGGCAAGGCAGAGGAAACAAGAGAGGAAGAGGCAGAAGCCAAAACAGAGGTGGAAGGAACAGTCCAGCAAATGCTCAAGGAAAGGCGCAATCCAACCGCATCAAGGCCAAGGCAACAACAAGAAGTGGTCAGCACGTTCAAGGACAAAGGTATGATAAGTCCAATGTCCAATGTCACTATTGTAAAAATATGGTCATTATGCAAATGAATGTGAAAGAAGCAAAGATGATATGGGAAATAGAACAAACAAAAATTTTACTAGGGGAAAATCTCAAACAAGACAATTTATTTTTAGTTTGTAATATGGCCGAATAAAAGAATGAAGACTTATGGTTTCTAGACTCCTAAGTTACAGAACTATGTGACAAAGAAATACAGCAATGTTTTTCTATGTTGTATGAGAGTGTGGTCACAAGTCACACTAGAAACTAACAGAAAATTTTCTCACAGGGAAAAGGAGAACTAAAATGTTTCTTAACAAGGAAATGTGGAAATAACACATAGCAAGATGTGTATTATGTTCCAGAATGAAGTGTAACCTCTTGATTATTCGACAACTGTTCAAAAGGGGTACAATGTATTTTTTGAGGATGATGTTTTTGCCATCATGGACAAACCACCCAACAAACAATGTATCATGAATATGACAAGAACAGATGTTCCCCAGAATGAGAGCAACATTTGAATAATGGTGAAGAGAAAGCAGTGACAAGGAGCGTAAGAGGCCCAAAGCGAACCAAAAGATGAAAATTGGTTTCAGGGTACCCTGGAGATTTGGACATCTCAACTTTGGAGGTCTTAACTTGTTGGATGGGAAAAGGAAAATGGTAAGAGGTTTACCATTGATAGAGAAACCGAACAACTCGAGAAAGTTGCATCTTGGGAAACAACACAGAAAATTTTCCTTTCAGAAAAGTACAAGGGCAAGAAAATTCCTTAGAGATTGTCCACTCATATTTAGCCACCGACAAACTCCATCCTCGTCGGCAACCACTACATGTTAACATTCACAGATGATTTTATAAGAAAACTTGGGTTTACTTGAAAACAAAAGTGATGTTTGAAAGGTTTTGCAACTCTGAAGCACTTGTGGAAAACCAAAGTGGGCCGCACACATCAAACTCGCAGGATCGATAGAGCAGGTGAGTATACCCCTAAAATATTTTCTACGTTTTTGTAGAGAAAATGGTATCATGGTAAAGCCATAACTAGATATACTCCACAAAAATGGGGTAGCTAAAGGAAGAATAGAACCATAATGGACATGGTAAGGAGTATGTTAAAGGCAAAGAATTTTCCATCAGATAATTGGGCTGAAGCTGCAGTTATCAGTAGTGGCTACATTTTAACATGCTCTACAAAAGCAAGAAGCATGAACAAAGTGTTTGAAGAGGCATGTGGAGGGCACAGCAAGGTGTCACACACATGAAGAGCTGGATGTGTGGGCTATGCACACATTCTAGATCGCCCAGAAGAAGTTGGGATGAAGGGGAGAAATGTATTTTCACTGGATACGTGAGAATCCAAGGCTTATAGGTTATACAACTCATCCACCAAGAAGTTTATCGTGAGCAAGAGATGTTCAAAATTTTATTGAAGAGGAAGCTTGGGATGGAAGCATAGAAAAACAGTGAATGAAATGAACATCACATCCATGATGAAAATGATGATGAGTCGGTCGAAACACATCTCCAAACCGTAGCTCCAACACAAGGGTAGCAAGGAAGCACCCTTGATGAGAAATGAAATTTCTCTCCACACACCACAAGTGGAGAAAATTCAAGTTCTTTCTTCACATTTGTACACTTAATGAAAGAGGTAAGAAGTTCAGAAATTTAAATGACATTTATGAGAAAGAGGCAAAAAGAAATTGTGGGCTGTGATGAACTCTTTGTCAATACAAGGATGACCCTATTCATTTTGAGGAAGCCAATAAAGATAGAAAATGGATAGAAGCTATGATGAGGAGATTAAAGCCATAGAAAGAAACAAGACTTGATTTAATAACCTCAAAAGGTAAAGATGTCAGCTGAGTTAAATGGGTGTACAAGACCAAGAGTAACAACAAGGAAAAATAGAGAGACACAAGGGCAAGACTTGCTGTATAATCAAGCATGGGATAGATTATGAGGAAACTGACTGCTGCTAGAACAAACTGAGAGCAAAAGAGCCTGCATAGCAACACAAAATAAGTGGAAATTTTACCAAATGGACGTGAAGTCAACATTCTTAAAATGGAGTGTTAATGGGGAGGAGGTTTACATTGAACAACCTCTTGCCATAAAATAAAGGCTAAGATAATAAATTATGCAAGTTGAAGAAAGCTCTTTATGGGTCAAGCAAGCGCCAAGAGCATGGTACAAAAGAGAATAGAGTCCTATCTTACCGGAAAATGGATTTGAAAAGTGTGAGGGAGAACCCAATTCTCTACACTCAAAGAAAAAGATGGTAAAATGTTGATTATAGTTTATATGTTGATGATGTTATTTTCACAAGTAATGATGATTACCTTAGTTGACAATTTTAAACAATTATGAAAGAAGAATTTGAAATGACCGATGGGTTTGTTGGAATACATTTTAGGAATAGAAGTAGAACAAGATGAAAATGTATTTTTGGCCTCTTGCTGTGCAAAATATGTTAAATGTATGTCACAAGATTTAACATGTAGGAGAGCAAAGGAGCGATCATCGTGTATAGTGATGGGATTAAAACTCACAGAGACAACAACAAGGATTTTGATCCTAGCTAGAAGAAGAGCATAGCTAGTTAAATTTCCTCATGTATTTGACTCGCAACCAGGGCCACATACAATGCATGTTGTTAGTTTAGATTTCCGCATTCATGAAGAAGCCAAAGGATTCACATTAAGTGTAGCAACGAAGAGAATTCTCGAGGTATGTTAAAGGAACTAAAAGGTTTGGTATTTTATATACCGTTCGTAATTGTTCTGAGATTTAGTTGGTGACACCGAGAGGATTGGGCCGTAAGGTAGATGATCTGGAAGAGCACTTCAAGTTATGTTTTTCACAGGGTTCAGAGCTACTCATGGGCTTCTAAAAAGCAACCCATTGTAGCATTGTCTACAGCAGATGAAGAATATGGCAAACACAAGAGGCAAATTGTCAAGAAATCGGGATGAGGAGGATGCTAAGAAGTTTGTGCCAAGTGCATATAAGAGGAACAGTGATTTATTGTGACAATAGCTCAGATATTTCATTATCGATGAATTCTATGTTTCATAGGAGAATGAAATACATACACACAAAGTTTCATTACATCAGAGAATTGGTAAACAGTGGAGAAATTGTTTCGGAACACTGCAGATCTCAGTAGCAGTTTGCAGATATTCTGACCAAGCCAATGTTATTTTGAATTTATGAGCAAATGTCCGGGTATGACCGATAACCCAACAATTAGGACCACAGAGGAGTGTTGAAATGTTAATTTCAATCGCGTATTGGTACATCCGTAGACAAGCAAAGACAAAATCGATTCATTGTCCGTACAATCGTTTCCATTTTTGTTTTCATGTCTTCGATGCGCAGCCACTTTCTACCTCGATGAAGAGTCAAGTTCGGTCGCTTTTTTGCTGGCCTTATAATTTTGAAAATGGAGTGATTTCCATTTTGAAATAGAGTCTTCACCGATTTTGATTGAACGTTGTGTTTGTTTAAAGGATGAGTGGTGCCCGCGGCCATGTCAACAAGTCACCAACAAAACAGGAGAATGGGCTATGTGGTCCCCGCGATGCAGACCAGTTAGGCGCATGCGTGGCGTACTTCTGTGATCGGAATTGGCTTTTCCCGCCACCAAGCAGAACCCGGACTGCAATATTCATTGGAGGCAAATTTAAATGGACGCGATCGTTGCCGTTTACGTGAGCGGTGCCCAAATCGGACCTGGGCCACGATAGGGTAGACTTAATTGACCGCATCACATTTCTACCGACGTCAACGCCCAAGTTCGTAACGCGAAACTCTCTATTCAATCCGGTTGAATGTTTTTTTGAAGTCCGGGTGGAGAATCGATTAATATTTTATGTCAAAGTTTTTATTTTTTTATGTTAATGCTACGACATATGTGTTGAAAAATGCCGTGAGGCATAATGAGTAATGTAATGTGATAGCACAAGAGTGCATGTTTAATTTTTATTAAGCAACAGCGTAGTGCTTTTTCGTTTAGAGAACATAGTGAATGTAATTTTGTTTTGTAAGCACAATAGCATGCTATTACTCTGAGACAGAGTTTATTTTGAGAGACAAAGGAAGTCTCCTTTGGTATCATGCTTTGCAGCACCTGTGTATCATTGTAATATTTTTTTTTGAAGGAATAAAAGTTTTGTTTTCAAGTGGAAACTCTGTCTACCGTCAAGAGTTTTTATTTTTTTGTGTTAGTAGAGGAGAGTATTACTCTCTCCAATGTTTGTTCCGAAATTTTCAAATATTCCAACAAGTCGGAGGAAGTGTTTGTAATAGTTTTTTTTTGAGTTAATGAAACATAAATTTTCAAAGTGTGAGTCTCTGTCCTGAAGCAAAAAATTTTATATTCTCTGTGTTGAAAAGAAGAAAACCATTCTCTCCATTGTTTGTTCTGGAATTTTTATAAATTTCAAAATAGAAATCTATGTTTCGCATAGATCGATATATTGGAGTGCGCGAACGAAGGAATAGGTATGTGCTGGCAAGGGCATATTAGGTGATCGATTTTTCCATTTAGTAGCGGATCGGATCGGATCCTCTCTGCACCGAAAAAGCCTATCTGGAACCACCTCACCTTGTAATGAGTCTACACTTCCAACTTGACAGTTGGTTGTCTATATAAACCATCTCCATCTCTTTCAGATTGCACTCCATCACTGTGTATGCGTCCTCATGTTGCCGAACATGGTGCTCGCCTTTTTTCGCAATCATACAAGCCTAATGCCTATAACTGTGGCGCCGCTTACTCTCCACCGTTTCCAGTTTTGAATCCTCTCCGAAGCCCACCGTATTTTGCCCTCTCCCTTGTACAAATCTCCACCCTCGCCCATATATTATCCTCCTTTCTACAAATCTCCTCCGAAGCCAACATTTTCCTCCTCCACTTCACAAATATCCTCCAGACCACAAATATCAGCATCACAAACATCACCATCATCATCTCCTCCGAAGCCAACAGTTTCTCCTCCTCCACTTCACAAATATCCTCCTCCAGACCACAAATCTCAGCATCACAAACATCACCATCATCATCCACCGAAGCCGATGGTATCTCCTCCTATCCACAAGTCTCCACCCAAGCACGTAGTGATTCCTGCCCCCAGATCACAAATCTCCTCCTAAGCCGATAGAATATCCTCTCCCTGTTCAAAATCTCCTCCGAAGCCCATAGAATATCCTCCTCGTGTTCACAAATTTCCTCCCCGGGAGTACAAATACACGCCTCCTCCACTGCATCACTCTCCTCCCATCTACAAATCCCCTCCACACTACAAATTTCCTCCTCCTCATCATGCTTACTGATAAAGGTACACTTGTCTACTGCATGCATTTTATTGATCTCATTGCTTATTTTTATTAAATTGACTTTAATGATCCTCATTGTATCTAATGTCCTTGAATTGCAGGAACGATATTATAAAGCTGTTCTTTGAATAATCAATATTGTATGATGGTACCACCTGCAATTCTACCACTTGATTTATTAGTGTGTTTAAAGTTTGAAGTCCGTAGCCTTTCGCAACTAAGTTGTAAGCATATGTCTATTCTTTTTTTGCAATAAAAATTCCAACGCCTCATTTATGTGTACATTTTCTCTATTGTGAATCAAGGAATGGACAGAAACGGCTGGGGAATAACGTGTATTAAAAGGGAATCTAATGGTCTATTCCGGTTGATATCTACGATAAAATAAATTGGCATATGCACACTGACTGAAATAATTTGTAGTTGTTAAATTGTTACACGTTTTTTCTTTTTGGGTATTTTTTCGAAGTCAATAAAATTTGGCAGAGGTTTTTCAGAATTTGTAGTTTCAGTTTTGCAATGCATAGAAATTTAGTGGTTCTGTGGTTTTTCAGTGTTAAGTTTATTTATAAATTCTAAAATACAATTTAAACACATAAAATTCCCCATCTCGCTCAAAATTTTGTCATCAGGTTAAAATAAAAAACTGAAAAATCCGAAACTGTTCCTAAACAATTTCATCATTCCAATAACTCACACGCAATGCTATTAGTAACCATTTGTCTGTTTTCTACGGAACAAAATTCTCTCAGTTTATTTTATTTTCATCACGCCAATTGCCTCACAGTAAAATCTAACTCCAACCATTTGTCAAAAGCTCTCTTATTTACTAATTAATAGAGTTATCCCTTACAATATACCAATTAATAGAGTTATCAATTATAATTACATTATACTAATTAACAGAGTTATCAATTATAATATATTAGCAATTGCATCATATGTTGCAAAAGAAAAGTCTAGAGGCAATAGTATAAGAAAGAGTAGCTTAAAAGAAATAAGAAGGCAATAGCATAGGAAATAGTAGCTCACAAAAAAATAAGATAAAGGTAAAAGAAAGCCATAGTGAAGGAATGAAAGGAATATTTCAAAGATATTAATGATAAGAGTTATAGATTTTGAACAGGCAATTGAGAGTGAAATATATGAACCAACATAATTTTGTTCACATAGATAAATTTGTTATAGATATTGGAAATAGGAAATTGGGATGAAAATATATTGTTGAGTAATAACTCAAACAACTACATGTAATTAAAATAACATATTTTAAATGCATTCAAGTACAATCTATGTAACATAGATGTAAATAAAGAGAACTTTTATTAACAAAAATAGAGTTTACTCTATGTTCATCTACATATCTCAGTACCAATTGCATGTTTATGAAAAATTGCATATGAAGAATAATAGTTAAAATGTTCATTACATTATGTCAATTTTTTTATTTCATTTACTTTTACTTTTATTTTTATGTATTTTGACAAAATCACCAAAATCTAAATTTAATTAACTTATTAAAAAAAAAAAAAAAATTAACATTATAAAAAACATATATAAAACTTTTACTTGTGAATTTAATGGTCTAAAAGATTTTAACATTACACATAGACATAATAACAACTAAAAGAATTGTTTTCAAAGAAAAATGTTTTACGAAGAAGAAATAATAATAATAATAATAATAAATACTTTAAATCATAATTAATAAATTGAATACACTTTCGGGGAACACGTAAACGAAGAGGAAACACTTTCATTTTATGATGATGCGTGATTTTGGAATACTGTCTAATTTGGTTGAGAGTACAAGGTTTAGGTTTGTAATTTGGCTGAGTGATGATATTAAGGGAGTCAGAGCACAAATAAACAGACCAAGAATATGGCAGGATGTTCCGTTTCTGAATTAATATATTATGATCATACTTTTTGGTTAATAATTATTAATTTTGGAAAGTTATGATTAGGTTAAATAATAAAATAAAATAATAAGTTACATGGTTAAAATTAATTAATTTACGTAAAAGTTATGGTTAATAATTATTAATTTTGGAAAGATATGATTAGGTTAAATGCGAGCCCTAATGATTTTATAATTAAATAATAAGTTACATGGCTAAAATTAATTAGTTTTATGTAAAAATTAATAAACTGATTGAGAGGATTGGGAGCAAGGTAGGGGTGAGGGTTTGAATTGGAATGAAATGAACACTACTTGGAGAAAATAAAATAATGTGTGATGAAAGAAAATATGAGAAAACTTAGGAAAATAGAGGTTAATTTATATTATTAAAATATTAAATAATGTTGGATTATTAGATTAAAGAATTATAAAAATAGATAAAAAAATGCATCAAAAAATTAGTTAATTAAAAATGGCATAAATCAAAATTAGGTAATTATTATTAATAATATAATTGTTTTTAGAATTAAAAAGACCAAAGTTGGAAAAAAAGGAGGGGAAATTATAAATATCTAAATAATAAAGGTGGAAGTGTTTAATTATTGGGATATAAAAGTTTTATGATACAATAAGATAGTAATAATTAGAATTTAATTAATGGAGATTTAAATATATAATTAGATTTAATTATAATAATATTTAGAAAAATATTATATTTAATTGGGATTGGATTGAATTTAGAGAATAATTAAAAATAATGGAGGAGGGGTGATGAGAGGAGGAGGATATAACTAAGAGAAAAGAAAACTAAAATATGAAGGGGAGGGGAGGAGTGCTAGGCAACCAGGGTAACTCGAGGTCAAAAGAGTATCTTGAGAGGGGATAAAGGGGGAGGACCACTAATATCATAGAGCGAGGAAGGGGTCACCGTTTACATATGAGAATGTTTGCGGTGTCAGAAGTGATAACGGTTTCAAGAATTCCATAATTGATACATCTCCATATCAACTCCCTAGGGGTGATTTTTTATTTCACAGCTTCTCAATGACTAGGTTCAAGTAAAAGGGGGCAGAGGCCAAGATTCTGTGATTATCAAAACAAATTAAATGTATGGTGTTGTGAGAGTGCTCAATGATAATAAATTTAGAAATTTCGTTATGGAAGGTGTTTGCAATGTGTTATTTAAGGAAATATTTGAAGGATCTCCCTATGTGTCCCATGTAAGTAATTCCACAGGAACAAGGGATCTCATAAACACTCTGGCTTGCTACAGTTATGCTTGTCTTTGCTGACCTAAAGAGTCGTATTATATGGTTTTTTGTTGTTTGAACAAGGTTCTAATGTTACTTTTGGGAAGGGTTTTGCAAAAATAATGAGTAAATACATGAACGCATGGAAGGGATATTTGGCCAAGGGCATTGCTCGAGGGTTTTAGGATGGGGGTAGAGGGAATAATGAAATTTTTTTTAATTGGATCGAGGAGTAAATATGGCTTTATGATCAGAAATTGGCTTTCTCAATTGAAAATATTATGAGTAAAGAAACTGGAATAGCATGATTAACTGTTTTTAAGAAAATATACTTTTGGAAAGAGATGATGATGAGAACATGCATGGAGGTACCTATACCAAGTCTTCTTAGGATAGACTTCGTAGGTAAGAGAGCCATTAGAGAGGCAAGAGACAAGAATGCCAAACAACGAAAGGGATTGGTTAGACTTTGAATTTTGCTATTAACCCTCACAAGTCTACTTAATTTTTTTATCATTTCATTTATCTTTTTTTTATATATTCAAAAATTTTACTCTATTTGTTTTACATTAATTTTATACATCGTAAAATATTTTATCATTGTACATTTTTTTGAAAATTGAAACAAAAATTAAAAGGTTGAAAGATGTATTAAATCAAATTAAGATTATAAGGTGGTTGAGAGGAAGGAGTGGAATCATCCCCACCCAAATTTAATTTTTGTAACCGATATGATGGATGTTAAAGCCTCAGGACATAAACTATGTTTTATTGCATCATATCATTAAAATCTATACTAAAATTTTTATGTATATAAAAAATAAATTTTAATTTAGGTTTTAAATTATACATAATTTTTTTTCCCAATGAATAAATCATAATTTCTATTAACAAAAATGGAAATAGTTTTTGCAAAACCTATCGTACTAATAGTCTCTCTAAAAAAACATAGAAAATACCATTAGATAATAAATTCTTGATATACCAGCTTTGACATGTGGAGAACATGTCACATGAGAATATAAGAGAATCCATATATCCAATAACCAGGAGTTAAATTAGGAAATAAACATAAACAAAAGCGTTAGTAAAACGTATTAGTCCTCCTATTGTTCTAGTCGCATGCCCTCTATGAAGGGTCTCAATAGAATTTCTTTCTTTAGCTGAATCCTCATCTCCTCTTGATGACCTTCCAAGTTCCCAAATCATGTAGAGTTCCAACCTTAGACATGAATCAAGTAGCTATGTTTCTTCCTCGTTATAGAGGCACAAGATCAAGAGGGCTTCCAATTGAGACTCATGCATCATTTGAATAAACACCTTTCCCATAGCTTTGTCATCCCCATCCATATGTGTCGACTCCTTGATATTCTCTTAAGGTTCTTGGATAGAGTTCTCATCCATTTTTCACCTTCAACCTCTCCATTGTCTTTCGATGGGTTTGCATAGAAAACCCTTCCTCCCTTTCTTCCAGTCAAATGAAAGGAGTATTCCTTCAATATATGTCCATATTTATGGAACCTATGACACTTGAATAAGATGAATTCATATTTAAGTGGTTTTTTAGCATAAACCCGATATAAAATGTTCAAATCAACAAAAAGTTCTCATACATCGAAATCAAGGCGTCTTTACCGTAGAAATCTTCGTAATATTCTTTCAAATGACATATAAACATACAGAAAGGACCTAGTTTGTTCGTGTTAGCTCTAAAAATTTCCTTCATCTGCCAGCTTAGGAGGAATGCTTGGGAGTCGGGAACTTGGCTGCAGGGTAGATTTCACTTATCCCATATCATCAAATGTGGTTCCATCATTTCATCATCACTAGAAAGACAGACGATATCGTAGGTTTTTTTTGCCACCCAATTAGTTACTTTATCTATATTGAACATAAACATAAACCAACCCTACGATATGGTGTTAACGTTAGGAAGACGTTCAACTCTTTTTTTCCATTCCTTATCCAACCAACAAGCATAGAAGCTCGACCGAAAATCCTTTCTTAGCCCAACCCAATACCGTTTTTTTCCATCTATGTTACATCCATTAACCGTATATCTTCTCCCAAAACCCAATTTTTATCATCCTTCTTTACCTTAGGTAATTTTAGGGTCTTTTTCTTTCTTTTCAAGTTGTTGGTGTAACTCTTCCGATGCAGTTCTTCTTCTCAGTAGTCTCTACTTATAGTTGAATTCCATCACCGAAACCTATGGTTATACTTTTCCCCGCAGATCGGCCCGTCGAGGAATTGGGCCTAATCAAAACATCCCTAGACCGATATGAGCTGTAACACAATTCATGATTCAATCCTTTTTGCAAACCGATAGTAAACCCTTCACTAAAAAATATATACAAGAAATCCTATGTTTGTAGTCAACTAAATCTTCCCAAAACATCTCTATCTCTTGTGGTTCACCCATATCCATAAGAAAGACGCAAGTATAGAGAATTATGTTCACTGTATTGTGACTTAGTAGCCGCATCTCCATGTGACACATTTTTCTACTTTGATATCGAAGGAAGGTTCTGACCCTATTTGCATACAAACCACGAGGAGGTATCAATTTGTTTGAGGGACATCCATCTCCTTAGGCTATAGAAGAGGGAATTTTTTGTCTCTCCCAAAGAAATTTCTACTCCATATCGCCACCTCATCCTTTCATAATCCGTGTCTCCAAATGGGTCAAATATCACCGAATCATACTCAATCAACATTTTTTTTTGTCATATTCCCTCCTTTGTATCCATTTTCTCGCTAATCTCAGTTTTCCTAGTCATCCCATAGAAAAAATAAAATCGATCCAAAACTGCAAATCGACTTCGATAGAGGCTTAGGGGGAAAATTAAAAATCCTCCCCGACTTTAGGTAAAACCCTCACCTCGAATCATTAGATTACCCACAACCCATGGAAATGTCAGTAATTGTTCTGGATTTACATAAAGTTAATTCGGTTTTAAATTATACTTTTTTTTTGTATTTCCTTTCATTTAATTTATTGTCTTTTCTCTAAAAAAACCATAAATTTATTTAAAAAGGAAACAAAATTAAATTTTTCATATATGCATATAAGGCATTATGTAAGAGAAACAAAAATGGATTTGTAGATTTAAAATAATAAGAATATATAAATACAATAGAGAATATCAAGTAATATAGAAATAACTTATCTTCCCCTTCTTTCCTTTAGTTTTATAGAGCTCCAACGAATCCCCTACTATAACAGTCCGCCCATCACAACCAAGGAAACATCCATAATGAATGTATCTAGAGAATTTTATTTATATGAACCTCAACTTTCAAATAAATAGACATTATGTGATCTTGTTCTTCCATAATCCTTGAGTTCCAATGTTTTTTATGGTATAGATTCTTGAATTGTTATTTAGTGAGTCGCGCTCTGATTAAGGGTAACACTAATATTATTATCCTAAAATTTCCCTTCTTCTTCTAAGAGGATTCTCCATATTTTATTCTTATTCTAATTTAGGGTGATGATGATCAAAAAATTTCCATCCTTTAGGCTTATTTACCTTTTCTTTTTTGGATTATTTTATATCAATGGAAATGTGTTCTACTAGTATCCTATTTGGAAACAATTTCGAGATCTGAATTCTGTAATTTTGTAGTCTAAAACTTGGGACCACTGAAAATTTTTGTGTTAAAATATAATGTGACCTTGTATACCTTTGTTAAGATCTATCTCTCCATGCATATTTTGGAAAAGGTAAAATGCCTTTCATTCTCTCAATGTTCATATTTTGAAACCTATCCAAGGTGTTTCCAATATCCAATAGTTCATCATGGTGCCGTAGAAGGAGAGTTAGGTTTGGGAGTCTAACCTGCATTAATTTTTTTGTGGCTACCATATTGTTGTATCAAATCTTACAACTTTTGAGAGATTAAAACCCAACACTACCCCGTACATGACCACTTAATTGGGGTAAGACAGCTCAAATCTTTTTTTGTGTCAAATCAAGCAATGAAAAACTCCTTGAAAAATAATGAATGTCATAGTTGGGTGTCTAATAAGAGAAAACCCACTAATGTAATTTTTCGATTTTAGGCCAAAAACCATTAAAAATACATATAACTATCTTTGATTGAAGGGATGAGAAGAGAAAATTTTACTCCAGGTAGAATGACTATTTAATGTGGATGCTCCATTTGTTATAGTATGTAGGGTATTGGATTATTTTAAGTTTGTTTTGTTGGGACGGTATGATTCCTTTCATTACATATTTGAAAGAGGTATAAGTGTTCAATTTGGTATCCAAGGAGGCCAGAGCTCCTATTACAGCCTCAAATCTACCACTAAGGCTGAGTTCCTTTGAACGTTAAAATATTTGATATGACAAGAGTCTTGAAGCATATTACCTCATATTGTAAACCTTAAGAAATTTCTGTGAATGATGCATCTAAATCTATATGTCCTTTTATATTGATGATTGATTATGTATTGCCTATCGTTCTACCGGAGGATCAATACCATACCATGTGCATTCATATTGGGGGATATATATTGGAGGAAAAAAATGGTATAATATACTGAGCATGAGAAGAGATAAAAAGGTTTTTATATTGGAATGTGTAAAGAATGGGGCTTAATGAAAAAATGGATACCTCTAATATCTAGTGAAATTTAGGGGTTTTTTATTGGGAAGGTGTACTTGGCCTGTTTTAGGGGGATTAAATAGTGACTTTATGGCCTCCAATATTTAGTCAAATTAAGCATTTTTTTTAGTATTACATAAATGCAAGTGATATGTTAGAGGTTCATTGAGTGAAGCCCTCATGGTAACTTTAAATAAAGGATGGACATCTTACCATTTATATTCTTGATATAAATATGAAAAGGGATCTATTCCATCTCCTCTTGAGGAACATTTGGATAGGCTCCAATATAACAAAAGAGAACATGCTAAGGGGAAGGCTCCAATATGTGTTTCTAGAAAAAAGTGGCATGCAATCCAAAAAATCCTAATACAATGTAGCCTTGAGGAGCACGAAAAAGGGAAAGTGGGGGATTAGAAAAACCATAAGAAAACACACCTTGTGGTAGCCTCATGCAGAAAGGAAAAGTAACATAGGAAAAAGTGAAAATAACTTGCCACATTAGAAAAATGGACAAAAAATTATGCCACACCCGCCACATCCACTTCAAAAATGAGAGAGTGACATCCATATTTTGTATATTTCATATATTTAAAATTAAAATTAAAGTTTAAGAACTATATCAAGGTTGTGTGAGTTGAGAATTATATATTGTATTACCATACGGTTAAGAGTTAACATGGAAACATGAAGTTATTTAATGTTTCTTAATAAGACACTTTTTACTCATAGATATTTTTTTCTTAAAATGTAACTATGAAATAAATAAACATTATCTTAAGTGATCATTGAACAATTTAATTTAAATTTAAAAATTAACCATAATTATGCAATAATTGGCTATGAAAACATTATATATTTTTGGACGATGAAGAAAATTTATTTAGATACACTTCAATGGAATGGAAATGTGCAAAAATAAGTATCTAATGATTAAAAAAAATTATTTATCCCACCTTTGGTGGTTCTATGGAGGGGATTTTTGTATCCCATGCTTGCCCCATTCTTTCTCCTCGTGCTTCCTAAGGAAAACCTAATACGCACTTAATAATGTCATCATATTCTTCCCTTGAAATTTCTTACTATCCCATTAAATTGAGTGTGTTTATGAACATTCATCTTTCATACCTGTTGATTAAGGAGATATTTAAATGTCTCTTTTGCAAGAGTGACGTGTAGTATCTTTAAGGTTATATTTAAACCTTTTTATGTAGTCTTATAAGCTCTAATCCTCTTTGCAAGTCATCTTAATTATTTCTTTTCTCAAACACTTGGACGTATAGTAGTCCTAGTATTATCAAAGAAAAAAATCATTCTTTTTCCCCCCGAAGACAACGTTTCTGTCCTACCTCGATAAAAAAATATCACAATACTACTCCTCTGTGCGTATGGGAACAACTTCATTTTGTTCCCATGGTATACTCATACCCTCCGCACAGAAATCAAATTAAAATAGGAATTATCCATATTATGAGGCCAATACATGTAAATTTGGAAAAAAATTGCGTGATATGTCCTTCATAGGCATTTCTCAGCTGGAGCAAAAACAGTAAATTCTCATGATACTGCTGCAACCATTAAATTTATCTCACACGCCATTTGGTCAAATATTTACCAATACCATTCCTGATCCCAAAGCCATGTGGCACCACGGATTAGAACTAGTGTGGTGATGTTGAGGTCCCAGCATTGTTATGGATTTAAAGGAATAAGGGTTAGGGTCTCTCACAACACGTCTTACAGCATCACATCCTCTTTGTCGTTGTAGGAGATCCTTGTTCAAATGTTTCAACGTTTTTCTGGATTACTTGCTTTCACCCACTCCTTTCCTCTCAAGTTATAAGACCGCCCTCATCCTTACGCAGGAATGTCAAGGTAAAGGCGTTCTCGAGTATTAAACAACATCCTCTTCTTCGTTCCCGTACCTTACCGTCAACGTAGCCTTGATGTCGGCATCATTTTTCCACATGAGTATATAAAAAATATAGATCTCTTTCCATGGATATTATTAATGTGCCCCCGCGAAAGCTTAGTTTTTCCTTTTCCATATAATATAATCTAAGCTTCACTCTCCCAAGGCTTGATTGGCATTCAGTTTTTTACCAACAAGGCTAGCTTCTGAATTCATTTATTTAATATTTTTACCTCTATATCCTCTTCTACTTCATACTATATGACCTGAAACTACAAGCTGGGAGAAGACTCCACAACAAGTTATCTATGGTGTGTGCATAGGTTCTTAACTTTCATATTTAATATATATCCCTCTTGAGGTCCCGTATGCATCTACAACCAATTATTAGTATGGTAGGTCTCTTTGACATCCTCCTCGATAATTACTATTATGCAGAATCTACAACTGTGGAAAAAATTATCTTCCCTAAAATAGGTGGTCTAGCCTAGAAAAACATAAAGAAAAAGAGGCTAATGTTTTCCTTAAAGTAAATAGATAATACACTGTATGCTTCACTCCTCTCTTGGATTCTATGCTCCAATATTATATTTGATCGCTATAATTAGAATATTCACAATCAAACAACAGAAGAAATTGATATTCGACATCTGTTAGAACCATATATGAAATTGACTCAATGGATCAACATGGCATTGAAATACATGAAATCATAATACCACATATAAGAAAACAAAGAACTATTTCTATTAATAAAATGGAGTGAGTTACAACCATATATAGGAGTTTATCTTATAGAATAGTTCCTCCAAGTGGACTTGTTTGTCTTTTCCAAAAAGTGTAAATTTATGTCACCCTAATGCATGGAATAATGACTCTCACAGTAGAATTATAAGGGTATAATATATCTCCAAAAGTCAACTCCTAGCTTGCAGATGACCACTAATATATAGAAGAGGATGGTAAGTTGATAGTTCTTATGCATCTACCAATATATATTTGACACTGACTCTTGATCAAAGGATGAGCTCAAGGGGTAAGGGATGAAAACTCAGAGGTAGGATAGGATAGGATTCAAGACTTTCATTTGAGGTAAATAGTTATAAAAATTTCTGGAAGCTTCTAGAAGAGAAAGCTTCGAGATTCTTTTTATTTTCCCTGAATTTCTAGAATCAACACACCCCCAACATAGGGAAACCTATATGTTATAAACCCACACCAATAAGGCACAACCTGTAGGTGAATGCAAGTCTTCGAGCCAAAAAAATGTGTTGGTCCTTAAATTGACTTAAATGAATTAATTTCAGGAATAAGCTCAAGGACTAGGTACATTTATGCTTAGGGATGTGTGCAAGGGTTATGAAAATGGTTAAACTAATGTTGATTGAGCCAATTTTTAGGCCTATTGATCAAATGCAACAAAATAGACTATAACGAATTCCCCCCTAAAGCTCAAATTCAAAAATGGAAACTAATGACTGAAGTGCTTTACTTTGTGATAATTAAGGATCACGAACAACCGACGATATCATTTCATATCACAATACATTTACATTATGAGATATTTTCTTAGGGAGGCATACCCATACTCAACACATAAGCTAGAATTACATGTACAATGACCAAAAGACACGTCTATTGATGAGAAATGGTGGACCCATTACTGGATGATTGTTTGTATGATAATATCCATCATACTTTGTAATATTGTATTAATCTGGAAATCGCATCCTAGATCCGAGGTCTTCTATCTCGTTCACACAATTATCCAATGTATGAGTCTAACCATATGAATTAATGAGTCGGAGTCAAAAATGGTATACACCATCTCATTACTGACCAACGATAGAAGTCATTAATAGAGGAGAGAGAAACTATGTATGATGTTATTGGCTCTCAAGGTACTGCAATACAATTTATATGGTGTGAATAAATGAGTTGAAGTTGAACACCACATAAAATATTTAGGTCAAAGGCCAGCAATGCAAATTTTTCATTGAGAGAGAGGAAACTTTCCATTGATGTATGCAAGCACCAAGGTACCAAAGGGTTATTTCTAAGTCAACTTCCTATATAATGAGTTGATGTTGATAGAAGTGGCCCATCGTAGAAGGGCCTTGATGTATCCCCCATCAGTGATACGAAATAGGTATCATGATTTGAGATTGAATGATATCTATATGGAACTAGATCAGGAATGATAGACAGGGAATGGAGGCTTAAGATTATTGTAGTAGATATTGACTTAATGACTTCTCTTGAAAACAACAATGACACTAAATGGAGTTAGCATCACTGACTCAAAACCGAAAAATTGATGCTTTGAAAAGGTATGATGAACCAAAAGGAAATAATTTTTCCAAACCCAATAGCCACGAAGATAAAGTGGAAGAGTGTCATGTTCAAGAGAGACTCACTTCCATTGACAAGTGGAGTGCCCTATTTTCCAAATTTCCCCAACCATATTGGTCAGTAAATCTTTATTTTTTAACAAGCTTGAGAAGGATAAAATATGCTTTATTTGTAAGTTCATACTTCATATTAATCCCTCTGAGTATTTTTAACAAGCCCTGAGGAGGAGTGGTTTGGTCTTGTCATGTTTGACAAGTGCATCACTACTTGATTTTTTAACGAGTCCAACGACGGTAAAAATCGACATATTTTTCATGTTTAGAGAATTTGAAAAGGAGGTGAAAAAGAAAAATATAGTTGTTCCTTTTTGTGGATAGTCTCTTGAGCTCAAAAAAGAAAAAAAAATATAGCCAAGAGAGCCTCTTATCCATTCTCAACCAAGGTATTCCTTTTTCGTAAATAGTCCATCTTAGTCTAGAAAAGGGTTAAATTTATACTGAGTAGACATATTTTCATTTGATTTAACAAGTTCTAAAAGACAAGTACGCGAAAATATTTTGACATTTTGCGAGCCTAAAAAGAGATGAAATATGACTCCAAGGGGTTCCTTTTTCGCTATTTTACAAATCTGGAAAAAGATATAAAAGTATACTCAAGTAAAATAATTTGTTAAAAACACGACAAAATCCATAAAAAAATTGTCGACCTGCAAAGACCACCAAAAAAAGATTAAAACTATTTTTTCATGATAAGAATTAACCATTACTAGGTCAAAGCATTAAATATGATAAAATAATGAGGAAATGGCCATAAGTAATAAAAATGACTATTCATTTTTTACCATTTCATATTTACTTTCAAGAGTGAAAGCTCTGAGTACTTTTTTCCCTCGATATTCTACACTTTATTATGGTTAATCTGGTGGATCATTTCAAGTTTCATCCCTTCTAAGTAGAATATAAAACCTTTATCTTTCATTTCATGGTTTCATTTTGTGATTTCATGCAAATTTTCTACACTTTTTTAGGGAAATGGAGTTTGAATAACTTGCACTTGGACCAATTAAACCTTCTAAAGTCATAAAGAGTGTTGCATCTAGGTGATGTTGAACTATAGGGAAGGGTGTAATGCATTTTTTCCCCTTACAGGCCAGTGTTGGGTGTAAATCAAAAGTTTTATTTAGCATTTCCCTTCAACATTTGTCAAAAAAATTTCATGGAAAGGATCCTAATGAGTCTCTTGTTGATGTTTCAAATATTCATTAGCACAAAATGGCCTTTATATGGAGAGAAAGAGAACATGAGGTATAGGGCATGAATGCATCAAATGATCATGCTACCATCTAGGTACATAAATGTTATGGATTTTTGAAATTTTTCTTGTTACCTGATATGAGGAAATAGATGAAATTACTATAGTAACTTATTCGTTCAAGGGGATGTTCAAGCACATGCATTCAAGTTAAGGGAAAAAATACTTGAGATAAGGGTAGAGGATGTATATTTTCTAATAGGTTTATCCATGAGAGGTGCCCCCATATCTCTCCTAGGTGGGAGAACGGGTGCTGAAACAATGAAATACTACATTACCGCTCATTCCCGAATTCGAGCCGAGCCGACTAAGGATGGAAAGATTGACAAAAAATATGTGACCAGTTTTCCATTAAGAAAAATCATATTCATCATTTCCATATTGGCTGGAAGCTCAATAATTCATGTAGATAGCAGATCATACATGTAGTATAGTTTATAGTGTTTGGATCCAACAATATTCGACTGGAGTGAGGGGGTGTTGGTCAGTATGAAAGAACAATTGTCTAAAGAAAGAGAGGGAAAATTTTAAATTTGTGGATACGATTCAATATTGATATCTTCTCCCTAGAAAATATTCCATTATTATAGCCTCAACATATCACGCTCGAGCCCATTGATCCCAGGGTTCCATGGATGAGGAGGTGGATAGATCTTATCTCTAGATATGTGGGTCCGTCGGTGATCAACTTCCCACTAGATGTTTCTAAGTAGCTAGGAATATAGTTCATTATAATATATGATTATACATACGTAGGGATGGACTTTAATGGCGAATTTTAGCTTGCGCTTCCTAAGGGTGAGAGATGTGGTGCTAAAGGTAAGATATTTTAACTATTTAAGTTTTTTAAGTTTTACATTTTTTTGTGTTTTTGATGTTTTTGTCACTTAAAATATTGATTTTTCCATGCAAATAGTGGGCTCGTTCGACCTATGGGTGCTTCATATATGTTTTGTGTCAGAGCTCCACAACAGGTAGTAGCGCAGGTACAGGTCATTGTAGTAGGACATGATGCACTACAAAATCTCAATCAAGTCAAGACCATAATAGAGGTGGTGCACCACATTGAGGGGTTAACACACAAGATAGATGATACCATGAGTGACCATATTCCTATACGACTTCAGCGATGAAATATTGGATTCTGAAGCTGTATAGGTCAGATATTGCGCAAGATAGCTCATGTAGTCGGATGTTGTTAAACTTGGAAACTAGGGTCAAACCCCATGTTGCACTGCTCATATGATGCATATGATATTTTATTTGGATTCATATTTCATAGAGGTGAAATATTGATCTAAATATTATCTTGTTTGGATTAGCATAATTTTGATTTTGAATTTATTTTCCAGACATGTGCAATTTTTCAAACTCAACCAAAATTGTAATTTAGGCTCACAAGCCCCAAAATATGTGTCACGCACCCTCATTGATGGATATAAAAAGAAAAGAGTCAAACATAATTTGGACATCAATTCATATCACACAATCTCTCTCATCTCATTGGTTCATATAGCCTTAGGAGACACTCTCTCTCCTCCCCACATGTGAAAGAGAAGTTGAAGATTTCAGATTCTGTTAAGAGTTTGTGTGCAACGTTAACTTTGGGTCAACCTTGTCCTTTTGACATCAATATTTTTGAAAATTTCATTTTGAGGAGGCCAAATTCTGTGGCATAGAAATCGAGGTAAACCGAGTTTATTTGATTGTTGCGTTGACAAATAAATTGACCTCAAATTGCTAAAGATTGAGTACTGTGTTGTCTAAGCTTGGTTGAGGTATTTCAGAGTGTTTTGGGCTGACTTTGACTATGAGAAGAGGCTGAGTTTGATTTTATTTTACTGAGCTTCATTGGGAGACATTTTATTTGGTTTGACTAATGTTGAATTTTTTGGCTAGGGAATTGTGTTAACTGCTAAAAATTCTACTTTCTCTCTGCTAAAAATTCTACTTTCTCTCTTAATAAGCCATACATTTATTATGAGATTATTGGGAAAGAATTCTAAAATGTTATAATGGTTTTTTTTACTATCCCTGTACCATTAATAACATATTTCATAAAAAATATCATGACTTTTCTTATAATTATCTAAATATTTCTAGAATATCATAAGAAAATGAGGTCTTGTGAACCAAATCTTAATAAGCCATACTCTTATTATGAGACTATTAGGAACCAATTCTAAAACATAGACGTTTATTTTTCTTCCAAAGAGTAAAATAAAATAAAACTTATTTGAATATGTTTTGACAAATTTCTTCCTTCCAGGTTCCTCCCAACCACAACTTTTAGTAACATGAATACCTCGTAACAATAATACCTCCGTGTTACTACTAGATTCCCCGATCCCACTTGTATGTTGTATAAAAAAAATTTGACATCTTCAATTTATTGATTTCCACTTTTCCCTTCTCAGTTATAATTATTCATTTCTTGATGCTTCTTACTAACACCATATTTAGCTTTTTTCGTAGAAGAAAGTATCTCTTATTTATATTTAGCAAACTTAGTATATTTTCCTCCACCTCCTAGCTAAATTACCAAAAATATCGATGGCTAATTTTACACCTTGGATAATATTTTTCCATGATTTTATGAGAATAATAGTTGAGAAAATTAGGATAAAACAACTTTCTCAAAATACATCACCATTATATTGTTTTTGTCAAAATTGGAAGAAACCAAATACATTCAGAAACTTAGCAGCTCACAGGTGAGCAAGCTTTACCTGGAGACTATGTCACTGAGAATGCCCTGCTTTGATCATTACTCATAAATAATATATAAGTTTACATATGCATAAGAGAGTTATAATTAACTACTATAAAGTAGGAAATAATTCTAAACTAGGATACACACACAACATATGAAAAAACTTTCTCCAATAATACTCATTCTCCATTAATTCCAACACTCCCCCTTAATGGAGAAATGATTCACTAGATTTCCTAACATCTTCCTAAATAATTAAAATTTAATTCTTCCAAGGGGCTTGGTAAAAATGTCTGATGCATTATCACAAATATTACATTATTTAATATAAATTTATTTTGACTGGACCTTCTCTCTAGTAAAGTGAAACTGGGTATCGATATGCTTTGTGATTTTCTGAAACATAGGATTGTTTGCAAGTTTGATTGAGATCTGGTTATCACATCTGATAATTGTTACATCTTTTTTTTCTTGTCCAACACCATGGAGAAGTCTCCTAAACCAAACTCCCTCACACGTTGTTGCACACATTTCTTTATGCTCTGCCTCTAAAGAAGATAAGTATATAGTATTATGCTTCTTGTTGCTCCATGTAATGAACCCATATCCAATGCTGAATACATAACATGTTATGGATCGTCTGTCATCCATATTTCCAGCCCAGTCTTAATTTAAAAAACCGATCAATCTATCATCAAACGAATCAATATATTTAATACCAAATCTTAGGGTTCCTTGAAGATATCTTAAAACGCCTGTCACTGCCATCCAATGGCTCTCAAAACGATTTTACATAAACTAGCTCAAAACATTGACTGCAAAAACTAAACTAGGTCTAGTTGTAGTTAAATAAACAAACTCCCAACTAGTTTTCTATACAATGTTTCATCAACCTCCTTAGAACCATCATTGTTTTGAATTTTGAAATTTGGTTGTAAATGCACTGAGGTAGATTTTCACTAATCTGTTCTGAACTTTTCAACAACCTCCTAATATACTTTCCCTGAGACAGAGAATTCTGGCCAAAATCCCTCCATATTTCAAGACAATATAACTCGCCAAGGTCTTTCATATCAAAAACATGTGACATATGCACTTTGATTTCTTTAAGGATCTAACTAGCATTTCCTATAATAATAATATCATCTACATATAAATAAATCAAAACAATTTTCCGCTTTTCATCAAACACAATGTACATATTTGGATCGTTTAAGGGCTCAAAAAAATTCAAGATATTTTTAATGAGGGGATAGTCTTTATAATTGAAAGTTAAGTGAGTCTCCCTACCTGATATTATTGTTATTGGAGTGGCCTCAAATCCACTTAGATCATCCCTTAATGTACTTGGATTGTTGATTGTGTCTGTATCATCTGATTCTTCCTTTTTCTGTTGTTGCTGCTACTCATGACTGTCCCTTGTTTCATCACTTCCATGTTACACTAGCAAAGGAATGTCCCACTCTTCATTTCCTTTATCACAGTTTCCATCATCAACCTACTCAAGGAATACTACATCTCTACTCGCAAATACTTTATGAGTAGAAATATTAGATATTTGATATGTTTTAAACTATGTAGAGTACCCAACATAAATGCATTTAATGGCCTTTGGATCTAGTTTCTTCCTATCCTCTTTTGAAACATGAGAAAAATATTTCGAGCCAAAAAATCTTAAATGATTAACCATGGGCTTGAAACCTAATAAAGCTTTGAATGGATTTTTAATATCACGGCTTTTTTTTGGACTCCTATTCTTTAAATATATCTCAGTATTTATTTCTTCTGTCCAAAAAACATTAGACACGTTATTACCTTTTAACATTATGTGTGCACATACCACAAGGGTTTTGTTCTTCCTCTCCACAACCCTGTTATGTTGAGGAGTGTGGGGTACTCTAAACTGCTGAGCTATCCCATGGTCCTTGCAATATTTTATGAAGCCACTCTACCTGTATTCTCCCCCTTGATATAAGCGAAGAATTTTGATGAACTTCTGTGTCTGTTTTACAACATATAGTGTTTTTTTTTTCATACGTGTTTTAGATAGGAAGTTATCAATTAATTATATTATAAATTAATTATTAATAGGACGTGGTTTCGATAGGAAGTTATTAATTAAATATAAATTTTACATAATTAGCATGTTATTTAAAGAACTAATAACAATATCATCATTATCTTTTAATAAAAAACTACAGTAAAATATTTCCATATGGGATATCACATATATATTATCCCTATATGTACAAGACAGTGGTGTTAAAATAAACACGTCAAAACCTAGATATTCTACACAAGTATATTTAAATTCATGAAACTCATAATGTCAAAAAGCACATACCATCACCCTTCACTAGCTGATGTGGTTTTAAGAAGAATTACAATAAAAGGCCTTGATCCATCTCCAAATATCTTACTTTTTCTACAAATTCCTATAATCTACACACACCACCACTAAAATAAAAACATATTTTCTCCAAATGAAGAGTTATTAGTGTAAAAAATATTTATCTTATTAGAAAATATAAGTATATTCATATGCAAACGTCATGTACAAAAACATAATACAACATTAGGGGGTGAAATATAGTGTAGCTTACATTAATTCAAATAACGAATTCTTAAATTTATATCTTAAATTTATAACTCAAAACATTGTAGTTCCCTCCTAGATACCTTGGTTATTTTTCCTCCTTGAATCACTTGCTATAATTAGGCTAATCATAACTATGCAAGGAAGTAATACTGAGAAATCTACCACCATAATGGTAATTACTAGTGCCTTTATCTATGTCTCTCCCCTTAAAGAGTCTCATTAATAGACTTCTCATATACCTAGGAGCATGAATATAGACACCTATGGCTAAGAGAAGTTAGGCTATGTCTTCAATTATTGAACCATACTAAGTATCTTATCCTACTTCAAATTCATCATCTTTGGAAAGAAATCTATAGAAGGTTTGACCCATCTCTGCTTCCTTTCATTATGTAACAAGTGAGGACGATAACTCCATTTCCCCATTTCCGACTAATATATAGTGATACATCTCCCTCTTTATAAGGAATTGGAGCAACGGGACATGAAAATGTCTCTCTCCAAGGATATAGGAGTGGTATTGAGAGGGGTGAACAGGAATAGGGAGATAGATGGAGTTGGGGATGTAAGAGAGAGAGGAAGTTTGGGGAAAAGAGGGAGATATAGAGGGAGAAAAAGCGTTGGGCAGAATGGTGAGAGATGGAAGGAAAAAAACATGCATGCTATTCAAACATCTATGTATGTGTTATTTGAACATATGCATGTTTTATAAATGTGCACATGGTTTATTAAATTAAAAAATAATAGGAGATCATTTTTTTCTAATTACATGGTGGATGAGGGTGTTTCCTTGGTTTTAAGTATAAATTGGTGAACCTAGTAATTTCGTGTAGATAATACAAAACAAGTACATTTTTACAACTTCCTATTTTAAACCATGTTTTTGTATATGCTCCACATCTTATATATATATATATATATATATATATATATATATATATATATATATTCCAAATTAGATATATTTTTATAGACATGAATCACATTTCTTAAAAACAGAGTTTTTTTATTTCTACTCTAGAATTTGATTTTTGGACCCATTTTGAAATTAGAAAGGAACCTAATGCATACTAAGGCAACAATTGAAAAAAAAAATATGAGTATTCTACTATATTTTTCAATTTTAAGCAAGTATACAATCCTCATTAAAAATTATGGAAAAGTAATGTTACATAATAAATGTCTATTTCGTAATAATTTACTTTTAAAATTTCCATCATTTACATACCCAAATCAAGGCCTAAATTGAGCCAATGCATTATGTTTTAAAGAAAATTAACATATAAATATTAGAAAAGAACCATTATTTTTGAGTAATACCAATTTTCCAAAATAAAAGGTTACATATTCACAAAGATAGTTTGATTGTCTACATTTCATGTTTGGGCCGAAGCGCATTCTATAGCCCAGTATAACCACAATGTGTAAGTATGACGGAAGCCAAAATAATTTATAAATAAACAATTAAAAATATATTTAAAGAATATAAATTTAAAACATGAAGAGTTTTACGAATAGTAAAAAAGAGATATGGTAAATAAATAAAACCTATTTTTATGCTTACTCTCGAGGTATAGTAAATAAATAAAAATATAAATAATCTAAATAAATAAAAATATAAATAAACCTCTTTATATTTACCAAAAATAAAAAAGAAATTTTATTTAGGTGAATCCTCTCAGCCTCTTGACCAAATACCATGGACCAAATTAATAATAGTACCATGCAAAAAAAACATTATTAACCCTAACATTAATATTGAAATTTATTAAATTTACTAACTTTATATTAATATGATATTAAATTTGTATATATATATATATATATGTGAGGGAAGAACAAATACATATGATAGAGGTGGAGAAATAGAGGGAGTGACAAGAGAGAGATGGACATAAAATGAAGGAGAGGGGAGAGGAGGAATGAAGAGAGAGAGAGAGGGAGAGGGAGACATAAAGATGGAGGTGGCAGAGAGAGAGAGAAGGGGAAAGGACTGGAGGGTAGAGAGAGAGAGAGACAGAGGGGAAGAGAGAGGGAGGTAGGGGAGAAACAGAGACAGACAGGAAGGGTGAGAGGAGGAGAGAGGGAGGGATAAAGAGACAGAGTTGGAGGGGTACACAAGAAGAAATACATAGAGATTGAGAAGTAGAGAGAGAGGGAGTGACAAGGGAGAGATGGAGAGAGAGGGTGTATGTTTACGGGTGAGATAAAGAGATATTTGAGGAATGATAGAGAAAAGGGGGGAGAGAAGGAGAGAGAAGAAGAAATGGAGGGATATAGTAACATAGTTGGAGATATAAATAGAATTTTTGGCAAAGAGAGAGGATTTGAGGGCAGAGAGAGGGCAAAGAGAGACAAAGAGAGAGTGCGAGGGGGGGTTGAAGATAGAGGGAGGCAGGTGGTAAATGGAGAGAGAGGAAGGAAAAGAGAGAGGAAGAGAGTGATTATGGAATATAGAGGATTGTAGGGAAAAGAGAGAGAGAGCGATTGAGTGATGTGGGAAGAGAGAGGGAGGTAGGAGAGAAAGGGAGAGAGAGGAAGTAAAAGAGAGGGGACTTGAGAAAGAGGTGGAGAGAGGGACGGATATAGATATGGAGTTGGAGGGGGAGAGAGGGAGGGATAGAGAGATGGAGCTGAATGGGGATAGAGGGAGGGATAGAGAGATGGAGTTGGAGGGGTAGATATGGATGGATAGAGAGATGGATCTGGATGGGGAGAGAGGGAGGGAAGAAGAAAGACATAGAGACAAATGGAGAGACAGAGGAAGTGACAAGGGAGATATGGAGAGAGAGAGTGTGTATGTTTGGGGGTGAGATAAAGAGACAAATGAGAAGAGATGGAGAGAATGGGGGAGATAAGGATAGAGAGAGGCATATAGTGACAATGTTAGAAGGTGAAGAGAGAGAGAGAGAGAGAGAGAGAGAGAGAGAGAGAGAGAGAGAGGTGGGAGAGAAATAAAGAGTGGGAGTAGATAGAGGTAGGGAAAGAGATATGGAGATGGATGTTGAGATAGAGGAGGGTAGATAGAGGAGGGTAAGAAGAAAGAGATAGAGAGTTAAAGTTGGAGAGAGAGGGAGACAGAGTGATAAGGAGGGAAGGGGAAGATAGATAGGAGGGAAGGGGAAGAGAGAGAGAGAGGGAGGGAGAGGAGGAGAGAGTGATAGATAGATAGAATGGAGAAAGAGAGTGCATGTTTTGGGGTTGATATAGAGATACAAATGGACATAGCGATATAGATGGAAGGTGAAGAGAAAGAAGAGATATATGGAGACAGGGAGGGAGGGACGAAGAGATTGATAAATATGGAGTGAGAGAGTTTGTGTGTTTTGCGGGTGAGATAAAGAGACACAGAAGGAGAGATGGAGGGGCATATAGATATATATGGAGGGGGGGAGTGAGGGAAGAATATTTCCTACAATAGATGCATTTATTTTAGTGTAGATTGTGATTTGTAATCCTATTTGATTTCTTTCACTAGATGCATTGATTTTAGTGTCGATTTTGATTTCTAATGATATTTTATTACTTACACTAGATGCATTGATTTCAATGTAGATGATTTCTAATTATATTTTATTGCTTGCACTAAATACATTGATTTTGGTTAGCTGGTGATTTCTAATCCTGTTTGATTGCTTGCACTAAATGCATTAATTTCAATGTACATGTTGATTTATAATTATATTTGATTGCTTACACTATATGCATTGATTTCAATATAAATGATTTCTAGTCCTATTTGATTGTTTGAACTAAATGCATTGATTTTAGTCTAGATGGTGATTTATAATCCTATTTGATTTCTTGGACTAGATGCATCGGTTTTAGTGTATATGTTGGTTTCTAAACCTATTTTCATACTTGCACTAAATTCATTGATTTGAGTGTAGATGTTGATTTCTAATCCTATTTGATTACTTGCATTAGATACATTGAATTCTATGTAGATGTTGTTTATTAAACTTATTTGATTTCCTGCATACAATGCATTAATTTCAATATATATGTTTATTTCTGATTTGATGTAATTGCATGTATGATGGAACATTAATTTTAAAGTCATTGGATTAATAGTGTGCATTGATTTTAGTGTAAGCACAAAAAATGATTTTTGTGTTATAGTAATTAAACCTAATAATATTGCATAGCAAGAGAGATCAGGTAGGATGTTTACTACAACAACTCGAACTAATTATTTAAATAGTTTATGATTTATGATTTCTACTTTCTTTTTCATAAAATCAATATGAAAAGATGACAAAACTAACAAGGATGACAGTAAAAATAATAGAAGAAAATATTTTGAAATTGATCACCATGAAGGGTATTTGTAATTGACTACATTCTTATTATTCACATTTTGGATCATTCAATATTATTACATTGTCACTTTGCATTGAAAAAAATTATTTCATCATTTTTCATCATTAAATTTATTTTACAATATTTATCATCTCAAGAAACTAAGGTAACTAAGAAAATTTAAAATTAAAATGACTCGATAAATCTCAAACATATTTATCATATTTAAAATGATTATATTAATATTAGATGTGTTACATATTATTGATAAAATTAATCATATGTTCCTCATCTTATCGATAGATTTTCCCTAGTCGCACACGACTGAAACCAGCGTAGATGCATGTTAAATACAAATCTATGAAGTGCCGAGGGGGATAAAATCTCTTGAGGTAAAAACTTTTCCTCGAGTTATGCACTCAAAAATGAGGTTTGCAGCTTGCGGGTTTTGAGCCCTCTCAACACTTGATATATCCATAGTTAAGATGGATCTAGGCCGATTTTACATCATGTCCTCAAATGTTGTGTAAGTTCCTATAATAATTATTTTTAAGTTGTCACAACTCTCCAACTAATTTATGATCTATAATATTTTAGTATTTTATTAGTTAATAGAAGTTGAGTTATCACTATAATACTATGTTGTATTCTTATGTGTTTATGTTCCATTTCTTTTCATACTTTTGATTTTTCTCCTTATACAACTCAAATCATTTTAAAAAATGATTTCAATACTACATATAGTCTTTAGTTACAACAATAGTTCTAAAATGAAAATTAACATTAATATCATTAAAACTTATAATCATACTAATATCAAATAAATAGTGAAGCATAAACTAGATTTCTTCCACCTAAATTAAATTTCAGAAATATAGATAATTCCTCATAAACCACTATTCAAAACACAATTTCATTCCACACATACACCCAAGGCATATAAACAATATGAAAATAATATTAGACTTATAGCCAATGTATACCTAGAGATCTACTGTAAAACCAAATAATAATAATAATAATAATAATAATAATAATAATAATAAAAAAATATTATACAAACCTATATCATAAAAATAATATATGAAATACATATAAATATGATAAAAATAATATAAGACTTAATTATATATAAAATATAATGTTAAAATAATAATTATATTGAGAGCTATGTCTATTTTGGAATGTTATAATTGATATTTTGGACCTATTTTTTTAGTTAAAGTAGGATTTTGTTAAAATTACAAGTTTGATTTGTAAACTCTACATAATTTAAATGTGCAAATTGTTTTTCAAAACATTGGATTCATTTATATATTTGAAAATGACTTTTAAATTACTAAAACAAGATCTAACTAAATGTGATTTCTTACCATTCAGTTTCAAAATTCCAAAAGGTAGAATAGTTAAATAACTTTTTTTGAAATAGTTCTTCAAATTTTTTAATTAAATTATTAATTATTTAGATAAATGTCTCTGCTATTAATGACCTCATTAAGATTTGGTCGAACTTTCATGATAAACCTGATAAACCACATGAGATGGTTCAAAAATTCCACCAAATATTCACGATGTGATTAATCCAAAAAACATTTATTTAAATTATGGATCACAAAAGTCTTAGATCTAACATTATGAATTATTATTAATAAATAATAAATATTTAAGTTGAATAAAATATTTCAAAATATTTCTATTAAGAATCACAAATGAATATTAAAATAATTATGCCTTTTTCAACTTTATTAATTAAATTATTTGATAATTACACCTTCTCAAGCCACAAGAGTCTGAGGATTATTTTGTAGCAATGTGTTTTTTCTCAGTAGAAAAAAAAAGTTGTTATAAACAGTTCATATTCATCATTGATCATGAAAGAGCATGTGCAAAATACATTATAATCCGGAGCACATATTATCCAGTATGTAAGAAAGTCACGTGATCAGACATCCAGTTGCCAATCCATCCCAATACAAGGAATGTAACGATATCCTTCATCTGAATGAGTCGAAGCCCAGTTTCTAGAAAAAATAAATAGGCAGCAAGGCAGGTATAAAAAAATAGGCAGAAGATGATTTTCCACCACTCCAATCCATTTCACAACCTGAAGCAAATGAGAAAATATATACATAGAACATCATATATGATGTATTGATACTAAATATACGAAAATATACAATACTAAAGCATAAAGTCCAATAAGGGTAGAACAGAGCAAAAAGGTACACAACCCAGTATCACAAAAGCCCAGCTCGCTTGAAAAAAAACCACGCTCTCTTGATGCATATTATAGAATAGGGAGTTCTTGATAATCCATCAATTAGTCCTTTCTGAAATGAGAGATCTGAAAAGTCCTGTATGGGACCCTCAAGCCCCACTTAGATAGTGAATCAGCATGGGAATTGAGCTCCCGGTATATATGCTGGATGGTAAAATCCCTAAACTTGCCCTGTAAATATTTAATCCTATCTATCCAACCAGATCCATCGAAGTTCAAAATACAGATTCTGTCATAGATGCCATCAACAGTATACTTGGAATCTCCATATAAGTGTATAGAAGGAAGACTGAGCCAATAAGCTAAGAAGATACCACTCCATGCTGCCATGACTTCTGCTTTATTATTTGATCCAACACCGCCATTCCATACAATGTGATAACGATCATTATTCTCCAGTCTAATATAGGCTCCATATCCACATATTCCATCCACGTTTGCACCATCAAAAAAATACAACCAGAAGCTTCAAATCATGTGGACGAATCTTCTTAGACAGACCTTCATGTTCAGATCCTGCCACAGGACAGATCACCATCCATTTTGCAATGTTCTATATAATCACTAAAAAATTTAACTGAGCCTCCTCAAAGATCCTGCAATTTCGAACAACCCAGATCTCCCATAATATGTAGAAGGGAAGTTGCTTGTAAGAGCATTTTGCATCAATCCAAGTAGAGATAGTTTGTGTGTAGTCTGATGGCTTCCAGTTTGGATCACCAGAAAGGCCAGAAAAGTGATCCCAGATTCTGAGGGAGAAAGAACATGAAAAGAAAATATGAAGAGTTGACTCACTGTGTTCATGGAATAAAGGGCATCTGCCAGTCCCAGAGAAGGCCCTTTTTCTTAAATTTTCCCACGTTAATAATTTTTCCTTCCATATCAGCCATCCCAGGAGAACAATCTTTGTTCGAATATTAAGCTTCCAGACCACATAAAAGTTGGATCTTGAACCATTCTAGGATAACATCATCATCTTAAGATCATATACATCCTTTACTAATACCCCTTTATCACTGCACAAGCCATTCCATACCAGAGAATCCCCCTGACCATTGAAGTTAAAACCCAAAATTTGGAGTGGAGACTTAAGAGAATCCCATTGATCCGAATCCTCAGCCCTTAGGTCCAACATCGTAGATAATTTCCATATTGGAGCACCCAAACTCTAGAATTGAATCAATTCAAATAATGTGTGAACCCCACGCTGATGTAACCTGTGCAAGAGGCGTTGATCGAACTCCATAGCAGTATCAAAACCCTTTAATCTGTCAATACCCAAAAATATGATTTTCCTAGTACCGAAACAACACACCAATCTCCGACCAATAATGTGCTTGATTCGCATGAAGATTTGCCAGATACAAGAAGCATTGCTAGCATTTGTGAAGCTTCCATTATAAGGTAGGAAGAGAGGATTTTCCACAACATATTTGAGTTTAATGATCGAAGACCAAATCTCCCCTCCCATCAGAGCACGCCAAAAGTATTTTGCTGACAACGCCTTATTAAAAATCCTAATATTGATAATGCCACAACCCCCATATTTCTTTGGAACATAGATAGACTCCCGCTTGCATAGATGGAATTTCCTATTATTCTTCGCTCCCTCCCACAAGAAATTAGCAATGATAGAGTTTATAATGTTCACTACACACACAAGAAAGTAATAGAAATGCGCCCAGTATACCACCATCTGTGTTAATACTACCTGAATCAATATTAGTCTTCCTCCCAATGATAGGAACTTAGAGGTCCATCTGAAAATCTTACTTTTAAATTTCTCTATCATACATAACCAATCATGATTCCTATAAGCACAAGGTTTAAGCCTGAAACCGAAGTATGTGATACCATTCATGAGTAGATTACAGTCAACCCCCATAAACTCGACAATAAATTTGATCTCACCCGGATCACCCGACTCATATAATAGGAATGATTTGAATTTGTTGATGTGCAGACCCGTAGCAACCCAAAATCGTATGAGTATGAAATGAAGATAGAACCATTGATTCCTATTAAGAATACCAAATACTAATAAATCATCCACAAAAAATGAGTGCGTAATACTTACCGAGGGAGAGAAATCCAGGCCCTCGAAATATCCTTTTGATTTTTCCATATTCATCAATTTGCTGAAGCCCTCCATAATAATAATGAAAATTAGTGGAGATAGGGCGCAACCCTGACACATTCCTCTTTCAGCTAGAAAGAAATCGGTCAGCACCCCATTTATCAACACGGCATAGCGAACCGAGGTGATACATGCCATTATCCACTAAATCGATCTAATAGATAAACCAAACCCCATGAGTATTAATCTTATATAAGACCAATTAGTAGAATCATAGGCCTTATGAATGTCTACTTTCATGATAAGAGCCTCAGATTTCTGAAGATGAATAGAATGTAATGCCTCCTGGGAAATAGCAACTGCATCGTGAATGGACCTTCCTTTTAGGAACCCAAATTGTTCCTTAGAGATGCATGATGATAGGACCCCTCGCATTGTGTTTTCAATTATCTTAGAGGTGATTTTATATATCACATTACATAACGAAATAGGTCTAAAATTGGAGAAGAGAATGGGATTCGTCATTTTTGGGATAATAGTTAGGAACATGGAGTCCATATCCCCTGGTATGAACCCCAGAATACGGATTTGTTTCACCACCATATGAAAATCATCCTCCAAATATTCAAAAGAATGAATGTAAAATTTGATTGGCCAGCCATCCGGCCTGAGACATTTGTCTCGAGCAAAAGAGTTTAGATATTCTTTTATCTCCCCTTTAGATAGTTCTGTCTCCATTCATGTATTTGCTTCAATATCAAACATAACAGCCATGTGCTCTAAGATCCAGGATGTTTAAATCTTAATTTCAACTACCCTGCACTACAGCCACTTGCTATTTTTGTTTGGATGAATTCTGTCAAAAGCCGCTTGCTAAATTTGTTGAACAGTCAATTCGAACCCTTTACAGTCCTTTGATTTGGGAAACAGAGTTTTTGGTACGCGGGAAGGTTTTTTGTTGAAATATTTTGTGTTGAGTTGGGCCATGACAGCAGTGGTCCCACCGCCAGCTCACAAGCAATGTCGACCAATCGCGCTTTATCGCGCAAGTTTGGTGCCTATGTCATCCACTCAAAAACTAGGCCCGAAACCTTTTTAAAAATCACATTTGATTGTTTTCGCGTTAAAAATGGGACTAACATCAGCACCCCCATTTGTTACGCGAACTTTTCATAAATTTTGGCTTACATTTTGGTTGGAATCCACGGGTCCCATCTCTCGACCAATGGGAGGGCTATCACGCAGAGTTTGCCCCAGATGACGTCATGCGAGTTTGTTACCCGAACTTTCTAAGCAACATGGTTTATTTCATTTTGAAGTCCAAGTAAATATTGGTGTTATGTTTTTATCAAGGTTTATGTTATAATGCCATTTTATATGGTGCGATGAAACATGTGTTATGATATGTTAAGGAACATAATATATATATTATAAAATCTGAAGTTGTAATATATATATGTGTGTGTGTGTGTGTGTGTGTGTGTGTGTGTGTGTGTGTTTTAAACATATATCATTTTGCACTATTGTAATGTGGGCCTGAAATCCATACATAGTTTTATCGTATTTCAATGGTTTGTTTTATGTTAATTAAAAATGTGCTGCTCCGCATATGTAGACTGATATATGTAGTTTTGTTTTTTTATTTAAGGGACAGTGCATGAGCCCAAGAGCTATTTTGTTAAGACACAGTAGTGTATTGTTAAGGAACAAAGTGTGTGCATTTTATGTGAGGGAGACAGAGTGAATTTTTTTACAGGGACAGAGAGTTTTGTGCACTGTGTTTTTGTAGTAGTTATTGTGTAATCTCCCAGAGGAAGAAGATAAGTTTTTTTTGTAATAGTTTTATAGTTAATGGAGTAGAAAGTTTTTATGCAATCTTTGTCTGGGAGTGAGAAAATTTTTTTTTTAAATTATATGTGTTTGAAAGAGAGTATTATTGTTATGGAATTATTGGAATTATCATAAATTCCAACACAGTATTGAAATTGATGATCAATATGAGGATCAGCGTTATAAAAATCTGTGAAATATTTTAGAGCCTCTTTTTCAATCTCCAAATTTTCATCTACCATGTAACCATCCACACCTTTAATCTTCCATATTGAATTTGTTGAATTTTAACTTCAACTGTAGCAATGAAAAAAAGGACAAACGCTACAGGAATTTGTCTCTTGCATGCAACTAAAAAATAAAATATGCATTTAATTAAACCTACAAGTTTTGGTTAAAGGCTCTGCAACAGTCGTTTCACATTGAATAAATTGTGGTTCCAAACCACGAAACGTCAGAGTCTTGAAAGAACAATCCTCTCAGGCCTTAAAGCCCTTACCAAACACTGGAGGAGTTTACCGCCAGTTTTTCTTTGTTTGAAAGGGCCACGTGGAGCATTAATATTGGATCGCATGAATTTGAAGGGAATCTGAAAACCTGAAAACCCGACCTGAAAGTTAATAAACTAAATTGCATAAGAGTTTTCGCATAACACTTTGGGCCTACGTCAGCATCCAGATTTGTTATGCGATAATTTCATAAATTATGATTCATTACTCTTTGAAGTCCGAGTTCGATAGTCAATGAAGCTTTGATTTAAGTTTCATTTTATATTAAGGTTTGAAAAAACATTAATGTATCACACTATTATGTTTTATTTAAGGGGCCACGATGAAAGCTTTTTTTTGGGCATATATATTCAAACGACCAATATATATATTATGAACCTTTTAATAAAAAGTTTATAATATGTATTATAAAATAGTTTGGTTTATTTTATTTTTTTTCTTGATACGACATATAAAAGATCCCATAGGCCATTGTATTAAAAAAAAAGGAGAGTAAGTTGAAAATTTTTATGCACAACAGTGCGAAAGTGAAAAACACAGCAGAGTGTTTTAGAGACAGAGTGTGTTTGTTTTGCACAGACAGTGAGATGGTTTTATTCATTGCATTTTCTAGCAGTCATAATTTTGTAATCCCTCTCAGTGATGAAGAAGTGTAATAGTTTTTTTGAGTTATTGAATGAAATAGAATTTTGTTTTCAAAGTATTCAAACTCTGTCTCCTGTCAAAGAAACCTTTGATTTTCTCTGTGTTAGAGGAAGGGAGTTTTATTCTCCATTCATTATTCTTGAATTTTCAAATATTCCAGCATGGTATCGGAGCTAGTCTAGGCTCTTTGAAGATCAAAGAAGCTGAAGGAAAGGAGTTCTTTGTTGCAGCAGCTTCCCCAGCAGTGTGAAGACTTAGACAAAAATAATTCAAGGTATTTCTATATAGAGTTTATTGTGTTACTGTTATAGAATAGTCAGCCATTTTAAATACATGGTCAATTATTTTTGAATCATAGTTAAGAGTGTAGAATGGCTGGAGCCAGCACTAGTATGGGTATGGGAAATATCCACCTCCCACTATTTAATGGGAAAAATTATGACTACTGGTCAATAACTATGAGATATTTATTTGTCTCCCAAGACTTATGGGAATTTTTTGAGGATGGCTTTGAAGAGCAAACAAATGAAGAAGAGTTTGAAGATTTAACTCAGGCAGAGAAAGAGTTGCTGAAGAGAAATAGGAAGAAATACTCCAAAGCTCTCTTCTTATTGTATCAAGCAGTGCATGAGAGTGTGTTTCCAAGGATAGCAGCAACCAAGAGATCCAGGGAAGCATGGGAAACTCTCAAGACAGCCTATCAAGGCATGGAAAAGGTGAAGACAACAAAACTTCAGTTGCTGAAGAGAAACTTTGAGACTCTCTGTATGAAGGAGTCAGATAACATTGACTCATTCTTCACTCATGTGATTGGAATGGTCACACAAATAAGATTTCATGGAGAGACTCTTGAAGATAAGAGGATTGTGGAAAAACTCTTGAGGATTCTACCCTCAAGATTTGATGTGATTGTCACCACCATAGAGGAGACTAAGGATCTCTCAAAGTTCACAGTGGATGAGCTACATGCATCACTGATGACTCATGAGCAGAGATTGGGTAGGAGGGAAAAATCATCTCTGGAGCATGCATTTAAGACCCAGATGTATTTCGAAAGAGGAAAAGGGCAAGGCAGAGGAAGCAAGAGAGGCAGAGGCACAAGCCAAAACAAAGGTGGAAGGAACAGTCCAACAAATGCTCAAGGAAGGGGCAGCAATCCAAATCAGCATCAAGGCTAAGGCAGCAGCCAGCAGAGTGGTCAGCAAAATGCTCAAGGACAAAGGTATGATAATTCCAATGTCTAATGTTGCTATTGTAAGAAATATGGATATTATGCTAATTAATGTAGAAAGAAACAACATGATGTGGGAAATAGAACTAGTGCAAATTTCACTAGAGAAAATCTCAGCCAAGATAATTTGTTTTTAGCTTGTAATATGGCTGAAGAAAAGAATGAGGATTTATGGTTTCTAGACTCCAGTTGCAGTAACCATATGACATGAAACTTAGGAATGTTTTCTATGGTAGATGAGAGTGTGAAGTCACAAGTCACACTAGGAACTGATAGCAAAGTTTCTGTTATGGGAAAAGGAAATGTAAATGTTTTAACAAGGAAAGGTGCAAAGAAATCCATAGCAGATGTTTATTATGTTCCAAGAATGAAGTGTAACCTCTTAAGTATTGGACAGCTTGTTCAAAAGGGGTACAATGTATTTTTTGAGGATGATGTTTGTACCATCATGGAAAAACCACCCAACAAACAATGTATTGCTGAAGTGAAGATGACAAGGAACAGGATGTTCCCTCTTAGAATGAGAGCAGATTTGAAGAATGAAGAAAAGATAGCAGCAGTGGCAAAAGAGGCTATCCAAAGCGAACCAAAAGATGAAAATTGGTTGTGGCACTTGAGATTTGGACATCTCAACTTTGGAGGTCTTAATTTGTTGAACAAAAAAGGAATGGTAAGAGGTTTACCATTGATAGAGAAGCCGGACAGCCTTTGTGAAGGTTGTATTCTTGGGAAACAACACAGAGAAAGTTTTCCTTCCGGAAAAAGCATAAGGGCAAAGGCACCCTTAGAGATTGTCCACTCAGATTTGTGTGGACCGATGCAAACTCCATCGCTTGCTAGCAGCCACTACATGTTAACATTCATAGATGATTTTACAAGAAAACTTGGGTTTACTTTTTGAAAAACAAAAGTGAAGTGTTTGAAAAATTCTGCAATTTCAAAGCACTTGTGGAAAACCAGAGTGGGTTGCACATCAAAGTTCTAAGGACTGATAGAGGAGGTGAGTACATCTCTAAAGATTTTCTACGTTTTTGTAGAGAAAATGGTATTCAAAAGCAGTTTACAACTAGATATACTCCGCAGCAAAATGGAGTAGCCGAAAGGAAGAATAGAACCATAATGGACATGGTGAGGAGTATGTTAAAGGCAAAGCATTTGCCTAATGATTATTGGGCTGAAGCTGTACATTGTGCAGCATACATTTTGAATAGATGCCCTACAAAAGCAGTGATGAACAAAGTGCCGGAAGAGGCATGGAGTGGCACAAAACAAGGTGTCACACACATGAAGGTTTTTGGATGTGTGGCTTATGCACACATACCGGATCAGCTAAGGAAGAAGTTGGACAGCAAGGGGGAGAAATGTATTTTCATTGGATACAATGAGGAATCCAAGGCTTACAGGTTATACAACCCATCCACCAAGAAGTTTATTGTGAGCAGAGATGTTCTGTTTATTTAAGAGGAAGATTGGGATGGATCCATAGAGAAAATAGTGAATGTTAAACACTGTTTATGTCATGATGAAAATGATGATGAATTGGCTGAAATACATCCTCAAACAGCAGCACCAACACAAGAGCAGCAAACCACACCCTTGAGGAGAAATGAAGGTGCTTCTCCAAGCACACCACAAGGAGGAAATTCAAGTGCTTCCTCAGGCATTTGTACACCTAATGAAAGAGGTAAGAAGTTCAGAAATTTGAATGACATTTATGCACAAGAGGCAGCAAATGAAGGTATCAATTCTTTGTTTGCTTTATATTGTCATGTTGAAGACCCTCTCCACTTTGAAAAAGCTATTAAGGATAAGAAATGGATAGAAGCTATGGATGAGGAGATTAATGCCATAGAGAGGAACAAGACTTGGGATTTGGTTGAACTCCAAAAAGGTAAAGATGTCATTGGAGTTAAATGGGTCTACAAGACAAAGAGTAATGTTGAAGGAAAAATAGAGAGACACAAGGCCAGACTTGTTGTAAAAGGTTATAAGAAGAAGCATGGGATAGATTATGAGGAAACTTTTGCACCGGTTTCTAGAATGGAAACTGTGAGAGCAGTGTTGTACATAGAAGCACAAAACAAGTGGAAAGTTTACCAAATGGATGTGAATTCAGCATTTCTAAATGGAGTGTTAATGGAAGAGGTTTACATTGAAGAACCTCTCGGCTATGAAAAGAAAGGCCAAGAGCACAAAGTGTGCAAGTTGAAGAAAGCTCTTTATGGGTTGAAGCAAGCACCAAGAGCATGGTACAGTAGGATAGACTCCTATCTACTGGAAAATGGATTTGAAAAGTGTGAGGGAAAGCCCGCCATTTACATCAAAGAAAAGGATGGTAAAATGTTGATAGTAGTTTTATATGTTGATGATGTTATTTTCACAGGTAATTATGATACCTTATTGAAAATTTTAAAATAGTCATGAAAGAAGAATTTAAAATGACTGACATGGGTTTGTTAAAATACTTCTTAGGAATAGAGGTAGAACAAGATGAAAATGGGATTTTTATCTCATGGGAAAAATATGTTAATGAAGTGCTGGAAATATTTAATATGCAGGAGAGCAAAACAGCAATCACTCCCACAGTGATGGGATTAAAACTTAGCAGAGATGACAGCAGTAAGTATTTTTATCCTAGCTTGTACAAGAGCATATTTGGCAGCCTCATGTATTTGATTGCAACTAGGCCGGACATAATGCATGTTGTTAGTTTGATTTCCAGATTCATGGAGAAACCAAAGGATGCACATTGGCAGGCATCAAAGAGAATTCTGAGGTATGTTAAAGGTACTAAAAGGTATGGCATTTTATATACTGCTTCAAAATATTCAGATTTAGTTGGATACACTGACAGTGATTGGGCTGGAAGTGTAGATGATCGAAAGAGCACTTCCAATTATTTTTTTAACATGGGTTCAGGAGCCATTTCATGCGCTTCTAACAAACAACCAATTGTGGGATTGTCTATAGCAAAAGCAGAGTATGTGGTAGCTACAGCAGCAACATGTGAAGCGGTTTGGATGAGGAGAATGTTGAGAAGTTTATGCCAAGAACAGGTAAAAGGCACAGTGATTTATTGTGACAATAGCTCAGCTATTGCATTGTCAAAGAATTATGTGTTTCACAAAAGAACAAAACACATTGATGCCAAGTTTCACTACATCAGGGAGTTTGTGAACAATGGAGAAATAATTTTAAAACATTGCAGAACTAAGGAGAAGTTCGCTGATATTCTGACCAAGCCATTGGGGCAGAAAATTTTTGAATATTTGAGGAAGTGCATGGGTATGACAGATAATCTAGCAGTTGAATTTAAGAGGGAGTGTTGAATTTTAACTTCAACTACAACAATGCAAACAAGGACAAACGCTACATGAATTTGTCTCTTGCACGCAACTGAAAATTAAAATTTGCATTTAATTAAACCTACAAGTTTTAGTTAAAGGCTCTGCAACATCCCTTTCGCATTGAATAAATTGTGGTTCCAAACCACGTAACGTCATAGTCTTGAAAGAACAATCCTCTCGGGCCTTAAAACCCTCACCAAACACCGGAGGAGTTTACCGCCAGTTTTTGTTTGTTTGAAAAGGCCATGTGGAGCATTAATATTGGATCAAATGAATTTGAAAGGAATCTAAAAACCTGAAAACCGGACCCGAAAGTTCATAAACTAAATTGCATAAGAGTTTTCGCATAACACTTTTGGCCTACGTCAACACCCAGATTTGTTATGCGATAATTTCAGAAATTTTGATTCATTACTCTTTGAAGTCCGAGTTCGATAGTCAATGAAGCTTTGATTTAAGTTTCATTTTATATTAAGGTTTGAAAAAACATTAACGTATCACACTATTATGTTTTATTTGAGGGGCCATGATGTTTTTTTCTTTTTTTTGGGCATATATATTAAAACGACCAATATATATATTATAAACCTTTTAATAAAAAGTTTATAATATGTATTTTAAAATAGTTTGGTTTATTTTTTTTGTTTTGTTGTTACGACATATAAAAGAGCCCGTAGGCCATTTTATTAAAAAAAAAAGGAGAGTAAGTTGAAAATTTTTATGCACAGCAGTGCGAAAGTGAAAAACACAGCAGAGTGTTTTAAAGACAGAGTGTGTTTGTTTTGCACAGAAAGTGAGTTGGTTTTATGCACTGCGTTTTGTAGCAGTCATAATTTTGTAATCCCTCTCACTGAGGAAGAAGTGTAATATTTTTTTTTGAATTATTGAATGAAATAGAAGTTTGTTTTCAAAGTATTGAAACTTTGTCACCTGTCAAAGAAATCTTTGATTTTCTTTGTGTTAGAGGAAGGGAGTTTTATTCTCCATTCATTATTCTGAAATTTTCAAATATTCCAACAGAATTTACGTTTGGGTGGCCATTTACATAATTATGAAAAAAATTTGTATTAAGTTGCCACTGAACCCAAATTTTCAGCTTCCATGTAATTTCCTGAATTTTCAGAATCTCCAGCTTTCGTGCCTCCGGTTGTTCTATTGTGGAATGTATTTGTGCATCAAGAGGATGAACTGTCATATCCATGTATATCTTTGATAAATCCTTATTAATACAATCCAACTCCCGATCTATATTTTCATTTTTTCTTCTTTCTGCAGTCTGTTGACTCCATAGTTAAAATATATGATGAGTTATTTCTGTCTCGTGTATCAATAAGTGATCCCTAAACAATTATTTTGATAATGCACACCGTCAGTTTACTGACAACTTCTGTTTGCTTCACTTGGAAGATAATGGAGAAACGAATAAATAAGTGTAGAAATTTATGTTTCGCATAGATCGATATATTGGAGTGCGTGAACGAAGCCACAGGTATGTGTTGGAAAGGGCATATTAGGTGATCGATTTTTCCATTTCCTAGTGGATCGGATTCTCTCTGCACCGAAAAATCCTAACTGGAACCACCTCACTTTGTAACGAATCTACACTTCCAACTTGACATTTGGTTGTCCATATAAACCATCTCCATCTCTTTCAGATTGCACTACATCACTGTGTATGCGTCCTCATGTTGCCAAACATGGCAGGGACTCATTCTAGATTCCTGCTTTCCTTTTTGACAATCATATGCCTCCACGCATATAACTGTGGGGCTGCTTGCTCTCCACCATTTCCAGTTTCGAAATCCCCTCCGAAACCCATCGTATTTCCCCCTCCCTTGCACAAATCTCCTCCCGCACCCATATATTCTCCTCCTTTCTACAAATATCCTCCGAAGCCAACAGCGTCTCCTCCTCCACTTCACAAATATCCTCCTCCAGAGCACAGATCTTAGCATCACAAACATCACCATCATCATCACGACGAAGACCATAAATATCAACGGAAGCCGATGGTATCTCCTCCTATCCACAAGTCTCCACCCAAGCACATAGTGATTCCTTCCCCTGTTCACAAATCTCCTCCTAAGCCGATAGAATATCCTCCCCCTGTTCACAAATCTCCTTCGAAGCCCATAGAATATCCTCCTCCTGTTCACAAATTTCCTCCCCCGGAGTACAAATACATGCCTCCTCCACTGCATCACTCTCCTCCCATCTACAAATCCCCTCCACACTAAAAATTTCCTCCTTCTCATCATGCTTATTGATAAAGGTACACTCATCTACTGCATGCATTTATTGATCTCATTGCTTGTTTTTATTAAATTTACTTTAATGATCCTCATTGTATCTAATCTCCTTGAATTGCAGGAACGATATTATAAAGCTATTCTTTGAGTAATCACTATTGTATGACGGTACCACATGCATGTATTGGTGTATTTTCATCCTAGAGGTTGGTCACGTTGGATCAATTCTACCAATTGATTTATTAGTGTGTTTAAAGTTTGAAGTTCGTAGCCATTTGCAAATAAGTCTTAAGCATATGTCTATTCTTTTTCTGCATTAAAAATTCCAACGCCTCATTTATGTGTACATTTTCTCTATTGTGAATCAAGGAATGGATTGAGACGGCTGGGGAATAACGTGTATTAAAAGGGAATCTAATGGTATTTTACAGTTGATATCTACAATAAAATAAATTGGCATATGCACACTCACTGAAATAATTTGAAATAATTTGTAGTTGTTGAATTGTTAGAAGTATTTTATTTTTGGGTATTTTTTTGAAGTCAATAAAATTTGGCAGAGGTTTTTCAGAATTTGTAGTTTCAATTTTGCAATGTATAGAAATTTAGTGATTCTGTGGTTTTTAAGAGTGTTAAGTTTATTTATAAATTCTAAAATACAATTTAAACACATAAAATTCCCCATCTCGCTCAAAATTTTATCATCAGATTAAAATAAATAACTAAAAAATCCAAACTATTCCTAAACAATTTCATCACTCCAATTACTTACACGCAACGCTAGCTGCAACTACTTTGTCTGTTTCCTAGGAAAAAAATTCTCTCAGTTTATTTTATTTTCATCACGCCAATCGCCTCACAGTAAAATCGAACTCCAACCACTTGTCGAAAGCTCTCTTATTTACTAATTAACAGAGTTATTAATTACAATATACTAATTAATAGAGTTATAAATTATATTTACAATATACTAATTAGTAGAGTTATCAATTATAATTTATTAGCAATTGCATCACATGTTGCAAAAGAAATGTCTTGAGGCAATAGTATATGAAAGAGTAGCTTACAGGAAATAAGAAGGAAATAGCACAGGAAATAGTAGCCCAAAAAAAAAGATGTTGCAAATAATAAGCCATAGTGAAGGAATGAAAGGAATATTTCAAAGATATTAATGATAAGTGTTATAGATTTTGAAATAGGCAATTGAGAGTGAAAATATATGTGAACCAACATAATTCGTTCACATATATACAAATTTTGTTATAGATATTGAAATAGGAAATTGGGATGAAAATAATTTGGTGAGTAATAATCCTCTGAAACAAGCACGTAATTCAACTAAGATATTTTAAATACATTCAAGTACAATCTATGTAGCATAGATGTAAATAAAGAGAACTTTTATTAACGAACATAGAGTTTACTCTATGTTCACATTACATTATGTCAATCATTTTATTTCATTTACTTTTACTTTTATTTTTATGTAATTTTACAAAGTCACCAAAATCTAAATTTAATCTAACTTATTAAAAAGAAAAAAAAATAACATTATAGAAAATATATATAAAACTTTTACTTGTTAATCCAATGGTCTAAAACATTTCAATGTTAGGTCCCTATATTACTAGTATAGCCCCTTATTGTTGTTAGTGTAACCCCTTTATTGTTATTATTGTACCCTTGTAACCCCCATTTTGTTATTATTGTGCCCTTAAATTATTATTGTTAGGTCGGCTAGGATTACATTGTGGCCCACTAAGATTACATTATGGCCACATGGACTCCTATATATAGAAAGGAGGTTTTGTAAATTGTATCATCCAAGAATTGTTCATTTATGTAATGTATTGGAGGTTGCCCCCTCGAAGTGGCTTATTTATAAGGTGTTGATATCTCTTTTCTTCTATTTTTTGGAGCTGGTTACACAACATTTGGTATCAGAGCTTTGGATTCTAGGGTTTCACTGCTCCAAACAGGTCTTCGTGGAAATTTCGCTATAATGTTTTTTCTACGAAGTTTCAGAAGCTGAAATTTTTAGGGTGCGAAGCTGAAATCCTAAGGAAGATTGTCTAAAAATCTCAGAGCTTGGTTCACAATATTTTTAGAGATATGATCTGTGGAAGTTAGGTCTTTTTTCAGGCTCCTAAACAGGTCACCGTGGAATTTGCGCTATTACGTTTTTCCCACGAAGGTTCTGAATCTGAAATTTTTAGGGTGTGAAGCTGAAAGTCTGAGAAAACGAGGAAAAAAATTTCAGAGCTTTTTTCGCAATATTTTTGGAGATATGATCTGTGGAAGGTAGTGCATTTTCAAGCTCCCGAATTTCATCACAAAGAGGTGATTGTGGGAAAAGTTCAAAATCTCTCTCTCTGAGCATCGGATTGGAGTGCCGTAAAAAGTGGTCACAAGTACACGGACTATAGTTTCTTTTCTATCAATTTTAGAGGTGAAGGAGAAAACAATGAAACATGGAAAGTCGTACAAATTTTCTCTACTGAACCAGTCCATAATTAGGTCATTGTGGGAGATTGGACATAACTTTGTCTTGCAGAATCCAAATCAGGTCATACCTGTGGCATTCAAAAGAGAATTCATAGGGATAATTCAGTGCTGAATTTTAAATATTGGAGAGCTAAAATCACAGAGATAATTCAATTTCAATATCGAGCTCCTCAAAAGCAAGAAAAAGGTGTGGGTTTTTTTTTCCGAATTGAATAAGTCTTGTTTGAAAAATCAATTTGAATTGATTCCAAGGGAATATTGTAGAATAGATATCGGTACCGGGTTCTAAAATATTCCCCGTAAAAATAATTCAACACCCATTAAGCCTTCAGAAGGCTCTACTATGACTCATGAAGATGAATAATTGCAACATGATCTATCAAAATTACAAGAGCAAGTGCAACAAATTTCAATCTCGCAAAGAGCAACAAAAAATGAAATGTAAGTTTTGAAGAAACGCATGGAAACGAAGATGGACGGTTTGAAGAAAGGCGTGGAAGCTAAGATGGACGACATGGAAGCTGGCGTGGAAGCTAAGATGGATGGCATGGAAGCTAAGATGGATGTCATGAAAGACAACATGGAAAACATGAAGAATGATATAAAAGAAGACATAGAAGTTTTGACAAAGTTGATACAAGAAATGTTTCCTAATGGTGAAAAGATAGTAGAATAACCTCATGATGAGAACAAAATAAAATTTAATCGTGATTTCATAAACTCTAATGTTGGCAGGAAGAACCACCATATTACAAAAATGGATATGAGGAAGTTTGATGGAAAGGATCCTGTAACATGGATGCTACAAATGGAGCAATATTTTGATCTCCATAACGTGAGAAACACACAAAAGGTATGCATTGCAACTTTACATTTAGAACAAAATACATTTATATAGTATCGATGGCTTTTCTCCCGTAAAAAAATTGTCACTTGGTCAATTTTTACGGAGGAAATGATAGCGCATTATGAGGATACAAAGAGCAACACCTTCTTTATCCAATTGATAACTCTAAAAAAAAAGGGTTTAGTGGGGCAGCACATTGAGGACATCCAAAAATTGAATATAAGTGTAACTGATATTCCAGAGGAACAAAGGATCGATCTCTTCATAGGCACTTTAAAGGATAACATCCAACATGAAGTTCGTGTTTTTGAACCGGATTCATTGGAGAAGGAATTTAGGTCGGTAAGAAAAATTAAATGTAAAATAATGGCGACAAGGAAGCATACCACTCAATTATATAAAAAAGGAAGTGTTGCTACGCCTAGATTTCCACAACCTACAAGGTTGACACCACAACAATTGGAAGAAAAAATATCAAAAGGGCTTTGCTACAGTTGTGATAGAAAATACACTAAAGGTCATAAGTGTGCTGAGAATAAATTATTTTACATAGATTGTGAAGAGGAAGAATAAAATGGACAAGAAGAGGATATACACCAGGAACCAGCTCTAGAAGAGGAAGAAATGCATCCGACCATATCGTGTAATGCACCGGCAAGAATTACCACTCCTCAAACTCTCAAGATAGAAGGACATATCAAGAAGAAAAAGGTAATAGTGTTGATTGATTCAGGTAGCACCCATAATTTTATTCATTATAAGGTAGCCAAGGAATTAAATTGTTTCCTATACCCAACACCAGAATGTCAAGTGATGGTTTCAAATGGAGGAACTATAAATTTCTCTGGGAAATTCCATAATATCAAGCTAACCATGGGGTAATATGTATTTACTAGTTCAATTCTTTCCATGCCTATGGGAGGTGCTGATGTTGTACTAGGAGTCCAATGGTTACAATCTTTGGGGACGGTAGCTTTTAATTTTCAAGAAATTTTCTTGAAACTTTTTTCAGAAGGAAAGGAAGTTGAATTATGGGGTATTGCGAGGAAGCCAGGAAAGATAATAAGCTCTAATGTCATGACAAAGCTTCTAAAAAAATAACAATGAGGCATCATTGCACAATTATGCTCACTAGAAGTTCCAACATCAAAATCATCTATTTCTGTAGATCTCCAACAAGTATTGGACAATCCAAGGTGTTCGAAACTCCTTAAGGACTCCCACCTATTCGTGATCATGATCATGCTATTCATTTGATTCCAGGAAGTCTTCCTCCAAACATCAGGCCTTATAGATATCCTTACGTCCAAAAGAGAGAAATTGAACGTATGATTGCAGAAATGTTAAAGGCGGGATAATTCAACCTAGTCAAAGTTCTTTCTCTGCTCCTGTAATATTGGTACACAAGAAGGATGGATTATGGCAAATGTGTCTGGATTATACTGAGCTCAATAAGCTCACCATTAAAGATAAATTTCCCATTCGTATGATTGATAAATTATTGGATGAATTACATGGAGCAATTTATTTTACCAAGTTGGATCTTCGTTCAGGATATCATAAAATTAGAATGAAGACTGAAGATATTCCAAAAATAGCATTTCGAACTGATGAGGGTCATTATGAATTTTTTGTCATGCCTTTTGGCCTTACCAATGCACCTTCTACATTTCAAGGGTTCATGAATTCCATTTTCAAACCCTTCCTTAGGAAATTTGTGCTAGTATTTTTTGATGATATACTAATATATAGCATGTCTTGGAAGGATCATGTTGAACATGTTGACAGGGTGCTCAAACTATTGCAAGAGAAACAATTATATGCAAAAACATCCAAATGTTTCTTTGGAGTACAAGATGTGGAATATCTGGGTCATATTGTACCTCACGAGGGTGTTAAAGTAGACCCTAACAAAATTAAAGCCATTAAGGAATGGAAAGTCCCCACAACCATAAAGCAGTTGCGAGGATTTCTCGAGTTAACAGGGTATTATCACAATTTTGTTAAGAATTATGGGAGAATAGCAGCACCTCTAACAACATTATTGAATAAATATGCATTTTCATGGAATCCTGAAGCAACTAAGGCCTTTGAACATCTTAAAGAGGCAATGTGCCTAGAACTGGTCTTAGATATGCCTGACTTCACAAAAACCTTTATTGTGGAATGTGATGCCTCATGAAATGGAATTGGTGTTTTTTTAATGCAAGAAGGAAGACCCATTGCTTTTGAAACTCGTCCAATCAAAGGAAAGTATTTACAGAAAGCTATTAATGAGAAGGAAATGTTGGCAATACTACATGCACTAAAGAAATGGTGACCTTACCTAATGGGAAGACACTTCAAGGTAAAAACTGATCATGATAGTCTTAAACACTTTTTGGAACAAAGACTATCTTCAGAAGAGTAGCAAAAATTGGTCACAAAGATGTTGGCTTATGACTTTGAAACCAATCTACAAAAGGGAATTTTAATGTTGTTGCATATGCACTCTCAGAAAAGAATGAAGAGGTGGAAACATTGCTTTGTGCCATTTCTATTATCCAACCATATTGGATAGCAGCTTAAGAGAGGAATGAAAGAAGGACAAAGATGTATGGACACTCATTTAAAAATTTTTGACAATATCCTAGCACATCGATACATTTAGTTGGAAAAATGATTCCTTATGGTACAAATATTTCTTATATCTTTGTAAGAATTCCCAACTAAAACAAAATATTCTTCTGGAATTGCAAACTTTTCCTTTAGGAGGACACTCAGGATTTTTAAAAACTTCCCACAGGGTGAAGAAAGAATTTTTTTGGGATGGCCTTAAATCTAATATTCGAAATTTTGTGGCAGAATGTTTGGTTTGCCAGCAGAATAAAGTGGAAACAATTAAGACCCCCAGACTTCTACAACCTTTATCCATTCCAAGTCAATGTTGGGAGGAGATTTCAATGGATTTTATCACAGGTTTACCTAAGTCCGAAGGAAAGAGTGTCATCATGGTGGTAGTTGATAGACTTACCAAGTATGCACACTTTTTGCATTATCTCATCCATTTAAAGAAAGTACAGTTGCTACTACATTTATGGACAGAATTCAAAAGATACATGGAAGCCCAAGGGTTATTGTGAGCGACAAAGATCCCATTTTTACTGGAAATTTTTGGACGAAGTTATTTTCTTGTTTGGGTACTCAATTAGCTCATAGCTCATCTTATCATCCTCAATTTTATGGTCAAACTAAGATAGTAAATAAATTTTTGGAAGGATATCTTCGTTTTTTTGTATCTGATAAACAAACACAATGGGTCAAGTGGTTACCTCTCGCTGAATGGTGGTATAACACTTCCATACTACAAAAAAAATGACCCCATTTATGGCACTTTATGTATATCATCCACAGTCCATCACATCTTCTTTAAGGGAAAATTCCAAGGTTAAAGCAATGGAGGATCACATCGAGCATCAACAAGAAGTTCTCCAACTCTTAAAGGATAACCTAAATTTGGTACAAAATCGAATGAAACAATAGACGGATCAACATCGCAGTGAGATAATTTTTGATGTGGGGGATTGGGTATTTTTACAGCTACAACCATACAAACAAATGTCCATAAAGAAAGCTAAGAAGGATAATAAATTATCGCCAAAGTACTATGGTCCTTACAAGGTGTTGCAAAACATTGGTACTATGGCAAACAAATTGGAGCTTCCTGCTTCTTCACGAGTGCATCAATTTTTCCATGTTTCGTGCTTAAATAAGGTTATAGGTGATAAACTTCCAGTTCAAACAATCTTGCCAGAACTTGATGAGGAAGGAAAAATCATATTGGAACCTGAAACAATCACGGAAACAAGAACTTGACAACTAGAAAATTGATCAATTTCAGAGTATCTCATCAAGTGTAAGAACTTACCCACTGAATATTCTACATGGGAGTATGGGAATTTTATACAGAAGCATCCAGAGCTACTCAAGCATTGAGGAAAACACTTTTTGAAGGAGAGGGGCATGTCAGGTCCCCATATTATTAGTGTAGTCCCTTATTGTTATTGTTGTATCCATGTAACCCCCATATTGTTATTATTGTTCCCTTACATTATTATTGTTAGGTCAAGCTAGGATTACATTGGCCCACTAGGATTACATTATGGCCACATGGACTCCTATATATAGAAAGGAGGTTTTGTAAATTGTATCATCCAAGAATTTTCATTTATGTAATGTATTGGAGTTGCCTAAAGTGGCTTATTTATAAGGCATTGATATCTCTTTTCTTCTATTTTTGGAGTTGGTTACACAACATTCAATGAGCCACACATAGACATAATAACAACTAAAAGAATTGTTTTCAAAGAAAAATGTTTTACGAAGAAGAAATAATAATAATAATAATAATAATAATAAATACTTTAAATCATAATTAATAAATTTATCACACTTTCGTGGAATGACGTAAACGAAGAGGAAACACTTTCATTTTATGATGATGCGTGATTTTGGAATACTGTCTAATTTGGTTGAGAGTACAAGGTTTAGGTTTGTAATTTTGGTGGTGATGAAATTAGGTGTGAGCAGAAATAAACAGACCAAGAATATGACAGGATGTTCCGTTTCTGAATTAATATATTATGATCACACTTTTTTGGTTAATAATTATTAATTTTGGAAAGATATGATTAGGTTAAATGGGAACGCTAGCTAAAATTAATCAGTTTTATGAAAAAATTAATAAACTGATTCAGAGGATTGGGAGCAAGGTAGGGGTGAGAGTTTGAATTGGAATGAAGGAATAATTAATGGAGAAAATAAAATAATGTGTGATGAACGAAAATATGAGAAAATTTTGGAAAATAAAGGTTAATTTATATTATTAAAATATTAAATAGAATAATGTTGGATTATTAGATTAAAGAATTATGAAAATAGATAAAAGTACGAACAAAAGATCAGTTACTTAAAATGGCATAAATTAAAATTAGGCAATTATTATTAATAATATAATTGTTTTTAGAATTAAAAAAGCAGAATTTGGGAAAACAAAGGAGGGAAATTATAAATATCTAAATAATAAAGGTGAAGGGGTTAATTATTGGGATATAAAAGTTTTATGATACAATAAGATAGTAATAATTAGAATTTAATTAATGTGAGATTTAATTATAATAATAATTAGAAAATATTATAAAAAATTGGGATTGGATTGAACTTTGAGAATAATTAAAAATAATGGAGGAGCGGTGATGAGAGGAGGAGGATATAACCATGAGAAAAGAAAAATAAAATATGAATGGGAGGGGAGAAGTGCTAGGCAAAAAAAGGTAACTCCGAGGTCAAAAGAGTATCTTGAGAGGGATAAAGGGGGAGGGCGACTAACATCATAGAGCCGGGAGGGGGTCACTGTCATTAGTGTTATAGGAATTGGGCTTGGAGGTCAAAAAGTGGATAGTGGGTTTCCAAGAATTCCATAATTGATATCCATCTTCATGATTAAATTTCCTAGGGTGATTTTTTATTTCAATAGCTTCCTCAATGACTAGGTTCAAGTAAAAAGGGGGCAGAGGCCAAGATTCTGTGATTATCAAAACAAATTAAATGTATGTTCTTGTGGGAGTGCTCAATGATAACAAATTTAGAAATTTTGTTATGGAAGGTGTTTGCAATATGTTATTTAAGGAAAGTTTTGAAGGATCTCCCTATGCGTCCCATGTAATTAATTCCGCAGGAACAAGGGATCTTATAAACATCGAGGTCGAGCATAGGGTTATGCTTGTTTTTGGCTGACCTAAAGAGTTTCATAAGGGTTTTTTGGTGTTTGAAAAAGGTTTTAATGTTACTTTTGGGAAGGGTTTTGTAAAAATTATGAGTAAATACATGAACGTAGGGAAGGGATATTTTGGCTAAGGACAGATTGCTTGAGGGGTTTTTAGGATGGGGGTAGAGGGAATAATGGAAAAAAATTTTAATTTTGGATTGAGGAGTCAATATTGGCTTTAAGGGATTTGGTGAAATTGTCTTTCTCATTTGAAAAAGATTGAGAGGAAGAAATTAGAATAGTATGATTAACCAGGGTTTTAAGAACAATATACTTTTGAAAGAGATGACGATGAGAACATGCATGGAGGTACCTATACCAAGTCTTCTTAGGATAGACTTCGTAGGTAAGAGAGCCATCAGAGAGGCAAGAGAGAAGAACGCCAAACAATTGAAGGGATTGGTTAGACTTTGACTTTTGCTATTAACCCTCACAAGTCTATTTTAATTTTTTTATCATTTCATTTATCTTCTTTTATATATTGAAAAATTTTACCTTATTTTTTTTACATTAATTTATACTGTAAATTTTTTAAATGATTGTACATTTTTTTCAAAAATGAAACAAAAATTAAAAGGTTGAAAGATGTATTAAATCACATTAAGATTATTAGGTTGTTGAGAGGAAGGAGTGGAATCATCCCCGCCCAAATTTAATTCTTGCAAGTGACATGATGGATATTGGAAGTCTTGATTACAACCATGTTTTATTGCATCAAATCAGTAAAATCTATACTAGAATTTTTATGTATATAAAAAATAAATTTAAATTTAGGTTTTAAATTATATATAATTTTTTTTCCAAGTGAAAAAATCATAATTTATATTAACAAAAATGGAAATTACATTCAGTATATGCACCATGTGCACTGAAAATGTGTGTTGATAACCACCCAAAAATGAAAAAGAGAAATCTAGTTTTTCCAAACCCTATCTTGCTAATAGTCTCTCTAAAAAAACATAGAAAATACAATTAGATAATCAATTCTTGATATATGGGCTTTGACATGTAGAGAACATGTCACATGAGGATATAAGAGAATCCATATATCCAATAACCATGGAGTTGAATTAGGAAATAGACATAAACAAAAGCATTAGTCAAAAACATATTAGTCCTCCTATTGTTCTCGTCACATGCCCTCTATGAAGGGTCTGAAATAGAATTTTTATATTGAATCTCATATCCTCTTTATGACCTTCCAAGTTCCCAAATCATGTAGAGTTCCAACCTTAGATAAAGAATCTACAGTTATGTTTCTTCCTTGACATAGAGGCACAAGATCAAGAGGGCTTTCCAATTGGAGACTCATGCATCATTTGAATAGAAACACCTTTCCCATATATTTTTCATCCCTATCCATATGCGTCGACTCCTTGATATTCTCTTAAGGCTCTTGGATAAAGTTCTCATCCATTTTTGAGCCTTCAACCTCCCCATTGCCTTCCTGATGGGTTCTAGATAGAAAAACCCTTCTCCCTTTCTTTCCAATAAATGAAAGGGAGTAGTCCTTCAATATATGGCCATATTTATGGAACCTATGGCACTTGAAGAAGAGGCATTCATAGTTAAGTGGTTTTTTGTGAGCATAAACATAATATAAAATGTTCAAATAAAAAAAAAAAACCTTCACACATCAAAATTGACTAGGGTCCTCACCATAGAAATCTTGAAATATTCTTCAAAAGACATATCAACATATAGAAAGGACCTTAGTTTGTTCCTGGTAAGTCTAAAAATGTCCTTCTTCCACAGTTTAGGAGGAATGCTTGGGGGTTGACCCCACATAGGAATAGATTTCAATTTATCCCATATATCATCAAATAAAGGGTTCCATTGCTTCATCATCACTAGAGACAGATCGATACTGTAGGTTTTTCTAAGCACCCAACTGGTTACTTCATCTATATTGAACATAAACATAAACCAGCCCTATGACAGGGTGTTAATGTTAGGAAGATGGTTCAACTCTTTTTTCCATTCCTTATCCACCCAGTGCCATAGAAGCTCCATTGAAAAAATCATTCCTCTAGCCCAACCCAGTACTGCTTTTTATTCCATCTCTGTTACATCCATTAACTATATATCTTCTCCCAAAACCCAATTTTTATCATCCTTCTTTACCTTAGGGTAATTTTAGGTCTTTCTCTTCCTTTCAGGCTGTTGCGAACCTTTTGGTGGCTGTTGTTTCCTTAGGGTTTCTACTTCTTGTTGAATTCCATCACTCAAACCCATGGTTCTAAATTTCCCCTTCAGAGGTCAGCTCACTATTGAGGAATTGCCTAATCAAAACATCCCTAGACCCATGGCGGGAGTTGTAACACAATTCATTATTCAATCCTTTTTGCAAACCGACAGTAAACCCTTCACTAAAAAATATATAAAAGAAATCCTATGTTTTGTAGTCAAGAAAATCTTCCCAAAACATCTCTATCTCTTGCGGTTCACCTATATCCATAAGAAATACCCAAGAAAAAAGCATTATTTTCACTATATTGTGACTTAGTAGAGGTTCCTCCATGCGACACATTTTGCTACGTTGATACCGAAGGAAGGTTCTGACCCTATTTGCATAAAAACCATAATGAGGTATCAATTTTTTCGAGGGATACGTCCATCTCCGTAGGCTATAGAAGAGGGAATTTTTTATCGCTCCCAGAGCAATTTCTACTGCATATCTCCACATCATCCTCATAATGTGGTGTCTCCAAATGGGTCAAATATCACCAGAATCATACTAATAGTCAAAACATTTTGTCATAATCCCTCCTTTGTTATCCATTGTCTGCTAAACTCAAGCCTATTCATCCTATAGAAAAAATAAAATCGATCCTAAACTGCAGCTCACTTTAGATAGAGGCTTAGGGAAAATTAAAAAATCCTCCTAACTTTAGGTAAAACCCTCACCTTAGAATCCTTAGATTACCCAAAACCTATGGAAATGCCACTAATTGTTCTGGATTTACATAAAGTTAATTCGGTTTTAAATTATACTTTTTTTTTGTATTTCCTTTCATTTAATTTATTGTTTTTTCCCCTAAAAAAACCATAACTTTATTTAAAAAAGGAAACAAAATTAAATTTTTCATATACGCATATAAGGCATTACATAAGAGCAACAAAAATAGATTTTTAGATTAAAAATAAGAAGAATATATAAATACAATATGGAATATCATGTAATATAGAAATAACTTATCTTCCCTTTCTTTCCTTTAGTTTTATAGAGCTCCGATGAATCCCCTAAACTAGGTCCCATCATAGCAAAGGCAACATCCATAATGGACGTATCTAGGGAATTTTATTTATCTAAACCTCAAATTTCGAATAAATAGACATTATGTGATCTCGTTCTTCCATAATCCTTGTGTTCCATTTATTTTTATGGTACAGATTCTTGAATTTTTATTGACTGAGTCACACTCCGATTGAGGGTAACGTTAATATTCTTATCCTAAATTTCCCCTTCTTCTTCAATAGGATTCTCCATATTTTATTCTTATTCTAATTTAGGGTGGTGACGATCAGAAAATTTCCATCATTTTGTCCTATTTACCTTTTCTTTTTCGGATTATTTTATATCAATGGAAATGTGTTCTACTAGTATCCTATTTGGAAACAATTTCAAGGTTTGAATTCTGTATTTTCGTAGTCTAAAACTTGGGACCACTGAACATTTTTTTGTTTCAATATAATGTGACTTGGTATACCTTTGTTAAGATCTATCTCCATCCATATTTTTGCAAAGGTAAAAATACGTTTCTCTATTCTTTCAAAGTTCATCTTTTGAAACCTATCCAAGGTGTTTCCAATATCCTATAGTTCCTTGTGGTGCCAAAAGGGGAGAGTTAGGTTTGCGAGTCTAACCCAAATTAATTTTTTTGTGGCCACCATAGTTGTTGCATCAAATTAGTGGAACTTTGGAGAGATAAACAACCCAACACTACCCCAGAACCATGGCCCCTTGATTAAAAGGCAGTCCAAATATTTTTTGTGTCAAATCGAGTAATGAAAAATCCTTCAGAAAATAATAAATGTCATAGTTGGGTGTCTGATAAGTGAAAAATCACTAATGTAATTGTTTTTATTTAGGCCAAAAACCATTAAAAATGCATATAAACTCCTTTGATTGAAGGGATGGGAAGAGAAAATTTACCTGTGGCAGAATGACTTACATGGCTGGTGGATGCTCCATTTGTTATAGTATGTAGGGTCTAGGATTATTTTAAGTTTTTATTTTGGGACAGAAGGATTCCCTTTCATTACATATTTGAAAGAGTTATATGTTCCATTTGGTATCCAAGGAAATAGAGCTCCTCCACATAGCCTCAGATTCAGGACTAAGGTTGAGTTCCTTTGAACATTAAAATATTTTAAATGACAAGAGTCTTGAAGCATATTACCCTCATATTGTAAACTCCATGAATTTTCTATAATGATGCATCTAAACTCTATATGTCCTTTTATATTGTTGATTTATTATGTACTCCTCAATGGGGCTTCACTGGAGGATCAATACCATACCACGTGCATTCATATTGGGGGATATATATTGAGGAAAAAATGGTATAGTATACTGATGATATAATAGGGGATAAAAGGTTTTTATAATGGAAGGTGTAAATAATGGGGCTTAATGAAAAAATGGATACCTCTAATATCTAGTGAAATTAGGTTTTTTTTTAATTAGGAAGGTGTACTGGGCTCATATTTTTAGGGGATTAAATAATGTTATTTTTAGAGGTATTTTTCAATATCTAGTCAAATTAAGCATTTTTTTTAGTATTACATAAATGCAAGTGATATGTTAGAGGTTCATTGAGTGAGGCCCTCATGGTAATATTTAAATAAAGGATGAATCTCTTCCCATTTATATTCTGGATAAAAATATGAAAAGGGATCTATTCCATCTCCTCTTGAGGAACATTTGGCTAGGCTCCAATAGAACCAAAAGGGAACACACTAAGGGGAAGAATGCAATATGTGTTTCTAGAAAAAAGTTGCGTGCAATCCAAAAAACCCTAATACAATGTAGACTTGAGGAGCACGAAAAAGGCAAAGTGGGGTATTAGAAAAAACCATAGACGAAAAAACACCCTATGGTAGCCTCATGTAGAAAGGAAAAAAAAATAGAAAAAAGTGAAAATAAGTTGCCACATTAGAAAAATGGACAAAAAATTATGCCACACCTGCCACATCCACTTCAAAATTGAGAGAGTGATATCCATATTTTTTATATTTAATATATTTAAAATTAAAATAAAATTTTAACAACTATCTCAAGGTTGTGTGAGTTGAGAATTATATATTGTATTACCATACGGTTAAGAGTTAAAATGAAAACATGAAATTATTTAATGTTTTTTAATAAGACACTTTTTACTCGTATATATTTTTTTCGTAAAATGTAACTATGAAATAAATAAACACTATCTTAAGTGATCATTGAACAATTTAATTTAAATTTAAAAATTAACCACAATTATAAAATAATCATTATGAAAAATATTATATATTTTTTGGATTTATGTAAGAAAATTCTATTTAGATATGACACTTTAATGGAATGGAAATATGAAAAAACAAGTATCTAATCATTAAAAAAATTATTTATCCCACTTTGGTAGTTCTAGCGAAGGGATCTCGTATCCGATGCTTGCCCCATGCTTGCTCCTTGTGCTTCCTAAGGAAAACCTAATACAACTCTTAATAATGTCATCATATTATTCCTTTGAAATTTCTTACTATCCCATTAAATTGACTGTTTCTAACCATTCATCTTTCATACCCATAATAAGGAGATATTTAAATGTGCCTTATGGAAGAGTGACATGTGGTGATCTATGAAGGTTATATTTAAACATTTTTATTTAGTCTTACAAGCTCTAATCCTCTTTGTAAGTCATCTTAATTATTTATCTTCTGAAATACTTGGACCAATAGTAGTCCTAGTATTATGAGAGAAAAAAATTGTTCTTTTCCTCCCAAGAGTTAATGCTTCCTCATCCTAATCTGATAAACCATCATAGTGCTACTCCCTTAGAAGTAGTTGGGAACAACTTCATTTTTTGTTGCTCGATGGTATACTTATATCCTCTGCACAGGACATCAAATTAAAACAAGAATTCATCCAGATATTATGAGGCCAATACTTGTAAATTTGGAAGAATTTGCAGTCGTATGTCCTTCATAGGTACATTTTCTTGTTGATGAACAATAGTAAATTCTCTTTTTGAGGTTTTTGCAGCCGTTAAATTTATATGTCCCGCCATTTGGTCAAATATTCACCAATACTATTATGGAATCCCAAATTCATGTGGCACTAGTTGATTAGGACTAGTGTGGTGATGTTGAGGTCCCGAGCCTTGTTATGGATTTAGAAGAATATGGTTAGGTCTCACAACACTACCTAAATAATTTATCATAATTCCTTTCGTTTATATTGGCATTGTAGGAGGATCTTGTTCAAATGTTTGAAAGTTTGGATTGCTTGTTTCACCTCCTCCTTCTCTCAAGTTCTAAGACTGCCCCTCACCCTTATTATGAATGTTGGGGTGTCCTGTTGTTGAGTATTAAAAATTATCCTCTTTTCTTTTTCTTGATCCTGTAATTTTATCATGAATCATAGCTTCAGATGTAGCAAATGATTTTTCCACAAGAGTAAAGACAATAGTAGGTCCTCTTATGGATACTGGTCAGGATCCTAATAAATATTAGATTCTTCTTTCCATATAATATCATCTAAGGTTCACATTCCCAAGGCTTAATTGGCATTCGGTTTTGTACCCACAAGGCTAATTTCTGAATTCATTTATTTTATATTTTTACCTCTATATCCTCTTGTACTTCATGCTATATGACCTGAAACTACCAGCTGGGAGAAGACTCCACAACAGATTATCTAGAGTGTGTGCATAGGTTTTTAACTTTTGTATTTAATATATATCCCTCTCAAGGTCCCGTATGCATCTACAACCAATTATTAGTATGGTAGGTCTCTTTTGACATCCTCATCGATAATGAATATTATAGAGAATCTATGATTGTGGACAAAAGTATCTTCCCTAAAATAGGTGGCCTAGCCTAGAAGAACATAAAGAAAAAGAGGCCAATGTTTTCCTTAAAGTAAATAGATAATACACTATATGCTTCACTCCTCTCTTGGATTCTATGTTCCAATATTAGATTTGATCGCTATAATTAGAATATTCACAATCAAACAATAGAAGCCAACGATATTCGACATCTATTAGAACCACCTATGAAATTGATTCAATGGATCAACATGGCATCGAAATACATGAAATCATAATACCACATATAACAAAACAAAGAACTATTTCTATTAATAAAATGGAGTGAGTTATAACCAAATATAGGAGTTTATCTTGTAGAAGAGTTCCTCCAAGTTGAATTTTCTATATTTTCCACAAAGTGTACATTTGTGTCACCCTAATGCACGGAATAATGGATCTCACAGTAGAATTATGACCACTAATATATAGAAGAGGATGGTGAGTTGATAGTTATTATGCATCTACCAACATATATTTGAAACCCACTCTTGATCAGAGGATGAGCTCAAGGGGTAAGGGATGAAAACTCAGAGGTAGGATAGGAAAGGATTCAAGACTTTCATTTAAGGTAAATAGTTATAACAACTTCTGGAAGCTTCTAGAAGAGTAAGCTTTGATATTCTTTTTATTTTCCATAAATTTCTAGAATCAACACACCCCCAATAGGGGGCAATCTATATGTGATCAACCGACACCAATAAGGGACAACCTGTAGGTGAATGCAGGTCCCCGAGCCAAAAAAGTATGGTGGTCCTTAAATTGACTTAAATGAATTAATTTCATGAAGAAGCTTAGGGACTAGGTAAAGTTGTTCTTAGGGATGTGTGCAAGGGTTATGAAAATGGGTAAAATGATGTTGATTGAGAAAATTTTTAGGCCTGTTGATAAAATGCAACAAAATATCTTATAACGAATTTCCCCCTAAAGCGCAAATTCTAAATTGGAAAATAATGACTGAAGTGCTTTACTTTGTGGTAAGTAAGGATCACGAAGAATCGTTGAGATCATTTCCTATCATAATACATTTACATTATGAGATATTTTCTTAGGGAGGAATACCCATACTCTGTTGAATCTTTAATTAAACTGAGAGGGGGGGGGGGGTGAATCAGTTTAATACATAGATAAGCCTTTTCAAATTTTCACCAAACTTATTTATAGCTTACTATGTGAACAATCTTAAAATGTTGCAGCTAATATTAAATTAATGTGACACCATACTTATGTTGAGAGCAGCAAACAATTAAGCAGATTGAAAGAATCACATCAACACATAAGAAACACACATAGAGACGGCAGATGTAAGTGGAAACCCATAAAGGGAGAAAACCACATCTTATTATTGTTGTGATGCAAAGGAAATCTCCAAATCCCTCTCACCACTGTTTTTTTGCAGGCACCAACCTACAGGAGGCTCCTACCTCAATTCTGCAAGCTACAACTTGCAAGGAAGCACCAACTCCCTTCAATTTTCTGCAAGCACCAACCTACAGGAGGCTCCAACCTCAGTCAACTACAACTGACAACTATCAAGCTGCAACTTGATAGGGAAGCTCCAACTTCCTCAATTTATCAAACTGAATGTTTGATGATTTACCTCAGATATCAACTATGTTCTGTAGCTTCTCTTTCTGCTCTTCTTTTATTAATCTTCTCTGCCTCACATTTCTATATTCTGCCTTCTCTAGATTTACTCTCTCTAACCTCTCATATGCATATCCAGTTGATATTATATATAGAGTTCCTCACATGAATATTTGTATTTTATATAGAATTTGGAGTGAACAATCCTGACTCTTTGGCTTCTGTCTTCTCATTCCTTTTTCCAACTCATTTTTAAAATTATAACAATATGTACAAATTTACAGTGGGATTTTTCTTTTTCTTTTGGACACTTGCCTTTGCATCACAAACAATATGAACCAATTAAAATATTAGTTTTAATTACAATGAGAACTCCAGCTCACTCATTCAGCCTTTTGGATCTCTGCGCATTTTTCATTTCTTTGACTATGTTTGTCCCTTTTTCTCCTCTGTATGCTTTTTTGTTTATAGCTGTTGCGTAACTCCTGTATGTATGTAACTGTACTTTAACTCTGGGCAAATTCCAATGCTTTACACACATCAAGTGTCTTGTTGATGTGGTGAGTTCCGCAAGCGGAACATACATACACCATAGCAATCGTTTTATATTAACAATCTCCATCCACCTTAAGGCGAGGCCCGTGGGTCCACAGACCACGCGGAATATTTCAATACAATCGTACCTGTTACATAAAACAACTCTCGGCGTTTTATAACACCTTTTTAATAACACAGTACTCACAATATTTATCATGAACCATCAACAATAAAACCATTTATAACCTTCTTAATAAACCTTGGAATTTATATTAATGAACAACTTTGAAAAATTTGAGCCCCACAGCTATATAAACCTTCCACTCTATTTTCTGAGTCAAGCATTATAAACATTAGTATAAGGGGTCGATTCCATTTAATCAATAGACTATCATATATCTGGGCCCATTTTCCACACTTTCTGATGCTATACACTACTTCTCGACTTCTTCTGATTGCGATTGATTGCAATCGCAATTTCCATTTGAATGTACCAACATTCCAATATTCTGAAGCTCCAATTGCGATTACTCTGATGCGATGTGATTAATCGCAATCGCAAATTCCATTTGCATGTTTTGATACCCCGCTTTAACTCCGATTAGGATTGGTCACTGTTCATTTAAATGTGACAATGCGATTAGAACTGGAACTCAAACCTGTTAGATCGTAATTTATAGACCCATCGGGTCCAGGCTTCAATCGCAATCACAATCTTTTAACATAGTGCTCCGACGTTCCGCTTCTTTCCGATGCGATTGATGTATTGCTTTCGATTGCGATTGATCACAATCGCAAATCTTAGTTGCATGTTCAGACACATATCAATTATGTTTTATAAACCCATCGAGTCCAGGTTTCATCGCAATCACAAATATTTGTTAACATGTTCCGCTGCTTTCTCCAATGCGATTGGGAAAGGGTCCTGCCATATAAAACTTTGTATTATGCGCTCCATATAACTTAATAAATATGGTTTGGACCTTTGATTCTTTTAAATTCGGGCTCAATAATATGAAAATTATATATGTATTGTAGTTTGTATTCCCATCGGGTCCAGCCTTTCAATCGCAATCACAATTTTCTGTTGTTTACATATTCTGCTGCACAGTTTTTCGCCGATGCGATTAATGAGGGTCCCGCCTTATGGTACTTTGGTTCTTTGAATCTCGCGCTACATATGGCTATACATGTTATTATATATATATATATACATATATATATATATATATATATATATATATATATATATATATATATATATATATATATATATATATATATTTTTATGATTTAGTCCTTTGTATATAAAGCGCAATATATACTTTTCCACTGGAGTATACGATTCCCGGAATGAGATTTATATTATATATGCATTACATTGTCGCTTGGGTTATGATTCCCGGAATAAGATTTATATATATATGCATTACATTGCTGCTCCAATATTTAGTGTATCTTCCAGTGGGGTAGGCGATTCTCGGAATTTATTTATATATATATATAACGCCCGGCTGGGTAATTCTTGGAATTAAGGTAGATATATATATATCCGCCGGCTTGGGTGATTCTCAGAATTTTATATATATCCTCAAGCTAGGGTAGTGATTTTGAGAATAACGGCTGTGTCTCTGCCTTTACTGCTTCTGTCGCTCTACCTTTGCCTCTACTGCTGTGATAATAGCTCTGCCTCTGCCTCTGCCTCTGATATAACGACTCTGCCTCTATATTCGCTGCCTCTACCTCTGCCTTAGATGCTACTACTACTCAACCTCTACCTTTTCCTTTGCATTTGTTGCCTTCTTTGTCTGTCTCTGTCTTTGCTGCCTCCATTTCCATCAATGAAAATATTTCCAACAGTCTCCCCCTTTGGCATTGATGGTAATACACTTTCTCTGTGGAAATACATTTTCTCTGTTTGCCCGCTCTTCCTCCTATTTCTTGCTCTTCCTCCCCCTTTGACATCAATGGCAAGGGGTTCGAATTCTTAGTGTAGCTTCTATTCTTTGATCCTATGATTTTATCCCTTTTCAATATTTTGTGCATTTTCTCTATCTGGAATTTTGTGGTTTTGTACGTTGCTGCTTCAACTGTTAGATTTACATCTGATTCACTACTCTTCCATGTTCGGTTCATGTCGGGTTCACCACTCTTCCGTTGCACCACTGACCCTTTTATGCTGAATGTATTCTTGTTGTAATCCTTTTGATCCTGAGGACCTGTTTTCGTGCTTCCCTTGCTGGTTGATCTCCCCCTGAGAATGATATGTTCGTTTTTTTTCTCCCCTTGAAACTGTTCTTTCTCTTCATATTAGAGCGTAGCATCTACAGATACTACCCTTAGTCTGTCTCTCAAATATTCAAATGGTTCTCTGGCAAGCGGTTTAGTAAATATATCTATTGTCTGTTCTTTTGTTGGTACATACTCCAGTTTTACTCTCTTCTAAGCCACTTGTTCTCCGAGAAAATGATACTTAATTGGGATATGTTTAGTTTTTGAGTGAAGCACATGATTTTTAGATATACTTATAGCACTTGTATTATCACATTTGATTGAGATAGGTTCATCAATGCTTACTTGCATGTCTTGAAGAGTTTTCTTCATCCACATGACTTGTGTACAACATGCTACTACTGCTATATATTCTTCTTCTGCTGTATACATAGAGATAGATGTTTGTTTTTTGCTTAACCATGCCACCAGACTTTCTCCTAGATAGAAAGCACCTCCACTTGTGCTTTTCCTATCATCCATAGAACTGGCCCAATCTGCATCTCTATAGGCTGTCAAGGTGAAGCTTTTGCCTTTAGGATACCAAAGTCCATACTGAGCTATTCCTTGTAGATATCTGAATATTATTTTTACTGCCAGAAGATGGTTTTGTTTAGGTGTTGCTTGATATCTAGCCACTAGTCCTACTGCTAGCATGATATATGCTCTTGATGCAGTCAGATACAATAGACTTCCTATCATGGATCTATAGAGTTTTTGATCTATGTCAGCAGATCCATCATTAACATAGAGCTTGCATCCCGTGATCATGGGAGTTGACAAAGGTTTTCGGTCCTCCATTTTGAACTTTTTCAACATTTTTTTCAAGTCTTTTTCCTATGAGATGAATTTACCTGTGTTCTTTTGCTGAATTTGAAGTCCTAAGTAAAAACTGAGCTCTCTAATCATAGACATCTCAAACTCTGTTTTCATCTCATCAGCAAACCCTTTTGCTAGTTCTTCTCTGTTGCTTCCAAACATAATGTCATCAACATATACTACAAAAATCAGCAGTTCATTTTCATGGGCTTTTATGTACAGATTGTTGTCTACTCCACCTCTCTTAAAGCCTTGTTTTTGCAAATATTTATCCAGTCTTGAGTACTAAGCATGAGGAGCCTGTTTCAGTCCATATAGAGCCTTCTTCAGTCTACACACATAGTCTTCTTTGTCTCTCAATGAGAAGCCTTATGTTTGTTCCATGTACACTTCTTCTTCTAGATCTCCATTAAGAAAAGTAGATTTTACATCCATTTGATATACCTTGAAGTCTTGGTAGCATGCAAATGCCAGGAACATTCTGATAGCTTCCATTCTGGCTACAGGGGAAAATGTTTCATCGTAATCAAGTCCTTCAATTTGTGAGTATCCTTTGCAGACAAGCCCGATTTTATTCCTGATTACTTGTCCTTTCTCATTCATTTTATTTTTGAATACCCATTTTGAGCCTATGACATTCTTTTCAGTGGGTCTAGGAACTAATTCCCAGGTATTTTTTTTCTCAATTTGGTCCAATTCTTCATTCATAGCATTTACCCAAGACTTGTCCTTGTTGGCTTCTTCAAATCTCTTTGGCTCAATTTGTGACAACATGGCTATGTATACCTCTTCAGTTTGTTTTGTTATCTGCCTTCTTGTTTGGACCCCTACTCTCTTGTCTCCAATGATCTGATCTTCAGGATGGTTCTTCTGAGTATATCTTGAGGTAGCTTTAGAACTCAGCTCTGTATCTTCTATTGTCTTGCTTGTTTCCTCATCATCTTGGTTTTCTTCTTCATGGTTGTCTGATGGACTGCAGCAGTCTGTATCTCTTGTATTTTTTGGAAGTTCTTCATCAAATCTCACATCAATACTTTCAACTATTTTTTGAAGAGTGTTGTTGTAGCACCTGTACCCTTTACTTTTGGATGCATATCCTAGAAATATCCCTTCATCTGTTCTTGCATCAAATTTTCCAAGATTTTCATCATTATTCTTTAGGTAACACTTGCATCCAAAGATTCTGAAATGTTTGATTGAAGCTGGATTTCCATGCCATAGTTCATGGGGAGTCTTGTCACTTCTTGGCCTTAAGTGAGATTTATTAAGGATATACACTGATGTCTGTACCGCTTCTACCTATAAGGTTTGAGGAATATTATTCTCTTGCATCATGGCTCTAGAAATTTGTTGAACAAATCTGTTTTGTCTCTCTGCTACTCCATTCTGCTGAGGTGTCCCTGCAATAGTAAATTGTTGTTTTATGCCATGTTTATTGCATAAGTCTGCAAAGTCATAATCAGTGAATTCACCTCCTCTGTCTGATCTGATGCATTTCAGCTTGCATCTTGTCTTATTTTCTGCTAATGCTTTAAATATTTTGAATTTGTCCAGAGCTTCCGATTTATTCTTGAAAAAAGAAAACCATGTCATTCTGGAAAAATCATCTATTATCAGCATGAAGCAGGATTCTCCATTTGGTGTTTTAGTTCTTGCAGGTCCACACAGATCCATGTGCACAAGCTGGAGTGGTCTTCTTGTTGATAACTCCTCTTTGGACTTGAAGGATGTGTGATTCTGTTTTCCTAATTGACATGATTTGCATATGGTATTAGAAGGTTGTTTTATTTCTGGCATGTCTCTGACATCTTTCTTCTTACTTATTCTGATGATGTGATCGAAGCTGAGATGTCCCAACCTTTTATTCCATAACCATGACTCTTCTAGTTTGCTAAGATGACATGCTTCATCTTCCTCTTTCACAATGTAAACATTAATTTCTGTTCGAACTCCTTTGAGCAGAGTCTTACCTGTGGTGCTTGATCTGAATTCACAATCTTGTGCTCTAAAAAGAACTTCACAGCCTTTGTCACACATCTGACTGACACTTAGTAAATTTTCTTTCAGCCCATCTACAAATAGTACCTCTTGGGCCTTTCCTCTGCCATTGTCTATGCTGACTGAGCCTTTTCCTTTTATCCTTCTTGACTTATCATTTCCAAAAGTAACATTGCCAGATTTCTTTTCATCAAGATTTATAAACTTACTTTTGTCTCCTGTCATGTGTTTAGAGCAGCCACTGTCCAAATACCATTGGCTTTTCAGATCTTGAGTAGTTAGAGCTAGGTCACACTTATTCACCTTCTTTATCCACTAGAGGCACCCTTTTGTTTGGTATCTTTTGTGAGGTGATGAACTACATCTTCTTAGAGGACATTTCGAAGGTATATGTCCAACTTGATTGCATACACAACATTTGATCATAATTTTTGTATAATTATGAGTATGAACAGAATTTATTTGATTCATAAACCTTCTTGAGGTGTTAAACATCAATATTTGTCCATGCTTTCTACACTCAATGAGTTTATGGCCAAATTCCTTACAATAAAAACAATAACCATAGAAACTATTTGCATACCTGATGTAAGGTTGTCTCTTCCATTTGTTTGCTTGGGGCAGTCTCTTCAATGCTTGCATATTTTTCTAGTTTGAATTACTCCTCCTTGCATGAAAATATGCAGCAATGTGTCCCAGCTTGTGGTAGACATAACAAGTGGCATTCTTCATTGGAGGGAAGAATCTCCTTTGATGGTTTCCAAATTTTACATACTCGGGGGTCTTAGTATTTATTATATTCTTTGCTACTAGTGGTTTCTTCTTATCTTTGTCTTCCTTATTACAGGTTTCTTCTTTTGTAGGAATTGTTTGAGCTGCTTCATCATTCTTATTTTCTTTTACAAAAATAATCTCTCTGCCAACCTTTTCTTTTCCTTTACTTGATTCTCCTTCATACCCCATTCCAGTTTTTATCATAGGGGATCTTTGAGCAACCAGAATTTCATTCAAATTACTAGAGATTGTTGTTTGAGAAGAGTTTATAACCACTTTCCTTTGAGAATTTTCTAGTTTCTTCTTGAGACACACTACTTCTTCTTCCAGCTTCTCTTGTTCTCGAGTTTTATCCTTGATTTGCTGAAGTAACATGTCTTCTATCTTCTTGGCTTCTTCAAGCTCTACCTTCAGTTGCATGAGGACTTCTGAGTTTTGTTCTTCTCTTACATACTTGAGAAGAATGTCCTTTTGTTTTCTGCACTTCAGTTTGAGTCTATCAATATCCTCCAGAGCACTTCTTAGCTCCCCCTCAAGGTCGACTTCCCCTTCTTCTTGTTCATCTTCTAGCAGGAGTCCTTCAAGTTCTTCTATGGCCATCAATAAGAATTCAGAGGTTCCTTCTTCACTTGAGGGTTCATCTGAATCTTTAGATGTACTTCTGTCTTGTTGAGCATAGAAGGATTTTCTGCTGAACTTCTTTCCTTTCTACCAGTTCTTTGATTTATTTTTCTCTGACTCTTGAGCCCGATTCCTTACTTTCTTGTGAGGACACTTAGTAGCATAGTGTCCAACTCTTCCACAGTTAAATCATTTGAAAGGAAGTTTACCTTTGTATTTACCTGAGCCTCTATCCAATTTCTTGATAAATTTTGCCTCTTCTTCATCCGAGCAAGAGCATATGTCTCCCTCTTCTTCTTTCTTCTTTTCTGTTTTAAAGGCTACCTCCCTTGTACTTGGCTTCTTCTGTGGGAGCCTCATCTCATATGCTGTTAGATTTACAAGTAGCTGGTTCATGGTTAAGGTCTCCCAATTAGCTATTTATTCTATTGCAGACACCTTGGGATCAAACCTGGATGAAAGAGATCTTAGAATCTTTTCCACAATTATACTTTCTGGCATGGTTTCTCCAAGAGCTTTCATATTGTTAACAATTTCTGCAACTTTTAGGAAGAAACTGGCAATGTCTTCATCATCATTGATTTTTAAGTTTTCAAACTAGGCTCTATAAACTTGAAGTTTGGCAGTCTTTAATTTCTTGTTCCCCTCATGGATGTTCTCCAGAGTATCCCACATTTCTTCGGCAGTGTCTTTGTGCATTACTTTGATAAACTCTGCTTCACGCAATCGATTCAGGATGGCATTCATGGCTTTTGCATTAGCCACAAAATCTTGTTTTGTTTCTTTCTCTATGTCAGTTGCCTTTGGGGCATATCCTATTTCCACAGCAGTCCAGACTTCTATTCCTAGAGACATTATGTACGTCCTCATTCTGATTTTCCAGAAAGCATAATTTTCACCAGTGAAGAAAGGGGCTTTATTGGTTGAGCATCCTTCTTTACTATCCATATTGGGAACCTAGCATCTCCTTTCAGTTGTTATACTTGTACAAAGGAACCCGATTTGATACCAATTGTTGAATCTTTAATTAAACTGAGATGGGGGGGGGGGGGGGTGAATCAATTTAATACATACATAAGCCTTTTCAAATTTTCACCAAAATTATTTACAGCTTACTATGTGAACAGTCTTAAAATGTTGCAGCTAATATTAAATTAATGTGACATCATACTTATGTTGAGAGCAGCAAAAAATTAAGCAGATTGAAAGAATCACATCAACACATAAGAAACACACATAGAGACAGAAGATGTAAGTGGAAACCCATAAAGGGAGAAAACCGCATCTTATTATTGTTGTGATGCAAACTCAAGCTCCAACTCCCTCTCACCACTTTTTTTCTACAGGCACCAAACTACAGGAGGCTCCTACCTCAATTCTGCAAGCTACAACTTGCAAGGAAGCACCAACTCCCTTCAATTTTTTGCAGGCACCAACCTATAGGAGGCTCCAACCTCAGTCAGCTACAACTGACAGATATCAAGCTGCAACTTGATAGGGGAGCTCCAACTTCCTCAATTTATCAAACTGAATGTTTGTTGATTTACCTCAGATATCAGCTCTGTTCTGTAGCTTCTCTTTCTACTCTTCTTTTCTTAATCTTCTTTGCCTCACATTTCTATGTTCCGCCTTCTCCAGATTTACTCTCTCTAACCTCTCATATGCATATCCAGTTAATATTATATATATATTTCATCACATGACTGTTTGTATTTCACAGAGAATTTGGAGTGAACAATCCTGACTCTTTGGCTTCTGACTTCTGATTCCTTTTTCCAACTCATTTTTAAAATTATAACAATATGTACAAATTTACAGTGGGATTTTTCTTTTTATTTTGGACACTTTCCTTTGCATCACAAAAAATATGAACGAATTAAAATATTAGATTTAATTACAATGAGAACTCCAACTCACTCATTCAGCCTTTTGGATCTCTGTGCATTTGTCTTTTCTTTGACTGTGTTTGTCCCTTTTTCCCCCTCTGTATGCCTTTCTGTTTATAGCTGTTGCGTAACACCTATATGTATGTAACTGCACTTTAACTCTGGGAAAATTACAACGCTTTACACACAGCAAGTGTCTTGTTGATGTGGTGAGTTCCGCAAGAGGAACATACATACACCATAGCAATCGTTTTATATTAACAATCGCCCTCCACCTTAAGCCGAGGCCCGTGGGTCCACAGACCACGCGGCATATTTCAATACAATCGAACTCGTTACATAAACCAACTCTCGGCATTTTATAGCACCTTTTTAATAACACAGTACTCACAATATTTATCATGAACCATAAACAATAAAACCCTTTATAACCTTCTTAATAAACCTTGGAATTTATATTAAAGAACAACTTTGAAAAATTTGAGCCCCACAGCTATATAAACCTTCCACTCTATTTTCTGAGTCAAGCGTTATAAACATTAGTATAAGGGGTCGATTCCATTTAATCAATAGACTATCATATATCTGGGCCCATTTTCCATGCTTTCCGATGCTATACACTACTTCTTGACTTCTTCCGATTGCGATTGATTGCAATCACAATTTCCATTTGAATGTACCAACATTCCAATATTCTGAAGCTCCGATTGCGATTACTCTGATGCGATGTGATTAATCGCAATTGCAAATTCCATTTGCATGTTTTGATACCCCGCTTTAACTCCGATTGGGATTGGTCACTGTTCATTTAAATGTGACAATGTGATTAGAACTGGAACTCAAACCTGTTAGATCGTAATTTATAGACCCATCGGGTCCAGGATTCAATCGCAATCGCAATCTTTTAACATAGTGCTCCGATGTTCTGCTTCTTTCCGATGCGATTGATGTATTTCTTTCGATTGCGATTGATCACAATCGCAAATCTTAGTTTCATGTTCGGACACATATCAATTATGTTTTATAAACCCATCGAGTCCAGGTTTCATCGCAATCGCAAATATTTGTTAACATGTTCCGCTGCTTTCTCCGATGCGATTGGGAAAGGGTCCCACCATATAAAACTTTGTATTATGCGCTCCATATAACTTAATAAATATGCTTTGGACCTTTTATTCTTTTATATTCGGGCTCAATAATATGAAACTTATATATGTATTGTCGTTTGTATTCCCATCGGGTCCAGGCTTTCAATCACAATCACAATTTTCTATTGTTACATATTCCGCTGCACAGTTTTTCTTCGATGCGATTAATGAGGGTCCTGCCTTATGGTACTTTGGTTCTTTGAATCTCGCGCTACATATGGATATATATATATGCTTTAGTCCTTTGTATATAAAACACAATATATACTTTGCCGCTGGAGTATACGATTCCCGGAATGAGATTTATATTATATATGCATTACATTGCCACTCCAATCTTTAGTGTATCTTCTAGTGGGGTAGGCGATTCTCGAAATTTATTTATATATATATATATAACGCCCGGCTGGGTAATTCTCGGAATTAAGGTACTTATATATATATCCGCCGGCTTGGGCGATTCTCAGAATTTTATAAATATCCTCCAGCTGGGGTAGCGATTCTCGGAATAACGGCTATGTCTCTGCCTCTGCTGCTTCTGTCGCTCTGCCTCTGCCTCTACTGCTGTGATAACAGCTCTCCCTCTGCCTCTGCCTCTGATATAACGGCTCTGCCTCTATATTTGTTGCCTCTGCCTCTGCCTTAACTGATACTGCTTCTCAATCTCTGCCTCTGCCTTTGCATCTACTGCCTTCTTTGTCTGTCTCTGTCTTTGCTGCCTCCATGGCCATCAATGACAATATTTCCAACATACTCAACATATAAGCTAGAGTTACATGTACAATGACCAAAAGACATGTCTATTGATGAAAAATGGTGGACCCATTACTGGATGAATGTTTTTATGATAATAGCCATCATACTTTTTAATCTTGTATTAATCCAAAAATTGCATCCTGGATCCGAGGTCTTCTATCTTGTTCACACAATTGTCCAATGTATGAATCTAACCATGTGAATTAATGAGTCAGAGAAAAAAATGGTATACACCATCTCATTACTGACCAATTATGGAAATCATTAATACAGGCGAGACAACCCATGGATGATGTTATTGGCTCTCAAGATACTGCAGTACAATTTCTATGGTGTGAATAAATGAGTTGAAGTTAAACACCACATAAAATATTTAGGTCAAAGACCAACAATTCAAATTTTTCGTTGAGAGAGAGGAAACTTTCCATTGATGTATGCAAGCACCATGGTACCAAAGGGTTTTTTCTAAGTCAACTTCCTATATAATGAGCTGATGTTGATAAGAAGTGGCCCATCGTAGAAGGGCGTTGATGTAACCCCCATCAAGAATACAAAATAGATATCATGATTTGAGATAAAATGATATCTATATGGACCTACATTAGGAAAGATAGACAGGGAATGGAGGCTTAAGAGTATTGTAACAGATATTGACTTAATAACTTCTCTTGAAAACAACGATGACACTAAATGGAGTTAGCATCACTGACCCAAAACCAAAAAATTGAGGCTTTGAAAAGGTATGATGAACCAAAAGGAAATAATTTTTCCAAACCCAATAGCTACGAAGATGAAGTGGAAGAGTGTCATGTTCAAGAGCGACTCACTTCCATTGACAAGTGGAGTTCCCTATTTTCCCAATTTCCCCAACCATATTGGTTAGTAAATCTTTATTTTTTAACAAGCTTAAGAAGGATAACATATTCTTTATTTGTAAGTTCATAATTCATATTAGTCCCTCTGATTATTTTTAATGAACCTTGAGAAGGATTTGTTTGGTCTCGTCATGTTTGACAAGTGCATCACTGCTTGATTTTTTAACAAGTCCAACGACGGTAAAAATCGACATATTTTTCATGTTTAGAGAATTTGAAAATGAGGTGAAAAACAAAACTCTAGTTGTTCCTTTTTGTAGATATTCTCTTCAGCTCAAAAAAGAAAAAAACTATAGCCAAGAGAGCCTCTTATCCATTCTCAAGCAAGGTATTCCTTTTTCATAAATAGTCTATCTTAGTCTAGAAAAGGGTTAAATTTATATTGAGTAGACATATTTTCATTTGATTTAACAAGTTATAAAAGACAAGTACGCGAAAATATTTTCACATTTTACGAGTCTAAAAAGAGATGAAATATGACTCCAAGGGGTTCCTTTTTCGCGAGTTTACAAATCTGGAAAAAGATATAAAAGCATACTCAGTTAAAATAATTTGTCAAAAACACAACACAATCCATCAAAAATTTGTTGACCTGCAAAGACCGCCACAAAAAGGATTAAAACTATGTTTTCATGATAAAAATGAACCATTACTAGGTAAAAGCATTAAATATGATAAAATAATGAGGAAATGGCCATAGGTAATCAAAATGACTATTCATTTTTGACCATTTCATATTTACCTTCAAGAGCGAGAGCTCTGAGTATTTTTTTCCCTCAATATTCTACAGTCGATTGCAGCCAATCTCATGGATAATTTCAAGTGTCATCCCTTCTAAGTAGAATATAAAACCATTATCTTTCATTTCATGGTTTCATTTTGTGATTTCATGCAAATTTTCTACACTTTTTTAGGGAAATGGAGTTTGAATAACTTGCCCTTGGACAAATGAAACCTCCTAAAGTCGAAAAGAGTGTTGTATCTAGGTGATGTTGAAATATAGGGAGGGGTTTAATGCATTTTTTCCCCTTATAGGCCAGTGTTGGGCGTAAATCAAAAGTTTCATTTAGCATTTCCCTTCAAGATTTGTCAAAAATAATTCATGGAAAGGATCCTAATGAGTCTCTTGTTGATGTTCCATATATTCATTAGCACAAAATGACCTTCATATGGAGAGAAAGAGAACATGAGGTGCATAAATGTTGTGAATTTTTGAAATTTTTCTAATTACCTGATATGAGGAAATATATTGAATTACTATAGTAACTTATTCATTCAAGGGATGTGCAAGCACATGCATTAAAGTGAAGGGAACATATGCTTGAGATAAGGGTAGAGGACGTATATTTTCTAACAGGTTTATCCATGAGAGGTGCCCTCATATCTCTCCTAGGTGGGAGAAGGGGTGGCGAAACAATGAAATACTACATTACCGCTCATTCTCGAATTCCAGCCGAGCCGACTAAGGATGGAAATATTAACATTAAATATGTGACTAGTTTTCCATTAAGAATAATCATATTCATCATTTCCATATTGGCTGGAACCTCAACACATCATGTAGCTAGCATATCATACATGCAGTATAGTTTATAGTGTTTGGATCCAACAATATTCAACTAGAGTGAAGGGGTGTTGGTCAATGTGAAAGAACAATTGTCTAAAGCAAGAGAGGGAAAATTTTAAATTTTTGGCTATCATTCAATATTGATGTATTTTCCCTAGAGAATATTCCATTATTATAGCCTCAACATATCACTCTCGAGCCCATTGATCTTAGGGTTCCATGGATGAGGAGGTGGATAGATCTTATCTCCAGATATGTGGGTCCGTTGGTGATCAACTTCCCACTAGACATTTTTAAGTGGCTGGGTAGATAGTTCATTATAATATATGATTATCCATACATAGGTATGGACTTTAATGGCAAATTTTACCTTGCACTTCCTAAGGTTGAGAAATGTTGCACTAAAGGTAAGATATTTTAACTATTTAAGTTTTTTAAGTTTTACAATTTTTTTTGTTTTTGATGTTTCAGACACTTAAAATTTGATTTTTTCATGTAGATATTGGGCTCGTTTGACCCATGGGTGCTTCATATATATGTTTTGTAGGAGCTCCACAATAGGTAGTAGCACAAGTACAGGTCGTTGCAGTAGGACAGGATGCACTACAAAATCTCAATCTAGTCGATACCATAATAGAGGTGGTCCACCACATTGATGGGTTAACACACGAGATAGATGATACCATGAGTGACCATATTCCTATGTGACTTCAGCGATGAAATATTGGATTCCCTAGCTGTATAGGTCAGATATTGCGCAAGATAGCTCATGTAGTGGGATGTTGTTAAATTGGGAAACTAGGATGAAACTCCATGTTGCATTACTCATATGATGGATATTATATTTGTTTTGGATTCCTATTTCACAGAGGTGCAATATTTATCTAAATATTATCTTGTTTGGATGAGTGGAATTTGGATTTTGAATTTATTTTCCACACATGTAGAATTTGTCAAGGTCAACCAAAATTGTAAATTAGGTGCACAAGCCCCAAAATATGTGTCACACACCCTCATTTATGGATATAAAAAGCAAAGACTCAAACCTCATTTGGACATCAATTCATCTCACACAATCTCTCTCATCTCATTGGTTCATATAGCCTTAGGAGACACACTCTCTCCTCCCCACATGTGAAAGAGAAGTTGAAGATTTCAGATTGTGTTAAGAGTTTGTGTGCAACGTTAACTTTGGGTAAACCTTGTCCTTTTGATTTCGATCTTTTGGTAAATTTCGTTTTTAGGAGGCCAAATTTTGTGGCATAGAAATCGAGGTAAATCGAGGTTATTTGAATGTTGCGTTGACAAATACATTGACCTCAAATTGCTAAAGAGTGACTATTGTGTTGACTGATTTTGGTTGAGGTATTTCAAAGTGTTTTGGGCCGAATTTGACTATGAGAAGAGGCTGACTTTGACTGGATTTTACCGAGCTTCATTGGGAGAATTTTTTTTGGTTTGATTAATGTTGAATTTTTTGGCTAGGGCATTGTGTTAACTGCTAAAAATTCTACTTTCTCTCCTAATAAGCCATACCTTTATTATGATATTATTGGGAACTAATTCTAAAATGTTATAATGGTTTTTTGCTATCCCTATAGCATTAATAACATATTTCATAAAAAATATCTCAATTTTCCTTATAATTACCTAAATATTTCTATAATATCATAAGAAAATGTGGTCTTGTGAACCAAATCTTAATAATCCATACTCTTATTATGAGACTATTGGGAACGAATTCTAAAATATAGACGTTTATTTTTTTCCAAAGAGTAAAATAAAATAGAACTTATTTGAATATGTTTTGATAAATTTCTTCCTTCCAGGTTCCTCCCAACAACAAATTTTAGTAACATGAATACCTTGTAATAATAATACCTCCGTGTTACTACTGGTTTCCCTAATCCCACTTGTATGTTGTATAAAAAAAAAATTGACTTCTCCAATTTATTAATTTCCACTTTTCCCTTCTCAGTTATAATTATTCATTTCTTGATGCTTCTTAGTAACACCATATTTAGCTTCTATCGTAGAATAAAGTATCTCTTATTTATATTTAGCAAACTTACTATATTTTCCTTCACCTCCTAGCTAAATTACCGAAACTATCGATGGCTAATTTTTCACCTTGGATAATATTTTCCATCATTTTATGGGAATAATAGTTGAGAAAATTAGGATAAAACAACTTTCTCAAAATACATCACCATTATATCTTTTTTTGTTAAAATTGGAAGAAACCAAATACATTGAGAAACTTAGTAGCTCATAGGTGAGCAAGCTTTACCTGGAAATTTCCTCACTGAGAATGCCTTGCTTTGATCATTATGCATAAATATTATATAAGTTTACATATGCATAGGAGAGTTGGAATTAACTACTATAAAGTAGTAATTAATTCTGAAATAGGATACACACACAACATATGAACAAACTTTCTCTAATAATACACATTCTCCATTAATTCCAACACTCCCCCTTAATGGAGAAATGATTCACTAGTACTGCTAACATCTCCTTAAATAATTAAAATTTAATTCTTCCAAGGGGCTTGGTAAAAATTTCTAATGTATTATCACAAATATTACATTTTTTAATATAAATTTCTTTTGACTAGACCTTCTCTCTAGCAAAGTGAAACTGGGTATCGATATGCTTTGTGTTTTTGTGAAACACAGGATTATTTGCAAGTTTGATTGAGATTTGGTTATCACATTTGATAATTGTTACATCTTTTTGTTCTTCTCCAACACCATGGAGAAGTCTCCTAAACTAAACTGCCTCACATGTTGTTGCACACATTTCTTTATACCATGCTTCCGAAGAAGATAAGGATATAGTATTATGCTTCTTTTTTCTCCATGTAATGACCCCAGACCCAATGTTGAATTCATAACCTGTTATGGATCGTCTGTCATCCATATTTCCAGCCCAGTATTAATCTAAAAAAGCATCAATCTAACATCAAACAAATGAATATATTTAATACCAAAGCATAGGGTTCCTTGAAGATACCTTAATATGGCTTCCACTGCCATCCAATGGCTCTCAAAACGATTTTACATAAAATAGCTCAAAACATTGACTGCAAAAGCTAAATTAGGTCTAGTTGTAGTTAGATAAACAAACTCCCAACCAATTTTCTATACTGTGTTTCATCCACCTCCTTAGAACCATCATTGTTTTGAAGTTTGAAATTTGGTTGTAAATGCACTAAAGCAAATTTGCACTAATCCATTCTGAACTTTTCAACAGGCTCCTCACATACTTTCCCTGAGACAGAAAATTTTGGCCAAAATCCCTCCATATTTCAAGAAAATATAACTCGCTAACGTCTTTCATATCAAAAACCTGTGACATATGCACTTTGATTTCTTTAAGGATCTGACTACCATTTCCTATAATAATAATATCATCTACATATAAAGAAATCAAAACAATTTCCCCCTTTTCAACAAACACAATATACATATTTGGATCGTTCTTGCTCCTCCTATAGCTATGTTGTAAGAAAAATGAGTCAATTTTTTCATACCATGACCTGGGTATCTGTTTTAATACATATAATTCTTTCCTCAATCTACAGACTAAATGTTCCTGCCCTTATTGAACAAACCCTTCAGGTCATGTTAAATACAACTCCTCTTTCAATTCACCATTTAAGAAATTTGATTTCACATCTAACTGGTGTATTTTCCAGTGATGTTTTGTAGCTAAGGCTATTAACATTCTAATGGTGTTTAACTTAGCTACAAGGAAAATTTTTTCTTCATAATCAATACCTTCTTTCTGCAAATACCCCTTAGCCACCAGCCTAACTTTATATTTACCTATACTACCATCTGCTTTAAACTTATAATTTTATAATCATTTCCAATCTGTGGTTTGTTTTCCTTCAGGGAATTCAAATAGATCCGAGGTTTTTTTTTTATGTATTGGCTGATATTTCTCTTTAATGGATGCCCTCCATTCATCATATTGATCTTTTTAATTTTTATAGTTTAAGGGCTCGACAACATTCAAGATATTTTTCATGAGGGGATAATCTTTATAACTCAAAGGTAAGTGAGTCTCCCTACTTGATCTTCTTGTTATTGGAGTGGCCTCAAATCTGTTTTGATCATCCCTTAATGTAATTGGATTTTTGACTGCGTCTGTATCATCTGATTCTTCCTTTTTCTATTGCTGCTGCTACTCATGATTGTCCCTTGTTTCATCACTTCCATCTTCCACCAGCAAAGGAATGTCCCACTCTTCATTTCCTTTATCAGAGTTTCCATCATCAACCTACTCATGGAATACTACATCTCTACTCGCAAACACTTTGTGAGTAGAAATATTAGATAGTATATATGCTTTAAACTATGTACAGTACACAACATAAATGCATTTAACGACCTTTCGATCTAGTTTCTTCCTATTATCTTTTGAAACATGAGAAAAATATTTTGAGCCAAAAAATTTTAAATGATTAACCGCAGGCTTGAAACCTAATAAAGCTTTGAATGAAGTTTTAATATCACGACTTTTTGTTGGACTCCTATTCTTTAAATACACTGTAGTATTTATGTCTTCTGTCCAAAAAACATTAGACACGTTATTACCCTTTAACATGATGTGTGCACACACCATAAGGGTTTTATTCTTCCTCTCCGCAACCCCGTTATGTTGAGGAGTGTGGGGTCCTCTGAACTGCGGAGCTATCCCATGGTCCTTGCAATATTTTATGAAGCCACTTTGCTTGTATTATCCCCCTTGATATGAGCAAAGAATTTTGTGAACTTCCGTGTCTGTTTTACTACATATAGTGTTTTTTTTTCATAGGTGTTTTAGATAGGAAGTTATCAAAGATATATTTATTTAATTAATTAGTTATAAATTTTACATAATTAACATGTTATTTAAAGAACTAATAACAATATCATAATTATATTTTAATAAAACAAACTATAGTAAATGATTTTCATATGGGATATCACATATATATTATCCCTATATGTACGAAACAGTGGTGGTAAAATAAACACATCCAAACCTAGATATTCTACACAAGTATATTTACATTCATTAAACTAACAATGTCAAAAAGGACATACCTTCACCCTTCACTAGTTGATGTAATTTTAAGAAGAATTACAATAAAAGGCCTTGATCCATCTCCAAAGATATTTTGCTGCAAATTCCTATAATCTACACACACCAACACTATAATAAAAACATATTTTCTCCAAATGTAGAGTTATTAGTGTACAAAATATTCATCTTATTAGAAAATATAAGTATATACATATCCAAACATCATGTACAAAAACATAATACAACATTAGGGGGTGAAATATAGTGTAGCTTACATTAATTCAAATAACAATTTCTTAAAGTTATAACTCAAAACATTGTAGTTCCCTCCTAGATACCTTGGTTATTTTTCCTCCTTGAATCACTTGCTCTAATTAGGCTAATCATAACTATGCAAGGAAGTAATACTAAGAAATATACCAGCATAATGGTAATTACTAGTGCTTTTATCTACGTCTCTCGACTTAAAGGGTCTCATTATCTAGACTTCTCATATACCTAGGAGGATGAATATAGACACCTATGGCTAAGAGAAGTTAGGCTAAGTCCTCAATTATTTAACCCATAGTAAGTATCTTATCCTACTTCAAATTCATCATCTTTGGAAAGAAATATCTACAAGCTTTCACCCATCACCGGTTCCTTTCTTTGTGTAACAAGTGATGACGATAACTCCATTTACCCATTTCCAACTAACATAGAGTGATACATCTCCCTCTTTCTAAGAAATTGGAGCAATGGGACATGAAAATGTCTCTTTCCAAGGATATGGGAGTGGTATTGAGAGGGGTGAATAGGAATATGGAGATAGATGGAGGTGGGGGATGTAAGAGAGAGAGAGGAAGTTTGGGAAAAGAGGGAAATATAGAGGGATAAAAAGAGTTGGGGAGAATGGTGAGAGATAGAAGAAAAAAACATGCATGCTATTTAAACATCTATGTGTGTGTTATTTGAACATGTGCATGTCTTATAAATGTGCACACGCTTTATTAAATTGAAAAATCATAGGATATAATTTTTTTTCTAATTACATGGTGGATGAGGGTGTTTCTTTGGTTTTATGTATAAATTGGTGAACCTAGTAATTTCATCTAGATAATACAAAAAAACTACATTTTTACAACTTCCTATTTTAAACCATGTTGTTGTATATGCTCCACATGTTCATTAATTAATTATATATATATATATATATATATATATATATATATATATATATATATATATATATATATATATATATATTCCAAATTAGATATCTTTTTATAGACATGAATCACATTTCTTAAAAACAAAGTTTTTTTATTTCTACTCTTGAATTTGATTTCTGGACCCATTTTCAAATTGGAAAGTAACCTAATGCATACTAAGGCAACAATTCAAAAACAATATGAGTATTCTACTATATTTTTCAATTTTAAGCAAGTATACAATCCTCATTAAAAATTATGGAAAAGTAATGTTACATAATAAATGTCTATTTCGTACTAATTTATTTTTAAAATGTCCATCAGTTACATACCCAAATCAAGGCCTAAATTGAGCAAATGCATTATTTTTTAAAGAAAATTAACATATAAATATTAGAAAAGGACCATTATTTTTTAGCAAAACCAATTTTCCAAAATAAAAAGTTACATATTCACAAAGATAGTTTGATTGTCTACATTAGGCGCATTCTATAGCCCAGTATGACCCCAATGTGAAAGTATGTCGGAAGCCAAAATAATTTATAAATAAACAATTAAAAATATATTTAAAGAATATAAATTTAAAATATGAAGAGTTTTATGAACAGTAAAAAAAAAGATATCGTAAATAAATAAAACCCGTTTTTATACTTACTCCCGAGGTATAGTAAATAAATAAAAATATAAATAAACTGGAGGTATGGTAAATAAATAAAACATATTTTTATTTTACTTCATAAAACTCTTTAAATTTACCAAAACTAAAAAAGAAGTTTTATTTAGGTGAATCCTCTCGGCCAAATACCATGGAACAAATTATTATTAATACCATGGGCCAACTACCATCGGCCAAATACCATATTTATAAATGAGGTATAAAAGGGAAATGTAAGTAAATACAAATATATCAAATAGGAGTAGAAATAAAAACCTAATTATATTTGAAGCCTTTCGACCAAATACCATGGACCAAATTAATAATAGTACCATGGAAAAAAAACATTATTAACCCTAACATTAATATTAAAATTTATTAAATTTAATAAGTTTATATTAATACAAAGATAATTTATCTATATATATATATATAAATATATATATATATATATATATATATATATATATATATATATATATATATATATATATATATATATATATATATATATATATATATATATATATATATATATATATATATATATATATATATATCTCTGTGTGTGTGTGAGAGGGAAGAACAAATACATGACAGAGGTGGAGAAATAGAGAGGACAAGTGATCCAAAATCTTTTTGTTTGATGTATAAAAGAATTAACATGTGAAAATTCCGTAGCTTTTAAAAACAAGAAACTTTAAAGGTATGTTTTTTAAAAAGAGAGAAGCAATTAACATCATGCACGAAGACACAAGAGTTGATATCGGAGTTCGTCCAGGAGGGACTATGTCTCCGGGCCCTGCTCTAATAGTGGGGAGGCCCTGCTTTCATTAAATGGAAAAGTGAAAGTACAAGTACAAAATGAGGAATTACACCCTTATACCTGCCCAATCTGGAAATGGCTGAAAATTGCAGACCTATGCTGACAAAATGGGCAGCACCGTTGGATTTTTGGCGTCGAGTAGTGCTGAATCCATATAAAACTTGCCCCAATCGGACAAAGTGAAAATCTGGCCCCTCTGGAAAAATGGCTCACATCATGGTTCTGCCCCCTCCTGCACACTGCTCAAGGTTCCACTGCCTCGTTTTCCGTGCCCGCTCCTGTCCGTCCTTCCTTGGGCGCACAAATGAATAAAGGTTTAAATAATATAACTCGGGCATACTTTCCAATGTCGCCGTTAACCAAATCGGTTGGGGATTCACTTTGTTTGGGTGGAGGTTGGGTGGTCAAATCCCGACCCCGCCATAGAAAGGCCGACTGTATGTTTTTGTTTTAACCGCATTACATATTAAAACACCGCATTGAACCGTTTGATATATTTAAACCACATTTGAACTGTTTTAAAACTCCGTTGAACCGTCGATGTGACGTGGGGGGGATCGGACCCATATTGGGCGGCCCGCCCCATATGCAAATAGGCCACGTATATATATATATGGCCAGCTGTTGGTACAGTGGACCGCGGGGGTGGCGGGGTTGACCACCCACCCCCCAACAAAATTTATTTTTTAATATAACATATGGAACGGCATGGGGTGGCGGGGTTGGTGGCCCGCCACCCATTTTTATATTTTTTTTGTTTTATTTTGTTATAAAACAATATGGTTGTTTTTGAACCTTCAAATTTTTGACCGAAGGAGTGATTTTAACGGTCCGACAAATTTTCCCGGAATCTGGCCAGGTTGGTCGGAATCCGGTGGCCGGGTTTCAGCAAAATTGTTGCCTCCTTAGTCTGCCACATCACCAAGTCAACCTCTGAACTTTGACTGCTCCTAACTCCTTCATTCGGACTCGGAATTGAGTGCCGTCTGCGCTGTTGGATTTAGAATTTCGATATCTACAACTTGAACTTGGTTCAAAGGATTTTCGAACACTTTGATTTCTAAGCCTTGTACTTAAGCCATTTTTACCTGTACTTGTTTAATCCACCTGGATCATTCCTCCCCACTTAAGAGCTTTCGGACCCCAAAAGCCTCATCAATCAACATGCAAGTGAGGGAATTGCTCCCTCACCTTCTCCTTTTCAAGCCATTTGGCTTTACTTGGGTGCATCCCTTTGAAACCAACACGGAGATACTCCACATATCCTCGTCGCGAAGTCCTGGTCCTTAGATCGAGAATGATGTCCTCTGGCAGTTCATCGAGATATTCTGGTGCAAAGTCATCCACTGTTGGAACTGATCCTACCTCCTCAGTGTCCATAATCAATGGGGGTTCATAAAGTTTTAGATTTTCAACATTCACAACTGAGTACATCTGCATGTATACCAGCAAGTCGAGTCGGAAAGCATTATTCCCAATCTTCTCCAATATGGTAAAGGGACCATACTGGATTGGTCGCAATTTCTTACCTTCTCCCTTCATTCGATCCTTGCTGATGTGGAACCACACTTTGTCGCCAACTTGAAATTGATGGTCAACTCGGTGCTTATCATGTCGGGCCGTATATCGGGCCTGACTCTTCTCCAACTGCTCTTGCACTACTTGGTGAATCGTCTGAATCCGCTGAATGAACCGCTGTGCTTTATCCCTGTCATCACGCCCATTGGCATCTTCATCCCTTCCATAGATCATGTCGAAAGGGTCCTTTGGTAAGTAACCAAAGCATGTCTCAAAAGGTGAACGCTGCGTAGAGGAGTGCACTGCTCGGTTGTAAGCGTGCTGCACATATGGAAGGTGTTCATCCCACAACTTGGGATGTTTGCTGCAATAGCCCCGCAACAAGTGTACCACGGTACGATTAACGACCTATGTCTGTCCGTCGGTTTGTGGATGGAATGCCGTGCTTCTCTTCAACTTAGTATCCATCATGCGCCACAAGCTAGTCCAAAACTCTCCAAGGAAACGAGAGTCTCGATCTGACACAATCGACGTGGGCAACCCAAAGTGGACCCAAACATACTGAAAGAAAAGACAAGCAGTCTGCTCAGCAGTGACCTACTTTTTACAAGGCATCAATATGCACATTTTGCTAAAGCGGTCGACGACAACATACAAATAGTCGTGACCCTTTCTTGACATAGGCAAACCTCCTACAAAATCCATCGACACACTTTCCCATGGACGAACCGGAATAGGGAGTGGTGTGTAGAGCCCGAGTTTTCTATTAGAGGGCTTTGAAACAGAACACATCACACATCCCTTTACAAAACGGGTTACAATGTTTTTCATATGGGGCCAAAAACAAAACCTTTGCAAATGACATAAGGTTTTTTCAACACAAAAGTGACCAGACACAAGAGAGGTATGCGCCTCTCGAATTACATGTACCCTTTCTGCTGTGGGTATGCACAATTTACCAAGGTGATACAACAACTTCCCCTGCAAATGATAGTTGTCCACCTGTGAACCATGAGTTAGTTTTGCATAAACTTATTTAAAGTCATCATCGTTAGTGTACTGTTCAACATAACTTTCAAAAGACAATGACGCATTATGCAAAATAATAGAAGCAGCGATAGGAGGGCGAGAGAGCATGTCTGCTACTTTGTTACTAGTGCCCTTCTTATACTTTATTACCAGATTAAATTACTGTAGGAACCCCATCCACCTAAAATGACGAGATTGTTGTAGCTTGGTTTGTGACTGAAGGTATTGCAAGGGCTGATGATCTGTATGGATGATGGTCTCCTTGTCGATCAGGTAGTGTTTCCACTTTTTCACACTTTGGACCAAGGCATACAATTCCTTGTCGTAAGTGGGGTAATTTATTACAGCCTGGGAGAACTTCTCCGAATGGTAACAAATCGGTTTCTTCTGCTGCAAAAGTACAGCTCCCATGGCGTACCCACTGGCATCGGTTTCGATCTCAAAAGGCTGTTGGAGATTGGGTAAAGCCAGGACTGGTGCGGTGCTGATTTTCTCTTTCAGTGCTTCGAAGGCCTTCTGCTGTTTTCCTCCCCACTGAAAGGCTTGCTTGATACTTGTCAGAGTGTGTAAGAGTGATGCAATAGCGGAGAAGTTGGCAATGAACCTCCTCCAGTACTGTACTGCACCTAAAAAACTACAGACCTCTGTTACATTGGTAGGCTTAGGCCAATTTACAATCACCTCGACTTTTGAGGGGTCTATTTTTAATTGACCATTACCGACAATATGACCAAGGTAAACCAAAGAGGTTTTCCCAAACTCACACTTTGACAACTTTACATACAATTGTTCTTTCTTTAAAACATCAAGAACTTTGATTACATGGCATACATGTTCCTTCCAAGTCCTACTAAATACAATAATATCATCTAAATACACAAGGACAAACTCATCAATGAAAGGCCTAAAAAGATCATTCATGACCCTCATGAATGTGGCTGGAGCGTTGCAAAGTCCGAATGGCATCACCATCCATTCGAACAACCCCTGTTTGGTCTTGAAGGTGGTTTTCCACACATCCTGCTCTGCAATTCTGACCTGGTGATAACCACTACGCAAATCCAATTTGGTGAAATAAACAGCATTTTTTAATTGATCTAATAAATCATCAATGCGAGGGAGAGGGTATCGATTTTTCACCGTGATTTTGTTTAGTGCCCGATAATCCACGCACATCCTCCATGTGCCATCTTTCTTGGGCACTAACACGATCGGTGAGCCACAAGGAGAAGTACTTGGCCGAATGACCCCTTGGTTCAACAGATCCTGTACCTGCCTTTTGATTTCCTCCATTTCGATGGATGACATCCTGTACATACCAATGTTTGGTAATGGAGCATCATGTTGCAAATGGATCTCATGTTGGATCCCTCGTTTTGGAGGCAAACCTTTGGGTTCCTGAAACAACTCATCATAGTTAGAAATAACATCACATAATTCATGTTTATGAGCCGGATCATATCCCCGGAAAGCATCAGTTATTTCTTCATCCTTTGCTCTCACAACCATGAGCAAACACCCCTTTCTGGAATTCACCAGTCTCTTCATCTGTCCTGCACTTACAAGGCTGGCACTGACTTTGGTTTGATGAGCTCTTACAATGTATTCTACCCCATCTTTAGTGATTTGGTATTTATTTTCATGGCGAAAGAAAACTGCTTCCCTATCATAAAGATAGGGACTCCCCAACACAATGCCACAGATATCCAATGGTATTACATCCAATTCTACTTCATCTACCAGCTTAGAAGCAATAACAAATTTTACCTTACACTGCTTGGTTACATTTAGTTTTACTTTATCATGTATCCATCCAAGTGGATAAGGTTTTGGATGAGCCTTAACTTCTAAGCCTAACTTTTTAACCAAGGATTCTTAAATAAGGTTTGCTTGAGAGCGTGAATCAAATAGAGTTTCTACTTTTGCATGATTTATAACAACTCTAATATGAAACAAATCAATTCTCTTACATTCATTAGAAAGAGGCTCATTTGATGAACTAGCACTTTCATGTGATTCAGAATCATGAAGAGAATGAGTACCTTTTGTCCCTGCTGCTGTGATCAATGCCTCATCACCTGAGTCGGATCCAAGGTCATGCTGCGCGGTTGCTGCCATCTTCTGCTTACCCTTTCCTCCATATCTCTTCGGCTTCTTTTCTGGATATAGTTTCCAACAGTGATCGTCGTCATGGCCTTCCTTTTTGCAGTGAGTGCAATAAGGCTTTTCTCCTTCATCCTTCTTTGTTGACGCCGTCTTCTTTTCCTTTCCCTTTCCTTTCCCTTTGAATTTTCCATTCGAAGGTTTGGAAGGTGGTTTCTTTGAATGATCGTCCTTATCATTTCTGCCCCTGTTCTCAAGATGAATGGCCTTCACACTGGCCGAGTCAATGGTAGTAGGTTCAAACATTAACAATGAATGTCTAATGTAACTATGCAATGAACCAATGTACTTAGTTACAACTTCGGGAGAATCTAAAGAGATGCCCAAACTTAATGCCTGTTTTCAAAATTCTTCAGTAAAGGTTTGCACATTTTGTCCTTTACCTTGCCTTAGGTACTACCACTCCATTAAGGCTTTCTGCTTGTAACCTAAGGGATAGAATTGATTTTTAATTGCAGTAATAAAATCTGACCAGGAAGAAAAAAGGTTACCCAAGTTACTGCTGCTTCGAAGTTTGCTCTCCCACCAGATGAGAGTTGTGCCACTCAATCGAAGAGAAGCCAATTGGATTTTTGCCTCGTCCTCCATAATCTGCTGGATCCTGCAATAGAGTTCAAGCTGCCTAATCCAATTGTTAAGCTTCTCAGCATTACTTTCACCATTATATACCGGTAGATCAAACTTAACATCTAACTTAAAGAAAGGCTTGTTAGATGCATTTCCAAAATTTTTATTATGATGGTTAGAAGAGGAGGAAGGACTTTCATTTCCTGAAGGGGGTGGATTTCCTCCACCATCTCCATGCGTTGAACCTTGCCCTTCTAAAGAATGATCTCCTGTTTTCTCTAACCTTTCAAGTCTAGAGAATAGTCTCTCTACTCGATCTGCCATGGTATAGAAAGTTTTGCGGAAATTGAGCTCCTCTTCATTCCGATCTTCGTCCCCCATGTTCCTTCTCTGACGTGCACGTCCTGCTTCAACATCAAAAGCCTGTAGCGTCCCTTCGCCTCTTCTTAGCCTGCTTCTTGTTAGCAGACAAACATGTAATTCACATCTACAAACACCAGCTCCGATACCACTTGATCCAAAATCTTTTGTTTGAGATGTATAAAAGAATTAACATGTGAAAATTGTAGCTTTTAAAACAGGAAAATTTAAAGGCATAAGCGGAAAAAGAGAGAAGCAATTAACATCATGCACGAAGACACAAGAGTTGATATCGGAGTTCGTCCAGGAGGGACTACGTCTCCGGGCCCTGCTCTAATAGTGGGGAGGCCCTGCTTTCATTAAATGGAAAAATGAAAGTAGAAGTACAAAATGAGGAATTACACCCTTATACCTGCCCAATCTGGAAATGGCCGAAAATTGCAGACCTCTGCTGAAAAAATGGGCAGCACCGTTGGATTTGTGGCGTCGAGTAGTGCTGAATCCATATAAAACTTGCCCCAATCGGACAAAGTGAAAATCTGGCCCCTCTGGAAAAATGGCTCAGATCATGGTTCCGCCCCCTCCTGCACACTGCTCAAGGTTCCACTACCTCGTTTTCCGTGCCTTCTCCTATCCGTCCTTCCTTGGGCACACAAATGAATGAAGTTTTAAATAATATAACTCGGGCGGACTTTCCAAAGTCGCCCTTAACCAAATCGGTTGGGGATTCGCTTTGTTTGGGCGGAGGTCGGGTGGTCAAATCCCGACCCCGCCATAGAAAGGCCGACTGTATGTTTTTTTTTTAACCGCATTACATATTAAAACACCGCATTGAACCGTTTGATATATTTAAACCACATTTGAACTGTTTTAAAACTCTGTTGAAACGTCGATGTGACGTGGGGGGGGCCGGACCCATATTGGGCGGCCCGTCCCATATGCAAATAGGCCACGTATATATATATATGGCCGGTTGTTGGTACAGTGGACCGCGGGGGTGGCGGGGTTGACCACCCTCCCCCCAACAAAATTTGTTTTTTAATATAACATATGGAACGGCATGGGGTGGCGGGGTTGGTGGCCCGCCACCTATTTTTATATTTTTTTTGTTTTATTTTGTTATAAAAAAATATGGTTGTTTTTGAACCTTCGAATTTTTGACAGAAGGAGTGCTTTTAACGGTCCAAAAAATTTGCCCAGAATCTGGCCAGGTTGGTCGGAATCCGGTGGCCGGGTTTCAGCAAAATTGTTGCCTCCTTAGTCTGCCACATCACCAAGTCAACCTCTGAACTTTGACTACTCCTAACTCCTTCATTCGGACTCGGAATTTAGTGTCGTCTGCGCTGTTGGATTCAGAATTTTGAGATCTACAACTTGAACTTGGTTCGAAGGATTTTCGAACACTTTGATTTCTAAGCCTTGTACTTAAGCCATTTGTACCTGTACTTGTTTAATCCACCTGGATCAACAAGGAAGAGATGGAGATGAAATGAAGAGGAGGGGAGAGGAGGAATGAAGAGAGAGAGAGAGAGAGAGAGGGAGAGGGAGACATAAAGATGGAGGTGGCAGAGAGAGAGAAGGAGAAAGGATTGGAGGGTAGAGAGAGAGAGAGACAGAGGGGAAGAGAGAGGGAGGTAGGAGAGAAAAAAAGAAAGAGAGGAAGGGTGAGAGGAGGAGGGAGGGAGGGATAAAGAGATAGAATTAGAGGGGTAGACAAGAAGAAATACACAGAGATTGAGAAGTAAAGAGAGAGGGAGTGAAAAGAGAGAGATGGATAGAGAGTGTGTATGTTTATGGGTGAGATAAAGAGACATTTGAGGAGTTATGGAGAAAATGGGGAGAGAAGGAGAGAGAAGAAGAAATGGAGGGATATAGTAACATAGTTGGAGATATAAATAGAGTTTTGGGGGAAGAGAGATGATTTGAAGGTAGAGAGAGGGCAGAGAGAGAGAGAGAGAGTGAGGGGGGTTGAAGATAGAGGGAGGCAGGTGATAAAGGGAGAGAGAGGAATGACAAGAGAGAGGAAGAGAGTGATTGGGGAATATAGAGGATTGTAGGGGAGAGAGAGAGAGAGAGAGAGAGAGAGAGAGAGAGAGAGATTGAGTGATGTCGGAAGACAGAGGGAGGTAGGAGAGAAAGAGAGAGAGAGGAAGTAAAAGAGAGGGGACTTGAGAGAGAGGAGAAGAGAGGGACGTATATAGATATGGAGTTGGACAGGGAGAGAGGGAGGGATAGAGAGATGGAGCTGGATAGGGATAGAAGGAGGGATAGAGAGATGGAGTTGGAGGGGTAGAGATGTATGGATAGAGAGATGGGGACAGAGTAAGGGAAGAAGAAAGACATAGAGACAAGTGGAGAGGCAGAGGAAGTGACGAGGGAGAGATGGAGAGAGAGTGTGTATGTTTGGGGGTGAGATAAAGAGACAAATGAGAAGATATGGAGAGAATGGGGAAGATAACGAGAGAGAGAGGCATATAGTGACAATGTTAGAAGGTGAAGAGAGAGAGAGAGAGAGAGAAAGAGAGAGGTCGGAGAGAAATAAAGAGTGGGAGTGGAGAGAGGTAGGGAAAGAGAGATGGAGATGGATGTTGAGATAGAGGAGGGTAAGAAGAAAGAGATAGAGAGTTAAAGTTGGAGAGAGAGGGAGACAGAGTGATAAGGAGGGAAGGGGAAGATATATAGAAGCAAGGGTGAGGGAGGGAAGGGGAAGAGAGAGAGAGAGGGAGGGAGAGGAGGAGGGAGTGATAGATAGATAGAATGGAGAAAGAGAGTGTATGTTGTGGGGTTGATATAGAGATACAAATGGAGATAGAGATATAGATGGAAGGTGAAGAGAAAGAAGAGATATATGGAGACAGGGAAGGAGGGAAAAATGGATTGATAAATATGGAGTGAGAGAGTGTGTATGTTTTGGGGGGTGAGATAAAGAGACACGGAATGAGAGATGGAGGGAAATATAGATATATATGGAGGGGGGAAAGAGGGAAGAATATTTCCTACAATAGATGCATTTATTTTAGTGTAGATGGTGATTTGTAATCCTATTTTATTTCTTGCACTAGATGCATTGATTTTAGTGTCGATTTTGATTTCTAATGATATTTTATTACTTGCACTAGATGCATTGATTTCAATGTAGTTGGCGATTTCTAATCCTATTTTATTGCTTGCACTAAATGCATTAATTTCAATGTACATGTTGATTTATAATTATATTTGATTGCTTACACTATATGCATTTATTTCAATATAAATCATTACTAGCCCTATTTTATTGTTTGAACTAAATGCATTGATTTTAGTCTAGATGGTGATTTATAATCCTATTTTATTTCTTGCACTAGATGCATTGGTTTTAGTGTATGTGTTGGTTTCTAAACTTATTTTCTTACTTGCACTAGATTCATTGATTTGAGTGTAGATGTTGATTTCTAATCCTATTTGATTACTTGCATTAGATACATTGATTTCTGTGTAGATGTTGTTTTCTAAACTTATTTTATTTATTGCATTGGATGCATTAATTTCAATGTATATGTTTATTTCTGATTTGATGTAATTGCATGTATGATGGAACGTTAATTTAAAGTCACTCGATTAATAGTGTGCATTGATTTTAGTGTAAGCACACAAAAAAATAAATCTGTTATAGTAATTAAACCTAATAATATTGGATAGAAAGAGAGATAAGGTATGATGTTTACTACAACAACTCGAACTAAATATTTAAATGGTTTATGATTTATGATTTCTACTTTGTTTTTCACATAATCAATATGAAAAGATGACAAAACTAACAAGGGTGACAATAAGAATAACTAAAGAAAATATTTTGAGATTGATCACCATGAAGGGTATTTGTAATTAAATACATTCTTATTATTCACATTTTTTATCATTCAATATTATTACATTGTCACTTTGCATTCAAAAAAAATATTTCATCATTTTTCATCATTAAATTTATTTTACAATATTTATCATCTCAAGAAACTAAGGTAACTAAGAAAATTTAAAATTAAAATGACTCGATAAACATATTTAGCATATTTAAAATGATTATATTAATATTAGATGTATTACATATTATTGATAAAATTAATCATATGTTCCTCATCTTATCGATAGATTTTCCTTGGTCACACACGACTGAAACCATCGTAGATGCATGTTAAATACAAATCTATGAAGCGCCGAGACGGATAAAATCTCTTGAGGTAAAAACATTTCCTTGAGTTTTGCACTAAAAAATTAGGTTTGCATCTTGAGAGATTTGATCCCTCTCGATACTTGATATATCCATAGTTAAGATGGATCTAGACCGGTTTTACATCATGTCCTCAAATGTTGTGTAAGTACCTATAATAATTCTTTTTAAGTTTTCACAACTCTCCAACTAATTTATGGTCTATAATATTTTAGTATTTTATTAGTTAATAGAAGTTTAGTTATCACTATAATACTATGTTGTATTCCTATGTATTTATGTTCCATTTCTTTTCATACTTTTGATTTTTCTCCTTATACAACTCAAATCATTTTAAAAAATGATTTCAATACTACATATAGTCTTTAGTTACAACAATAGTTCTAAAATGAAAAATAAATTTAATATCATTAAAACTTATAATCATACTAATATCAAATAAATAGTGAAGCATAAAATAGATTTCTTCCACCTAAATTAAATTTCGGAAATATAGATAATTCCTCATAAACCACTATTCACAACACAATTTCATTCCACACATACACCCAAGGCATATAAACAATATTATACCAATATTAGACTCATAGCCAATGTATACCTAGAGATCTACTGTAAAACTAAATAATAATAATAATAATAATAATAATAAATATTATACAAACCTATATCATAAAAATAATATATGAAATATATATAAATTTAATAAAAATAATATAAAACTAAATTATATATAAAATATAATGCTAAATAATAATTATATTGAGAGCTATGTCTATTTTGGAATGTTATAATTGATATTTTGGACATATCTTTTTACTTAAATTAGTATTTTGTTAATATTACAAGCTTGATTTGTAAACTCTGCATAATTTAAATGTGCAAATTGTTTTTCAAAACATTGAATTCATTTATATATTTGAAAATGAATTTTGAATTACAAAAACAAGATCTAACTAAATCTGATTTCTTACCATTCAGTTTCAAAATTCCCAAAGGTAGAATAGTTAAACAACTTTTTTTGAAATAGTTCTTCAAAAATTTTAATTAAATTATTAATTATTTAGATAAATGTCTCTGCTATTAATGACCTCATTGAGATTTGGTCGACCTTTCATGAAAATCCTGATATACCACATGAGATGGTTCGGAAAGTCCACCAAATATTTATGATGTGATTAATCCGAAAAACATTTATTTACTTTATGGATCGAAAAATTCTTACATCTAACATTATCAATTATTATTTATAAATAATAAATATTTAATTTGCATAAAATATTTAAAAATATTTCTAATAAGAATCACAAATGAATATTAAAAATAATTATTCCTTTTTCAACTTTATTAATTAAATTATTTGATAATTACACCTTCTCAAGCCACAAAAGTCTCAGGATTATTTTGTAGCAGTGTGTTTTTTCTCAGTAGAAAAAAAAAATGTTATAAACAGTTTATATTCATCATTGATCTTGAAATATCATGTTCAAAATACATTATAATCCTGAGTACATATGATCCAGTATGTAGGAAAGTCATGTGATCAGACATCCAGTTTCCAATCCGTCCCAATACAAGCAATATAATGATATCCATCATCCAAATGAGTCGAAGCCCAGTTTCCAGAAAAAAAGAAATAGGCAACAAGGCAAGTATAACAAAATAGGCAGAAGACGATTTTCCACCACTCCAATCCATTTCACAACCTGAAGAAAAATAGAAAATATATACAGAGAACATCATATACGATGTATTGATACTACATCTATGAAAATATGTAATACTAAAGAATAAAGTCCAATAAGGGTAGAACAGAGAAAAAAGGTACACAGCCCAGAATCAAAACATCCTCGCTCGCTTGAAAAAAAACCACGCTCGCTTGATGCAGATATTTGAAAATATTAAAGTCAGTTGTGTTTCTTGTGTAGGTAGAAACAGAGTACAAAGGGGCACAGAGCTTGCATGCACAACACTGTGCATTCAAGAGGAATGGAGAAAACCGTAAGGATGGAATTTAATGTTTATGGGAAGCAGCCACCATTGCAGAGGAGAATTAATTTTGTATGGGTGTAGCCGCATTTGTAGAGAAGAAATGAAGACTTTTGTGGTTCAACCACGCAATAGCAGAGTTTTAATGAAAACAGTCTTTTCGGGCTTTTAAGCCCTCAACAACCAAATATGAAGAAATTTTGTTTAAATGACAAAGTCCTTTTAAGTTTTGAATGAGACATGTGATAATGGTCCCCACCACTTCATTTCCGATCGCAATCGCAATTTTTTTGAGTAAGTGTCTTGTTGATATGAAGTGTTTCGATGCGATGCGATGCGATGTTGTCCCACCACAATCGCAATCGCAAATCGCAAAAGGAACGATGTATGTATCCGCCATCTGAAGTGTTATCTTCGATTGAAATTTTGTGATGCGATGTAATCGCAATCACAATCACATTCACCAACTGCAGCATCCTCCATATTTTATGTTCAAATGAAAGTTTGTGGTGTGATTTTCGCAATCGCACATCGCAATCTCAAGTGTCATATCGCCATCCGCCCAGACCGAAGTTTCATTGTAATATTTGTGGTGTGATTGTCGCAATCTCAATCGCAACATCTAAATATGTTTTCTGCTCATATGTTTCATTGCGATGCGATGTGGTCCCACCTCAATTGCTCATCGCGCCATCGCACATCGCGCTATCGCAAGTTTGTTATTCAACATGTTCCACTTGTTACATCACCGATATCTCTAATCGCACATCACCAATCGCAAATCGTAAATCACAATTGCAAATTTCATTCCCCCAAGTCTTTTGTTCCGTCGATCGACGATCACTGATTGCAAAGTGGGCTCCGCTCGTACATCGCACCAAAGAAAACTTCAGGTTAAAATTTATGTTCCGGTAATTTTTTTCTTTGTAATTTGTTTTATGTTTTTTATTCCACTGCGCCAAATAAAAAGTGAAAGACCCATAGTATTGTTATAGATATCTTCATAATTTTAGTATTTCACTGTTGTGTAAGCCCGCAGGCAGAGTAAAACACAGTGAAGACCAGTGAGCATTGTTTTGTGCATTTTAAGAGACAGAGAGAGAAGTTTTGAGAGCACTGCGTCTGTAGCAGTCTTAATCATATTTTGTAATGAAATGGAAAGAAAAGTTATATTGTGCAATCTATGTCAAGTTATTCTCTGTGTTAGAAGGAGAGTATTATTCTCTCAGTTACTGTTCTAGAATTATCAGAAATTCCAACCACTACAAGAAAAAAGGACATTGGTGAGGGGCGAAAAATGTCACCATAAGCTCATTGGTGACGGTCAAAAGAGTGTTCGTCACCAAAAACTGAACGTCACCAAAAGTGGCGTCGCCGAAAGTATAGGTGTTTTGGTGATATTCAAGGTTCGTCACCAATAATGATTTATAATGACAGATAGTGACCGTCATCATTTCATATGAGAAATGGTGACGGAAAGTAGCCTTCATCACCAAAAAATTGAACGTCACCAAAGGTGGCGTCACCAAAAGTATGTTTTGTGGTGACATTCAAGGTCCATCACGAATATTGATTATAATGACAGACAATGACCATCACCATTTCATATGAACAATTATGATTTATTGTAACGGACCTTTCATGGCCGTCACTCTTGGTTCATATATATGGTGACATTCGTTTACTATCACCATTTCGTATTTGGTGAGGGTCAAAAAATGTCATGATAAGCTCATTGGTGACTTCAAGGTCCATCACGAATAAAGACTATAATGACAAACAGTGACCCTCACCATTTCATATAAAAAACAACGATATATGGTGACGAACCTTTCATGGTCATCACTATTGATGCATATATATGGTGACGTTCATTGACCGTTACCATTTCATATTTTGGTGAGGGTCGAAAAATGTCACCATAAGCTCATTGGTGATGATCAAAAGAGCCTCCATCACCAAAATTGATCGCCACCATTCCATATGAATATCAAGGCATGATGGAATCGAACCACCAATCTCCTACTTGTAAAGCAAGTGCTCTTCCATTGAGCTAGCACCCTTTAAAGAATTAAACTTTTAAAAATTATATCTTGAAACTTCATATATTGTAATTCTACAACTTTCAATAAATTAAAGCCTTGACAATCTTTTACTAATCAAACAAAACATCATCGACGTTGTAGGTCCCTACCTAATGGTTATGGAAGTTATGAAAAGTAGGTGAAGGGAAAAACAGTTACGTATAAGAGACTTAATATGTTAAGTTGAATACTCAATTAGAATTGAAACTATGAAGAAATTTATAGTCTAAAAATGACCTATAACTCGCAAATGCACAAAATATTGCAAAGGAAATGTCGTAAGTGGATGCATATGGAAGAAGAACATTGATGAAGACAGATGCAATATGTTACAGGTTGAATGAAAGAAAAAATGCAATGTTGTTGTTGTTGGGTGACTTTATAATTTGGACATTTGTCTTTCCTTTATCACAAAATATTCAAATTAAAAATTAGAAATTTTAGATATCTAAATGATATCTAAACTTATGTGCAAATGTAACACGATTCTTCTGGGAACCACAGGGAGAAATAAAATAAAAATTATATATATATATATATATCAACATATGATTTGAAATTTCACAAGTCTGCACTCAAAACATGAAAAACCAACAAATAAAAAAAGTTGAAACTTATCACAGTAAGAGTATCTCTTTTCAGCAGTGAACACCAAAGAATAGCACAGTAATTAGTTCACTTTAAGACTACAAAACATTGGAAAAAAAAATGTGTTCAATTATATGCCAGTACAAAATGGACTTAATTCTGTTACTAACCTTTGAATCATTTTGATCTCTGCATATTTGCATCCAAGGGGTGGTGTCTTTCTCATTATGCTGGAGAAGAAAAATATGACAAATCTAATTTTTTGTTTAGTATTGCTTTATTTTTCTTGCATGTATATTGGAGTGTTTGTTTAATTTTTAGTTCAAATGCATATGGATCAGCATCTAGGGTAGACAGTTTAATTGCTCCTTAAGTGTGGATGAACCAGAATGCTCAAATGAGCCAACAGTTGTGTCATATTTGGCTTTAGAGCCACCTTTTTCCCCTATTGCAAGGGTATTAATCCCCAAAACCTTCCTTTTCCATTTGCCCACAACATGTTCCTTGCTTGGTGAATTCTTTTTCTTTCTACTATGTGGAGTGTTTTCTTTCACTGGAGTTTGGAAACTATTATGATTAGGTTGAACATGCTACATAAGACATGCACGACGACTACTAGACATATTACTCAATACTTTATTAATAGAACTAGGGGTACCTTGTGAACATATCATATTTGAATTTAGCATATTGAGAGAATCACTTTTCCTTGGCTTTCTTTTATCCCCCGATGTTTTAGTTTCTTTGAAGACTTTGGAATGTCCTCATCTCCCTCGATCATCAATTTCTCTAAGTGTGTTTTTGTTTTATCATCTGTCTGTGTTTTGCAAATACCTAAATATGATTCTTTCAAGGCCCTTTTCTCATGCATGGAAGAATATTTTGTAGTACTTTTTCAAACTACTGATGAAATTGAAGAGAAAATTGTTTTACAACACAACTTTTTTGAGCTAAGAAACATGGAGACACAGGAATATTGTGCATATCTATTGTAGGAGAGGACATATTGCTAGACTTAAAGGGTCCTAAAATAAAGGGTCCTAATACATGAAGCAAGGAATAGATTTTACTATTGAATGAATACATGAAAGGATCCTAAAAGCATCAACCAACCTAATCGGTGTGATAGCAATATGCTTGAATTGTAATTGTCATTAACACATACATAACAGAGTATAGTAGGCAAGTTTTTTCAGGTGTTTTTGATCTATATATGATTCTAGACCGAGAGCATTTAAGTTTAGAGAAGCTAGAATAATCAATAAGACAATATCTTTGTCTTTAATACAAGAACTTGATGGGTTAAGCTACCAGCAGAATTTTTCTAACCAGGGAAGTGCAAGAGGAATGAAGAAGCAACGACAAGACTCATTTGAAACAATAATAGTAGTATTTGATATAGTGAATTGCAGTAATAATTGAAGGAGCAATGATAGTGTATGGAAGCAAAATTTTACCTCTTTATCTACCAGGAGGAGGAATGGAAGTTCATGCAACACCTTAACCTTGGTCTGGCCACTAGGATAAAAAGTACATGGCACTTTTTGGAGCTTTTCCGTATATCAGCCCTTATCAGCACAAAATCAAAGGTACCTTGAAGAAAGTGCATATTAAATCCTATGATTTGACAAGCACTATAAGTAGAAGGAACAGTAAGGACCCTGATCTTGACTGTGTCATTGGACTCCTTGATGCATTAAGCAAAGACCCTATGAAATAAAATCTTATGAATATGGATGACTGGATATCATGGATTGGGTAATTTAATTCATTTATCAATGTCATCTAGCAAAGGAGGATAATGCGGCGATTTATTCATTCTGGTTGAAGAAGGACCATTATAATTCTATAAAATTTTATTTATGCTCTGAGGCAAGTTTCTATGAAGGTTGTTGCTGCAAGTGCCTTGTGGACACCTTGTGGACAGTCTCTCACATAATAAGTTCATCAAGCAATGCTTCAGAGGAAGCCATAAAGTCCACTGGCAGTATGTCCTGATGATTCTTTCTGACAAATGTTTGTTGACACAATCTAGTCATGGTATCAGATTATGGTTGATGACTTTGTTACATGGACCTAAGGAAAAGGGTTAGGTTTCAGATGGCTCGGTGATTATGCTTTGGCATGGTCACTTTCCCTATATTCAGAGGGAGTTATGGACAAGCCATGATACAACTATTTATGACTTATGACCCTCTCGTTTATCAATATAATAGGGAGCTGACCATTTAAGTCAAGTTAAAATACCCAGCCATGTTACACTATTTCTTGCACTTAAATATCTGATGAAATGGATAAGACTTTGAGTCAATGAAATGGGGCCCTCCAAATATCTCTTCACTACTCTCAAAAAATGATACATGTACTACCACCACAGGAATCCCCCAAGAAAGATCTAGTGGGAGAATCTCTTGAATCAAATTCAATGGAAAATGAAGGACTGGATGAAAGAGAAAGGCCTCAGCAAGATGGGGAATCCACCACCTCGAATCAAGGAATAAAAGAGATCCTCATAAATTCTTACAACACTTTGAAATGGAGCTAAGGGTAGAAGATCTACTTATGAAGATTTCTTATGTAAAAGAACTCAAATAGACAGACAAATCCACAATTATAAAGTGATTATCTGGCATTTCAATCACTAATTTCAGGGCCAAAAACCTAAAAAAACCTAAAACAATCAAATATCCTAAAACAACGTGTGAAATAAAGAAAAAGGAAAAGAGAATATGTTCTCGAACAATAATACAAAACAAAGACAAAGAGAATATGTTCTAGAACAATAATACAAAACACATCCAACATTTTGCAGTATTTGACTTCTCTTGGTGAACATGCATCCTTAGCAAATACAATGTAGAAATACCTTCCACACAAAAGAGAATAGATGTCAGAATTGTATGTTTGACACGGACAACCATAAACATGCCACAATAGAAACTCCATTCAACACATGCACATGCAATACAACTTAGATGTTGATGGAAAAGTATGGGATAGAAACAAATATCCTAGATGTTGGTTGTCTCACAACAATTAATTCAGATTTTACATATTGGTATGATGTTATGGTGAAGTTCCCAGTTTCTAACCAAAAGAAAAAGTAATATATCAACATAACATACACTACCAACATGTAACCTAGCCAATGGCTTCATCATATGCCTCATGGCAGGAATTGGATTTTGCATACTAGACTAGCGGTACTTAGGTTCTAAATTTCAACCTGATTATTTCAGACACCGTATGAGCAGTAGTAGAGAAGTCCTATAATATAAATTTCATCACATTATAGTGATTTCATTGTAGCATTTGTTTTAGTTTTAGGACACATGTTTTAAACAATTTTAACATGGTTTTAAGGTTCCAAAACTATCATGGGAAAGTCTCCCTTATTGCAGTATTTGTTAGTAGCCTCCATGAACAGTTTGACATCAATAATATTTTTATAATATGACAATTTTTAGTATCATGTTGTCATCGTCCATGGTCTCCAAAAAAAGCAAACAGATAAACATCCAATCATAAATATAACTCAGCATATAAGATCAACTTTTGCTGGGAGGATGTGAGGTCATGTAACATACTCTTGTAGGATTATGGGGCAATAGGAAGATGATATACAGAAGAAAATGACCACAGATTCGATGGCAGCATGTGAAGAGCGCTAAACAAAAGATACAACAGTAGATATATCCTTTGATTGGTGGTTCTCTAGAACCCAATAGTGTTGGTCTTTCCAATGGTTGATACCTCCAACTGTGATAAATTTTCACCAACAAATAGAACTAGGGTTAATGACAACACAATTATGGCTCTAATACCAATGTTTGGACAGATAGGGTAGCATGAAAAAAAGTATAAAAATACAATTGCAATCAAGAAATGTTTCCAACAATGATGTGGGGTTTTTGGGAAGCTTGTTGTGGGATAATTTAAGGGATTTCAGACAACATTTCAAGCTTGTGAACAACAGTAATCTTTATTACTTGTTTGTGACTACATCTAGGGTCATTGTAAGCAAATTATAATGAGCAATAAAACTCTAAATACCCATCAATCAGAACAGCTATCATCTTTCCTTCAAGTAGAAACCAATTTAAATCTTCATGTGTCTTCACCTTACGAAAATTTTGTGGTAGAAATTGTGGTGGTAAAAAATATCATAAGGGTTGTTAATATCTAGTGAATTTTTTTTTTGTAGAAACCCTTGGAAACCTACAACGAACCCTTGGACAAAGGCACTAGAACCTTTGTGAAATCCTTAAGTAGCATTTGAATTGGACATCAGTATGTCATTATAAACATTGGAGTGCTTTGGTATCCAAAGGAATTTCAAGAGCCCTTTTCATATCTTGGAGTGGTTTGTGGATATACCTCTGATTTTTGGGTGTTCCTAGACTAGATCCTAGCAATCTAAATCATGTATCATATCGTAGTAATCTGTTGGGTGTTCCTAGTAACTTGTTGGGTGTATAAAATCCTAGACCAGCAGGTGTTCCTCCTTGGCAACATGCATTCCTTAATTCATAGAGAATAACGTGAGGAAAAGGAGACCTTGAACCACATGTATATGTATAACCTTATGTTTGACTGTTAGCTTGAGTATGTTTTACCTCAGCCTGAAATAGGTCCAGCCTCCTCATCTTAGATATTATCTAGGCTTTACTCAGACAGTGCATTTGATAAATGGGTTTCAACTGACCAACAGTTTACACCCAAAACCAAAATTTGAACTCAGTTCAGGCACTTTTTGTAGAAATGGAAAAATTTGATCTTCTAATCATCTAAAAGGTTATAGAATTTCAAAATTCTAGTCGCCCCATGGCCAAGAAAAGCCAATTATTTGAGTGCAAGAACCTCTTGTTTTTATAAAATGGCAAGGTTATACAAGTGATAGAAAATTACTTGGTTATAAAGGTGGTAGAAAATTACTTGGTTATATAGGTGATAAAAGATTCCAACCCAGAAAAGGTCAAAAAAGGAATTTGGCCAACCCAACTTTAGAAATGGCATCCACAAAACCATGTTGCATTAGTTTAGGTCCTTTAATCTACAAACAACAAAAATGTACTGATCTAGGGTTTTTTCAGGGTGTTGAATTCATATATGCATTCAAAATTCCATTTTAAATTACAAAATTAATATTTGGCCAAAAACAAATTTGGGATATTAAGACAAAAAATCCAAAATATAACATGTTTATATTCCAAAGATTACATTTTTTGGTAGGCACAGTGCATGGGTTGTATATAGTTGCACACGGTCCAAGTTATGTCTTACATCGTGACCTTATCTTAAGGCATACAGACACACCCTAGTGACTCTCTCTATATATATCATTGAATGTTCTACTTTAGCCTATCCATCCATCCCTTGATCAGTCAATCAATCGATGACGGTGAAAGCGTCGTCCATTCTCTTGCATTTTTGGTGCATTCAGGTTTCATTCACCTCTCCAAATGCCATGCTAGCAGTCAAGGGCAAAAATGGGAATTGAATCCAAGAAATTTGGAAGGGAAATGCAAGTTGGCTCATTATGGTCATCCCTACAAAAGGATCAATGCCCCAAGTTTCTTTCAAGGGAGCTACCATTGTCTCCCTTGCTCTCCCCGATGCTAAAGGTAATCATTCCTAAACTCTAACCTTCACCTACTTCACCTGTTGGTCAGGGTTTTCATTGATGTCAATATGGAATTGGCTGAGATGGAAAATATTCTTGTGATCTCAATGAACCTCGTGCAATCCCTAGTTGCTAAGGATGCCATTAATAAAGATGCTAAGGTTGCTCTATCCTTATGAAGATGTCAAGCTATTAATGATGTCATTGTGAAGATGTCAAGCCACTAATGAAGAAGTGTTGTCCTAAATATATATTGACCATAATGCCATAGTAATGAAAAAATTAACCATGAAGATGTCAAGTGCCAATTATGTGCGTAATATACAAGCCCTCATGTGAAGACACCCTAAATTCTGTCCTAGACACATAACTTGATGATGACATGAATGATGAATGTTGCATAATTAATAACATACATGATGATATACTTGATGACATATGATGACATAACAGAAGAAATGACAAGTGGACACCTCCCTTAAAGCCCATTCTGTCCCAAACACCTTATATATAAAAATTAAAGAACAGTCATAAAAAAAATTAATTTTGGCATCTTGAAGGCATCCTATCACAAAAATTCCTTCACCATCTTAAAGAGGACTCTTTCCTCTTTCCAACGAGCCCTCACTCAGCTCCTAACTCCAAATAGTCTAGGAGAAATTGATTTTTGAAAATTATATATCCTATTATATATCATCTCGGTAAGGAATATAAGAGCACAAGTACAGAACGAAATACAGGCTGAGGTACATAAATGAATTACAGTTTGGGTCAAATTTTTTGATTGAATAATTATTCAAGACCATATAGCTACCAATATATTAGCTCAGATCATTGTTGGAAAGCTCATAATTTTGGGCAGCTTCTTATGACTAAATACCTCACCTCAGATTTGTCATCACCCAGACTTTTAGCACAAAATACTTCAGAGTCTTGTGAAGCTTAGACAGCATGCAATCTCCTTGAAGGCGCAGTTTAGGACTCGGCATAACCATCAAGGGACATTCACCCTGAGAGGATTAGAAGGAGTTTGGATCTGTATTTTGCGTAGGCTCGTACCTTTAATAATCTACAGGAGGTTGTTCTATTGACAGAGTTTCAATTCAGTCAAATGAGTGTTTGGAGGAATTGGACCTACGGTTTGTAGACTATGTCAATACTTGGATCAAACAGACAGTTTTGCGGAGCTTGACTTGGTGAAGTCACAGAACTATGGTTTAATATCCCATAAGTTGTTGGAATTAAGGTTAGGACAATGTTTGGTTGTTTTAGGAGCTCGGTCTCCTCCACAGAAGCTACAAGACTTCGGATCTGTCTTATAAGGCCTCATTATTGTGAAAATACTTCAAGACAGAACTTGGTAGTGTGGAGAAGGTTCAGCACTTGGCCCTAACTTATGGAGTAGCCTCAGAACTTCGCTCGGACCTGTGGGGTAGTATTTAGAACCTGAGATAGCAAGAACATTTTGGAAAACATTGGTATTTCAAATTGTATCATCAAAATTCTATTGAGCTTGCAGATTAGTCCTCTTTCCTTGATAAAAAGTGGAGGTATAATAAACTTGAGAAGGTTCTGTGAAGGGTTACATATTTGTGAAAAGGTCCAGTCTTAATCTCAAACTTGTACCAGTCATATTTTTGTTAAAAAAAGCCTTGTTAGATTGGACAGAACCCTGAAATAAGTTCGGCCAGGAACATTGTAAGATCCATATAGCCTAGATAAATTCGTATCTCTTGTGTCTCATTGATAGAGACCGGTCGAGCCTAGTGATTAGACTTATCGATTATGATTAAAGCATTTTTTTCATTTATACGCATACATAAATGACTTGGACCTTTCTCGGTTGAGTGGAATCAATTCCAAGTTGCTTCAGTGCCTTAAACTCATTATATAGAGGAGAGAGAAGAGCACGTGAACTTAAGAGTGGAGATAGACCCGTTTAGAGAAGAGGTTGGGTGTAGTTGGGAGATGTCATAGTGGCACTCGACTGGGCAGGAGAAGCACGATTGAATGACATTCATTTTTTGCAAGTCAAAGAGAAAACAGATTAAGTTGAGACAAACTTCTGTTCTAATAATTTGAACTCAGTTCAGCCCTTTCTGTAGCTGTTGTCAACAACAACCATTCTTTTCCAAAATTCAGTATACAAGTTTAAATCCTTTGAAATTAACAATAAAAATCATAGAAATAAGATCAAAAAAATACCTTTCAAAAAATATCCATACAGACTCTCCCTCTCAGAATTCTCGAAGGATGCAATTTTATGTCCATTAGCGGACGATACATGGATCCATGCCAAATGCTAATGGCAGGCAACTGTCATGAAGCGAAGCTGCAGCAGTGTTGTCCTGTGAAGATTAGTGATGTCCGCCAAGGATGTGCCGACTCCTGTTCAACACAGATCTGGCGATGCTTTTCACTCGTTCGCGATGAAGCAACAAGCCCCCTGGATGAAGGCGAGAAACCAAAGGCTGAAGGAAAACGACAAATTAATCTGCTCCGAATTGCAGCGAAAGCCCCCAAATCAAGAGAATAATATTTGAAATAAAGATCCAAAAAGAGTGAACCCAGCTCTGATATAATAAGTTCGGGTTAACCCAAATCTGATATGATATAGTTGCAGAAAAGGAGCACAAGGGTATGGAATCTGCCGCTAAATCATAAAAATGATGAGCAGAGAAGGAGCACCAAACTCTGTCCCAAAATAGGCAAGGAGAATATCGGCGGGAAAATAATTTTTAATAGGCCTGTTTAAACTAGCAAGAAGAATATCAGTGGGAAAATAATTTTAAATTTTAGAGTAGCGGTCAAATTAAATTTTAATACGTAGTCAAATAAATTGCTATGGTTGGTTAGGTTTTCATAAAGTTTTAGTTTTATGTGAGTAAAATTAATGTTAATTTAATTAGGGTGTTAATTTAATTAAATAATCTCTGTAACAACCTAACACAAACATATAAAGATGTCATTTACATTGGAAGTGTAAATCACTTGAATTGTATTATAACTTTAATTGCTTCTCAACAAAACTGTGCCATGCTTCTTTGTGATGATGCTTCAACCTTATTGGAGAACAACCTCAAAATGTAAAAGGAATTTAAACATGATGTAACTTTAATAGTGCCCCACATTCACCCTTTGGCTCATTACCCATGGCTAATTTGAGGTTATTTCAAGCAGTGATGTGGATAATATCATTTAATAGTGCCCCACGTTCACCCTTTGGCTCACTACCCATGGCTAATTTGAGGTTATTTCAAGCAGTGATGTGGATAATATCATTTAATTTTCTCTTATGTATAGTATTCTACATTGAATCAATTGAGCTTGTTTAACAAACAAAATATTTATATTGAGGGTTCACTCCCTGTGCATTAGGGCTAGAGAGGTCTTGTCTTTGAGTGATCTATTCATTTCCAACTCCATATGTGAGAGAGCACTACAAGCTCGTCTCAATATGAATTGTAGATATTGTGAGAAATTCAGATCGAGGCTTATGAGGTACATGGATTATAGGTTGACTGGTGGACTAACGAATATAATTTATTTGGATCCCTCTCCACTAATTTCTCTCAAGGAATTGATTATGTTGGACTATATCTTACACAATATTTCTAGTGGTCATGTGGTTCCATGACACACCTACAACATGTCATCCATAAAGGACACAAAGTAAATGGTTCAGTCCCTCTCATAGTACATTAACACTCTCACCCAATCACTTAGCACACCATAGACCAAACATGCCTTCCCTCACTGTGAAAGTTGGCCTTTATTTTGAGAAGATTAGGAGTTGGAGGGTAGGCATGATGAGGGTGTCATTTTATCAATATGAGTCTCTCATAAGGATAAGCACTTTAATGAGAAACAAAATCAGAATATTGACCACTCAGTTCTTACCATTCCCACACTTAAAAAAAAAAATGTCATTCTTCAAATATCTTGTGTAGTTTCCTAATGCCATTCAAGTTGAATCTCGCAATTACTTACGCCAGTAATGGTGTGCTAATTTTTATTCTCTTAAAGGAAATATTTCTAGACATGCACCCCATCAAACATAAACCATTGAGTTAAAATGAATGGAAATGAATGAATAACATTGTGTGTCACGGACTGTCAACGAGTGTCAGACGTGCCAAGGGGGGAGTGACAAGGCATGTCAAGAAGTGTCAATGTATACTAACATGTGCCAGAGAGTGCCAATGAATGTCAATGTATGATAGGCATGACAAGATGTGTCAGGTGTTAAGGTATGCGAACACGTGTCAAGGAGTGTCGGGTGAAAAAAGGGAACACCAAGTTAAAATGAAAATAAATGAACACATATGACGGTTAATAATTAAGGACCTTAACTTTTTCAAGAGTGGCATGTTAGCCATACCAACAATAGTGCCAATACATCCCAAGGGCCAAGTGCTAATGTGTCTTAAGTGCCAAATTGATCTCAAATAAATTTTATCTTAAACCATGCCAAGGCATTCCAGGGCATCCAAATGCATGCCAAGAATTGTCAAGTGCCACGAGCCAATATATGCCATGGATTTATAAGGCATGCTACGGAGTTCAAGGTTTTCTAAGGAGGGAGTGACAATATATGCTAGATAGTTCCAAGTGCTAGAGTGTTAGGGAAGCATACCAAGATGTGCCAAGTGCCAACGCGTGTTGAGTGTTAGCGAGTTCCAGAGAAACATAAGGGAGAACTATGTCAAAATGCATGGAAATGAATGAATAAGAGTGTGTGACATGGAGTGTCAGTGAGCTCCAGGTGTCCTAAGGATGGAGTGACATGGTATACTATGTAACACTAATTCATGCTAGTGCGCCAGAGTGGCATGCACCCAAGATGTGCGAGGTGCCAGGGTGTGCCAACACATGCTAGGAAGTGTTAGGTTGTTGTAGGGGCACACAAGGGAGCATTATGTGAAAATAATGCATGCAAATTATGATTAAGAGATTATTATAGGAAGTGTCAATGACTTCTAGGTCTGCTAAGGAGGGAGTGACAAGGTATGCTAAGCATTGCTAATGCATGCTATAGGATAGGGAAACATGGAAATGCATGTCAGGGAGTGTTATGGAGTGCCAAGGAAAAACAAGGGAGCACTAGTTTCAAATGCATAGAAATGAATGAATAAGAGTGTGTGATAGGGATTGTTAGTGAGTTTTGGGTGTGTTAAGTAGGGAGTGACAAAGTATGTTAGGTAGTGCCAAGGAATGCTAGAGTGCCAGGGCGACATGCCAAGTGCCAAGGTGTGGCAATGTGTGCTAGAGAGTGTTAGGAAGTGCCACAGAAACACAAGGGAGAACTAGTTCAAAATGCATAAATGAAATGAATGGATAGGAGTTTTTGATAGGGTGTCTCAGTGAGTTCCAAGTGTGTTAAGGAGGGAGTGACAAGGTTATATGCTAGGCAACACCAAGGCATGCTAGAGTGCTAGGGAATGTCAAGGTATGGTAAGGTGTGTTAGGGAGTTCCAAATCATTCCAAGGAATGCAAGGGATGTGAACATGTTCCACATAGTGCCAAGGGGTTCTTAGACGTTCCAGGTGTTATGAAATGTCAAGATGTAAACTATGTTGCTTAGTTGTTTTATGGACGCGGTTAGATGTGAGCCTTGACTTGGTAACTTGTTAAGTGGGATGATTTAATATTGGACATGAGTAGCCTAAGATGATTTATAAGCCATTCTTAGGTGAATAAGTCATATTATAGTTGTAGAGTAAATGAGACTTGGTCAAGTTGTTGTAGTTGAGGCAGGACTTGGTTGGGTTCCCAAGTCTAAAAAAAAATAAGGGTAGTTATGAGGACATGATAGTTAAGGAGTGTTAGGGCATGCCAATGAATGAAAATATGTGCTAACACATGCCATATAGTGTCAATTCATGTCGAGGAGTGTTGGGGAGTTTCAAGGCATCACAACGGAGAATTACTTCAAAGTGTATGGAAACAAACGAATAAGAGTGTCTGTTAGTTGGGAGTATCGGTGAATTCCAGGTGTCCCATGGACAAAGTGTGTTAAGAAAATTTCATAACAGAACTTGTAGGAGTTAAGCATACTATTATGATAAGAATTTGGATAGATCAGTTTCAGACAAAGGGAGACTTTGGGCTAGACACAACACTAATTTTTCAATGACCTGGTTGGGTCCCCAAGTTGAAAAAAAATTAAGGCTATCTATGAGGGCATGACAACTAGGGAGTGTCAAGGTGTGTGGGAAATCCCAGGAAGTGCTAACACATGCTATAAATCTCCAAGGTATGTTAATCATTCTAATATGTGATATGTGATGGGGTGTGGTGCCAACACATGCTTGGGAGTGTTAGGAAAACAGAAGGGAGGACTAGTTTCAATTGCATGGAAATGAATGAATAAGAGTGTGTGATAGGGAGTGTTATCAAGTTCTAGATGTACTAAGGAGGGAGTGACAACATATGTTAGGCAGTGTGAAGCCATGACAGAGTGCTAGGAAAGCATGCCATGATGTACCAATTTCCAAGGTGCGCCAATGTGTGCCCAGGAGTGTTAGGGAGTGCTAGAGAAACACAAGGGAGCATTATGTCATAATGCATGTAAATGAATGAATAAGAGTGGGTGAAAATTAATGTCAATGAGTTCCAAGTGTGAAAAGGAGGAGTGAAAAGGCATGCTTAGCAATGTTAAGGAAAGCTAGAGTGTTAGGGAGACATGCGGCCAAGATGTGCCAACATGTGCAAGGAAGTGTTAGCTGGGAGTGCTAGGGAAACACAAGGGAGCACTACATCGAAATGCATGGAAATAAACAAATAAGAGTTTGTGATTGGAAGTGTTAGTGAGTTCCAGGTGTGCTAAGGAGGGAGTGAGAAGGCCTGTTAAGCAATGTTAAGGCATGCTAGAGGCTAAGGCAACATTCCAAGATGTCCTAGGTACTAGGGTGTACCAACACGTGCCAAGGAACATTAAGGAATTCTATGGAAACACAAGGGAGAAGTAGGTAAAATTGCATGGAAATGAATGAATAAGAGTTTGTCAATGGGAGTGTCAATGATGTCTAGGTGTGCTAAGGAGAGAGTGACAAGGTATGCTAGGTAGTGCCGAGGAACGCTAGAGTTCTAGGGAGGCATGCCAATATGTGTCAAGTGTTAGGGATTAGGGTGTGTCAATGTGTGCTAGGGAGTGTTAGGGAGTGTCAGGCAAACACAAGGAAGCACTAGATCAAAATTCATGGAAATTAATGAATAAATATGTGTGATAGGGAATTTCAATGATTTCTAGGTATGTTAAGGAGGGAATGACTAGGTTATATGCTAGGCAGTGTTAAGGTATGCTAAACTACCAAGGCATGTCAGTAAGTTCTAGGGTGTGTTAGGGAGTGTAAAATCATGGCAAGGAATGTAGGGGATGCTAACACATGCCACATAGTGCTAAGTCATTTAAGACATGCCAGGTGCTATGGCATGTCAAGATGTAAATTGTGTTGCTTAATTATTTTATGACCACAGTTGGATCTGATGAGCCTTGTCTTGGTAACTTGTTAAGTGGGATGAGTTGATATTGGACATGAGTAGCATAATATGAGTTACATGTAGTTCTTAGGTGAAAAATTCATATCTTGAATTTCCACGGCACATGAGAATCTAGGTTTGGTCTTAGAATATTTGATGCAAACACACTCAAGTTCCAAAACACATCTACTTTGCACAATGAATTCTACACACATCAGGGAATCAACTTGCGCACATGATAATTTTTAACTTTTTCAAACCATTCTTAATTAAATTATAAATTATAATAGAATAGGCTAGAGCTCTCGTACTAGGGATCATGTCCCTTTACAATCACACTGATACAAGGAATACAACTAGGGATCAGTGTTAGTTCTTTGAAAATCAATATACCCTGAACAAGACAACACTTTAACCACTTTTTGATGGTCACCACACATAACCCTTTGATTAATTCACAATTCCTAAACACATCTCATAGGTCCTCTTGTCTCCCATTATGCAACTCCTCAATCTGCCTCTATCAATGAACTCAGCTCCTTTAGGTTACTGAACTCGACTCAAAAAAAAATTCCCTCTATACACCTCTTTTTTCATTTAAGGTCTACAACACTTAGGGTTTTTGATAAGTTGCTCACAACTTTTTTGTTTAATAGTAATTTGGTTTGCCCACTTTTTCCATACTCCTGCTCAAAGATGAAAAACATAGGGCTGTGGAGGTTTCCCATCTTCTCACTGACTCAATCCTCTACAATACAGTGAAATAGGGCTAGATGGATAGTCCACTTGACTGCTACTTTAGTCCTTCAAAGTCTGCATGACCTTAGGCCCAATACACCTGCCCTTCTAGTAGTCTTGTTTTCCTTCACAAGCACAAGACTTGGGGCTCTTCTTTGACAGTCACCTCACAACCCTCCAACTGTACTTGGAATGCCATCAGTTTTCCCAACCATGCTCAATTATTTTACTGATCTAGTGCCCACAACACGTCCCTCATCTAGGGATCTTCAAATTTTCCACCTAATAGTGATTTGAGTCCTCTCAAAATCACTATTCTTGTGTACCAATTTCTTTGTTATCCAATCTATGAACAAATCTGAACTACTCGTCTTATCATCCTTCTAAAACTTTGTATATGCTTGAACTAAGGTCACAAACCATCCACTAAAAATCCATTAACTAATTTTTATAGGTTGCTTAATATCTCTGTCCAAAACTCTATGGAAAATCCACCAAAATAAACTCCTCTTCATGTCTATCCATTTCTCATATGGAACATTTCTTCTACTCAATATTCTATGGGTCAAGGAACTATGGCTTGGGGGTTGAGGGGATAGGGAATTCAGTAGTTATGGGTTAAGGGCTTATGGTTTGTGATAATTGGGCCCCTAATCCCATTATCATCATTGTTGGGGGTTAACCTATCAATTTCTCCTTTTGCCTTCCCTTTAGGCCCCCTATCCCCTAGGACATTAGGTCCAAAGCCCCCTTCAAAGGATTTAAAAGGATCCTCAACCTAGGTTCCCTAAAATTCAAAAGGAATTACTTTATATAGCCCTTTATGGATCCATCCCCAACAATAGAACTTTTAAAATACATTCCAAGTGTTAGCTTGAAAGAGAAGAACCGAAATTTTTTGGTTCCAATATTCAGGGTGGAACCATGGGAGGCATCAAAGAGCATGCAACATGTTGATGGTGTTGGATATTGCCAACATACAGGGAATCTCCTTGATATGAAGTTCCAATTAGACCTCACACCATTTGGGGTGGAAGCCCCATCCGGAAATGTGACTCAGTTGCCATGTTCTTAAATATTTTCCTTGGATGTAGTTCTTAGTATCTTGAACTATGTTTGGCTGTTCTTAGGTGTTGTAACAATGTATTTAGACATCAACTCTATTTTAGAATACAATTTTTCTAATATAAAAAACAGCTCTATTCTCCTACAAGGTATTAAAACTAATGATTTGAGATGTAGCATGTTGCCTACAAGTATAATGCAAGTTGTAGATGCTCTTAAAAATTCAGATTTGTTTAGTGGATTGGTTTGAGGTTTCTAATTGCAAACTAAATATAGGATCAAATCAGTGAGTCAACATTATGAATTTCAAGCTAGATCTTATAAATTTTAATGGACACAATTATGGAATTTGGGCACAAGATATGGGAACATTGTTGAAAAGTGAAGAGTTATAGGACTTTACGAAAATGGTGGTTCTTATCCAAGGGATAACTAATAAAATTTTTTCATAAACATGAAGAAGGATGAGGCTCTAGGAGTCATAATGTTTAAGAATGTAACTAGGGTCGGTCTTCATTATTAATTTATTTATCAAAATAACTTATTATTATTATTATTAAATGACTTATTAAGGCATGGGTTTCATGCTTGGGTCATATTTAGATTAAGGTCCCAATTTTGGACTTCTAGGTTAGCTGTTACAGATTTAAATTGATACAATTTTTGGGCTTTTAAATCATGTAGCATTAGGTTGTCAAAGGGCTCCTCCATCAAGTAATCTTCTTCAAGGTCATCATCCTCGAAATCTACTTCAAAGACAACCCTCAAGTCAAGTGATACAATTCATCAAAGTCTCCTCCTTAAGTCAAACTCAATCAGTCTTCAAGTCATCTCAAATCAAAACATAACACTTCACACTGCCACTGTCATCTCAATAACTATGGGAAACAATTATATATATAGGGGTATATTTTCGCATTTTTGCCAAAAAAATTTGGACATATCTAAATTTCCGGACCACAGATACAGTTGGGATGATGATAAGAGGTTCAGTGTTGGAGGATAAGGTCTCGAACCTGTTACAAAATTCAGGTAATCATCTATGCTATGATTCAGGTAGCTTACATGCTATGATGTTGCAGCAAAACATGAATGCCTCGGTGTCAACACAGATATACCACAGAATTAGTGCTATGATATGATACTCAATGTTATGAATTTTCTCAGTGATCTCAGTTATGATGCTCAACGCTATGATGATGCTCGATGTTCTCAGTAACGATGCTCAGTGCTATGTTGCTATCTCAAACTCGGTCAAGGTAATGAGGATGGAGTTTAGGTGCAAGTAAAGGAGATCTTGGTATCATGGAGATCTCGATGCAAACACAGTGAAGGGATGAATTGATGGAGGAATTCTATAGTCTAAAGGTCTTGGTCATCTCATATTAAGTCTGCTAAAGGAAGAATTTTGACCGGGTTTTCCATAAATAGTGGGGTTTTGCCCCGGCATGTGCCTACATCTTGTGTCTTCTTATATTTGCTCATTGGCATTACTCTTGATGATAAGAAAAGATAAATTCAAAGAACAAATAATAATAACAAAAAATCACAAGATAATGTCATGATAAGAGAAATTTTTTAACCGCCATCTCCTTAATTTATCTAACACATAACAACCTCCATCTCAAGGTGGATTCAATGTCATATAATCCATATCAACTACTCATATCATCCATACTCTTTAGTATATCAAAGAGCTATAAATTGATGCTTCTTTTCCCCTAACACCCTACAAACCCTATATTATCCTTGCAAACTTTAGCCTTTATAACAAAAGCAGCAAAATTCATACATAATTTACAATGTCATGAATTTGAGAATTCAACCAATTCAGTGACACTCCAAACAAATTTTTAGAAAAAATATGCCTAGCTCAAAAGAATCCATGTGGTATTGATCACCATGGTTTCACTCTCTACTAAATATTTTTTGTTGGACCCACTAATATAATTTATTTTAATCCCTCTCCAAAGATTTCTCTCAATGCATTGATTATGTTGGGCTATAGCTTACACAATCTTTCTAGTGTCCTTGTGGTTCCATGAAACAAACCTACAACATGTCATCCATAGAGGACACAAAGTAAATGTTCAGTCCCTCTCATAGTACATTAACACTCTCACCCAGTCACTTAGCACACCATAGACGAACATGCCTTCCCTCACTGTGCAAGTTGGCCTTTATTTTGAGAAGATTAAGAGTTGGAGGGTAAGCATGACAAGGGTGTCATTTTCTCAAGACGAGTATCTCATAAGGATAAGAACTTTAATGAGAAAGACAATCATGATATTTACCACTCACTTCTTACCATTCCCACACCATTAAAAAAACCCTAAAAATGACATTCTTAAAATATCTTGTGTAGTTTCCTAATGTCATTCAATTAGAATCTCACAATTACTTATGTTAGTAATGGTGCGGTAATTTTTTTATTCTCTTAATGAAACTCTTTCTAGACATGCGCCCCATCAAACATAAATAATTGAGTCAAAATGAATGGAAGTGAATGAATAAGAGGGTGTGTTAGGGAGTGTCAGGCGTGCCAAGGAGGGAGTGATAAGGCATGCTAGGGAATTCTAGGGCATGTCAAGAAATGTTAGGGTGTGCTAATATGTGCCAGATAGTGCTAAGGAATGCCAATGCATGCCAGGAATTCCAAGACATTTCATGTTTTAAGGCATGGAAATATGTTTTAGGTTTTAGGGTATGTGAACGCGTGTCAAGGAGTGTCAAGTGACAAAAGGGAACACCAAGTTAAAATGCAAATAAATGAACACATATGAGGGTTAATAATTCATAACCTTACATTTTCAATAGGGGCATGCTAGGCATACCAACAATATTTCCAATACATGCCAAGGGCCAAGTGCTAGCGTGTATTAAGTGCCAAATTATCCTCTATTACTTCTCTCTTAATTGTGAATAATTGATCTCAAATCAATTTTATCTTAAACCATGCCAAGGCATTCCAGGGCATCCAAGCGCATGCTAAGAATTTTAAAGTGCCTATATACTTCTATTATAATTGCTTTAGAGAAAACCATATCCACCCATAGAAAAAAATACAACTCTTTCCTCCATAAGAGACTCGACCTAGCTCATATGGATCCATACATTCTAGTCATTTCATTGACTGAATCTTGACCTGAGCTTTAGATCTCTATGAACCTCAAACTATGGTTACCTCTGTCAATATTACACCTATGACTACTTCTGTTGTGGCCCTAAATTCTCTTGCAGACCCTCCTCAATTTGTGTTGGTCTTTATCACAGACCTTGCAACCTAGTAACCACCACAAGGTAGGGTCTCAACACTCTCTACTATTTCAAAATTTGATGCGGACTTCACACAGAAACACCACTGAAATCACATCCCCAAATTCTCATGAGTCGCCTCTCTTTAGCTTTATCTTCCCTAAGATAACCAACAATATGGCATCCTACTTCCTATCTCGAACCCATTAAGGTACGTGACATTCTTGTGAACCCTCACATGATGATATTACTCTTGGTGGATGATCATGTCCTCCCTTTAGCAACGGTTACTCAACCCTCTAACTTGACCTACTTTACGATTACTCTCTCCTAGCCTCCTTGATAAGATGAGCTCCTTCTCACTTGATGTTCTTGCCTTCATACTAAGGCCTCCTTAAATAGCTTTTCCTAGCTAGGCCTCTTAAGAACACTTTAGAACTTATGAAATTTATCTACTTAGATCTTAGGAAATACTTTTTTTTCTGTGTAATTTTATTTTAGATTTTAAACCTCATCTCGGGTCCAAAGCCCCTTCGCTTGGGTTATTTTCCCACAAAAACGTCTGTGGTCAAACTCACACAAACCCATCTCACTAGGCTTGTGGAGTACCTCCCAAGCTACACAATTCAACAACATATTCTAGTTGTAGTAATCGTAACTTGGTCAAGCTTCTATAGTTAACTGAGGACTTGCATGGGTTCCCAAGTTGAAAATTAAGTAAGGGTAGTTGTGAGGGCATGATAACTAGGAAGGGTTAGGGCATACCAAGGAATGAAAAGGCATGCTAACACATGTTGGACAATTTCAATGCATGTTGAGGAGCGTTAAGGAGTGTTGAGGCATCACAAGGGAGAACAAGGTCAAGATGCATGGAAAAGAACAAATAAGAGTGTGTTCCAAGGAGTGTCAGTGAGTTCAAGTGTGCCAAGGATGAAGTGTGTTAGAAAAAGTTCATAATAGGATTTGTAAGAGGCTAGCCTACAATTGCGGTAAGGGGCTTGACAAAGCAGTTTTAAAAAAGGGGAGACTTTGTGTTGGTCACAACACTATTTTTCCTTTATCTATTATTTTTATATGAAATGTGGATTCCATGCCAAAGCATACTGAGTCATCTTAATGAATGCGAGACATGATATTGATCATGGCCTCTTTAGGAGTACATCTCTCTTCTTCCCCTTGATCAAATGAGCTCCTTCTCACTTGATGTTATTTACTTCATCCTAAGGACTCCTTAAATAGTTTTTCCTAGACCTCTTAGGAACTCTCTAGGTCACCTTGTTGAGATTGCAACAAGATGATGAGCTTAGTGGAAAGAAGTCGCCTTCACTAAGTGGGCCCGCTGGCTATTTTTGGCGCAAAGTCTATTTTTAGACTATATCTATTTTTAGACATATGGATCATGTTCTATGAGTTGCAAGATGCTATTTGTGGATGGTTGGTCAAGTCGGAAAAAATAGATGGACTTCTATTTTTAGACACACTGAGCGGAATCTATTTTTAGATTGCCAGTCTAAAAATAGATATGTCGAATATTATTAGCTCTTAATAATATTTTGACTATAAACATTATCTTATTCTCTTGGAGCACTTCAGTTAAGTGCACAGATGTGGCACAGGAGCTGACAGAAGAAATTACCCTATTCCTGAGGGTTATGTGGAGCTATTGCATGGATACTTCAGTTAGAACTCATGTGACAGAGTTTGGTGGAGTTGATTGATGAAGTTAGTGGAGTTGTATTCAGTTTAACTAATCTAAACATAGTTGAGCTATTTCTATTCAATTTAACTAATTGATACAATTAGTAGGAGTGGTGTGAATTAATTATTAATTAATTCACTAATTATAAACTCATTAATCAACTAAAGAATGCATCAGTTAACTTCAGTGCATGGATAGTTTCAGTGGAGACGAGTGCAGAGATAGGTGAAAGAGCAAGTTAACTATCAGTTATGACTATACTGTTGCTATTTACAACACACAGATAGGTGGAGAAGCCAATGAGGATTGCGCAGTACAAGCCAGGTGGTTTATCTATTTAATGAAGCCATCCCATAGCATTGATAACGCAATAGAGGCTGGCTATCAAGTGGCAAAAGATTGGAGCATGTGTTTTGCTAGATCTAGCTTGATAGTGTGTAGCAATTGAGGGTGCTGAGACCTTGTGAGGAGCTTTGTACTATGATTTTTAAATGATATCCATGACATATAATATACAGATAGTTGGGGGTTTTCAGCTTTAAGCTTTCTCATGAAATACTGTGTTCATATGTGTGATTGTTTGTGGTTTTAATGTGTGCATGCAATTTATTTTATTTCCGCATGTAATGATCAATGGTAGAAGAGATTCTGTATTATGCATGAAGCTAAAATAGTGTGTGATCAGGAGAATCTCGGTGAATAATATATCAGTTATTCAAATTTCTACACACCTTATGGGTTTTATCCACTTAGACCTTAGGAAGCATTGATTTTCCTTTTTAATTTTCTTTTAGATTTTAAACCCCGTCTTGGAACCAAAATCCCTTTGATTGGCTTCTATTCCCACAAAGCCTTTTGTGGCCAAACTCACAGAAATCCATCTCACTAGGCTTGTGGAGTACCTCCGAAGCTACACAATTCGACAACATAGTCTAGTTGTAGTAAGTATATCTTGGTCAAGCTCTTGTAGTCAAGCGAGGGCTTGGTTGGTTTCCCAAGTTGAAAATTAAGTAAGGGTAGTTTTGAGGGCATGAAAACTAGGGAGGGTCGGGGCATGCAAAGGAATGAAAATACATGTTAACACATGTCGGAAAATATCAATGCATGATGAACTAGAGTGTTAGGGAGTGTCTAGGCATATCAAGGGATAACTAGGTCAAAATGCATAGAAAGGAACAAATAAGAGTGTGTGCTAGGGAGCGTTAGCAAATTCAAGTGTGCTAAGGATGAAGTTTGTTAGGAGAAGTTTAGAATAGGATTTACAAGAGGCAAGCCTGTGGTTGTTATAAGGGGTTCAATATAACAATTTTAGACAAAGGGAGATCACTTTGTGCTAGGCACACCATTATTTTTCCTTTAGTTTTTTTTTTTTTATATGAGATGTGGCACACTTTGGCTACATGCTCATGCTTTAAACTATTCTAGATAATTGCATATTGTACATTTTTATGTATAATTTTTGGGGCACTCAGCTTGTGTCTGATTATATCTTGTGTACCTTGTGAATCTTGTGGTTCTTGAAAACTCTCAGTTAATTTTCTATTGTTTATATGAATTGAATATACATGTGAAATATTTCCTATGTAAGTTATGTTGCTTAGTTCTTTTGTGGCCATGGACAGATCATGTGATCCTTGTCTTGGTAAATAGTTAAGTGGGACAATTTGAGCTTGGACATGAGTGGCATAAGATGAGTTATAGGCAATTCTTAGGTGAATAAGGAAAAATCTACTCGTAGTAGGTGCAATTGGTCAAGTTGTTGTGGTTGAAGTAGGTCAATTTTTTCACATGAATTGCAGTAGCCAAGGACTTGATTGGGTTCCCAAGTCGTGAGAAAATGTAAAGGCTAGTTTTGAGGACATGAGTTTCAAGCCATGCTACAAAATGCTAAGATGTGAGAAATAGTGCAAAGGCATGTCAAACATGATAAGGTGTGCCAAGTGATAAGGCATTCTAAGATGTGCAAGGGTCTGTAAATGTGTGCCAAGGACTGTCAAGGCAAAAAAAGGGAGAAAAAGTTAAACTACAAGGAAATGAGCACATAAGAGGGTTAATAAGTCATCAATTTACCTTTTCTAAGAGGGGCATGCTAGGCACACCAACACTAGGCGCAAATAAGTGCAAAGTGCAAAGTATTAGTACATTCTAAGTGCCAAGTCTTCCTTTGTTGCTTCTCATCTACTTTCCAAAATTCGATCTCCAATAAATTTAATATTAAACCATGCCAAATCATACCAAGGCATCTCAACGTGTTCCATACATGCTAAGACTTTCCAAGCGCCAACACGTGCCAAGTGCCAATATGTGTCAAGGAGTGTTATGCATGCTATGAAGTGGAATGGCATGTTGAAGAGTGCTAAGGTGTGATAGAGAGTGCTAATGCATGTTGAGGAGTGTTAAGGAGTACTAGGAAAAAACATTAAGGGAGCACTAGGTCAAAATTCATGGAAGTTAATGGATATGAGGAACGTGTGCCAGGGACTAGTGCTAGTTGTCATGCCAAGGAGGGGGTGAAAAGGTATGCTAAGCATTGGTAAGGCATGCTAGGGAATATCAAGGCATGCAAAGAAGTGCCAAAGTGTGCTAGGGAGTTCCAGGGTGTGCTAATTATATGTGCCAAATAGTGCCAAGATATGGCAATACATGCCAGGTGCTAAGGATGTGTAGGGTGCCAGAGTATGTCAATATGTGTCAAGAAGTGTCAAGGCAACAAAAGGAAGAACCAAGCTAAAATGTAAGGAAATGAACACATAAGAGGGTTAATAATTCAAGACTTTATCTTTTTCAAAAGGGGCATGCTAGTCACACTAATAATAGGTCCCAACACATGCCAAGTGGCATTGTGTGCCAAGTGCTAATGTATGTCAATGCATTCAACCAAGGTGTTCCAGGGCATGTTAAGGACTACATGCATTCCAAGACATGCTAGGAGAGTTCCATGTTGTGTTAGCACATGCCACCATGTGCTTGGGAGTCAATTTCATGACAATATGTTCTAGGTACAGTGATGTTCCAAGACATGTGAGGTGCTAAGAAATGTTAGTGTGTGACAAAGCATTAATTTAAGGTGTGCCTGGATAGTTGAGGAGTGTTATGTCTTTCTCATTAATAGAATTGTCAAAGCTTGATTATGTATTAAATAATATATTTCCTACACACACTAGTGGAACTTTATCTAAAGGGAATTTGATAGATAATAAACTTAATAGAGATGAATCATGTGTTGACTCGTAGGAAAACTCTATTCGACTAGTGATTACTTGAGGGAAATGATACACACTAATTACTTCTTAAAAATTTGACTGATTCTAACCACTATGGCCTTGGAAATATCATAAAAAATACTCCACAATAATGGCCTTGAATCATTATCTTTTGAAAAAAATATATATTAAAATGCATATAGCATCATCAAAAACACATTGGAATTATCAATGTTGACGAACATTTTTTGACCGTCACCAAAAGTAACAAAAAGAGCATTGGTGAGGGTCATTAAAAGTTTGTCACTAGAAGTGTCACCAAAGAGAGAATTAGTGATGGGCCTTTAAATTCAATCCTTTCACCAAAGTGTTTGGAATGAAGCCACAAGGATCAACTTAAAGGACCATCACTATATACACTTACAATGAGACTTTTTTAAGGATCGTCATCATATGTGACATTGCCGATGGACCTTAAAGGTCCTGCTGGCATGACCCTCATATTATTTTTTCTTGTAGTGAACACAAACAAATCATTATCCGTGCTCTTTTCAAGATTTCAAAGGCTGGTTGAAGAAGAAATATTTTATAATTTCCAAGAAATGGAAGGCACAATAGAAGTTTAAGTTCGTGTATTTCTCAAAAAAAAAAGAGTTTTGTTTTGTTTAAAAGATTACTCCTCAGAGAAAGTGTTTGTCTTTTAAATAAGGAAAGAGAGTTTGTTTGAAAAACACAGTCAAGTTTATTTTAGAGTTCATTTTATAATCAATGGATAGACCAAGCACTAGTATGAGTATTAGAAATGCTCAGCTTTCACAATTTAATGGGAGGAACTATGATTATTGGGCCATTACCATGAGAGCCCTGTTTGCCTCACAAGACTTATGGGAGTTTGTAGAAGATGGTTTTGTTGAACCAGCTGATGAGCAGGCTTTTAATGCCTTAACTCAAGCAGAGAAGGATTTATTGAAGAACAATAGAAAGAAGGATGCTAAAGCCCTCTTCTATTTGTATCAGGCAGTAAATGAGAGTGTGTTTCCAAGGATAGCAGCAGCTAAGAAATCCAAGGAGGCATGGGAAACTCTGAAAGTAGCTTATCAAGGTATGGAGAAAGTTAAGACAACAAAACTACAATCGTTTGAGATAGAGGTTAAACTCTCTCTCGTAGAATGAGTCTCTATAACATAGACTCATTCTTCACACATGTGATCGTGTCGACAGATAATGTCCCAATGAGAAACCTCGAGGAAATAAGGATTGTGAAGAAACTTCGAGGAGTCTACCCTCAAGGTTTGATATTATTGTAACCACTATCAGCAGACAAAGATCTCCTCAAAGGTTACAGATGAATTTCATGCATCGTTGATGGACTTCACTAACAAATATTAAATACTAGTAAACCTGTCTCTGTGAGCATGCCTTCAAGACCCAAATTCCTTTTGGAAGAGGAAGAGGGCAAGGCAGAGGAAGAGGAAGAGGCAGAAGCCAAAACAAAGGAGGAAGGAACAGCCCTTCACATTCACATGGAAGGAGCAACAATCAGAATCACAGCCACGGCCAATGCAACAGCCAATAAGGTGGACACCAACATGCGCATGGACAAAGGTATGACAAATCCAATGTCCAATGTCATTATTGCAATAAATATGGGCACTATGCCAATGAATGTAGGAAAAAACAAAATGACATGAATAATAGGCAGAATGATAATGTAGCAAAAGAAGAAAAGAACCCAAATAATGTGCTGTTAACATGTAATGTAGCACAAGATAGACAAGATGATGTATAGTTCTTAGATTCAGGGTACAGTAATCACATGACTGGAAACATAGCAATGTTTTCCAATCTTGATGAAGAAGTTAAATCAGAAGTAACAACAGGAACTGATACTAAGATATTTGTCAAGGGAAAAGGCAGAGTTAGTATCCGTGCAAGAAATGGTGAGCAAAAATTTGTGTCAGATGTGTACTTTGTTCTTGGCTTTAAGTGTAATCTTTTGAGTGTTGGGCAGATCATAAACAAAGGTTACAAAGTATTGTTCAAGAGTGATGTGTGCACAATAATGGATATACCTCCAAGGAAGAAGATTATTGCTAAAATACAAATGACCAGAAATAGAATGTTTCCAGTCAAGCTCAATACCGACTTGAAGGGAAAAGGAAAGAATGTAGCAGATGTAACTCAAGAGGTCTTTCAGAAGGAAGTGAAAGATCAGAATTGGTTATGGCACTTGAGATTTGGACATCTCAATTTCATAGGTTTGAATTTTTTGCATAGAAAAGGAATGGTAAGAGGTCTACCATTGATTGAGAAATCAGATAGCCTATGTGAAGACTGAATCTTGGGAAAACAACACAGAGAAAAATTTCCATCAAGAAAGAGCATAAGGGTGAAATCACCCTTAGAAATCATCCATTCAGATTTGTGTGGGCCGATGCAAACAACATCAGTTTCAGGAAGCAATTACATGCTGACCTTCATTGATGAATTCACAAAGAAAGTGTGGGTTTATTTTCTGAAATATAAAAGTGAAGTCTTTGAGAAATTTTGCCATTTTAAAGCTCTTGTAGAGAAACAGAGTGGGCAGCATATCAAAGTTCTTAGAACTGATAGAGGAGGTGAGTGCATATCAAAATAATTCCTATGTTTTTGCCGAGATAATGGAATACAAATTTTTTTTACTAAAAGGTACACACTACAGCAAAATGGAGTTGCTGAAAGGAAGAATTGAACCATAATGGAATTGGTGAGAAGTATGTTGAAGGAAAAACATTTTCCAAATGATTATTGGGCAGAAGCTGCAAATTGTGCAGCATACATCTTGAATAGATGCCCAACAAAAGCTGTAATGAATAGATTTCCAGAGGAAGCGTGGAGTGGCAGAAAACAAGGAGTCACCCACATGAGAGTTTTTGGATGTGTGGCATATGCACATATTCCAAATCAGTAGAGGAAGAAGTTGGATAGTAAGGGGTAGAAGTGCATCTTCCTTGGATATTATGAAGATTCGAAAGGATATAGATTGTATAACCCATCCACAAAGAAATTTGTGATAAGCAGAGATGTGCAGTTCATTGAAGAGGAAGCATGGGATGGAAGCATTGAGAAAACAGTCAATGTTAAAAGCTGTTTGTCTCATGATGAATATGAGGAAGATGTGAATGAAAATAACACCTCATTGGTAGCACAACCTCGACCAACACAAGAACAGCAAGGGACACCTCAAGCATGAGTAAGAAAACCCTTGAGAAGTAATGAGAGTGCTTCTTCAACCACACCACATGGAGCAGAATTGAGTGCTTATTCAAGCACAACTACACCAAATTAAAGAGGAACAAAATTCAAAAATTTAAATGAGATCTATGAGCAAGAAGCAGTAAATGAAGGTATGAACTCTTTATTTGATTTATATTGTCATGTTGATGATCCTATTCATTTTGAATATGCCATAAAAGATAGAAAATGGATAGAAGCTATGGATGATGAAATTAATGCCGTAGAAAAGAATAAAACATGGGAGTTGGTTGATCTCCGAGAAGGTAAATAAGTCATTGGAGTAAAATGGATCTACAAGGCCAAAAGAAATTCTTAAGGTAAGATAAAAGGACACAAGGCCAGACTTGTTGTCAAGGGATATAAGCAGCAGCATGGAAGAGACTATAAGGAAAATTTTGCACCAGTTGCAAGAATGGAAACAGTAAGAGCAGTGTTGTCCATAGCAGCACAAAAAAAATGGAAAGCATACCAAATGGATGTAAAATCATCATTTTTAAATGGAGTCTTAATGGAAGAGGTTTATGTGGAACAACCTCTCAGCTATGAGAAAAAGGGCCAAGAACACAAAGTGTCCAGATTGAAGAAAACTCTTTATGGGCTAAAGAAAGCACCAAGAGCATGGTACAGTAGGATAGATTCTTATCTACTAAAAAATGGGTTTGAAAAATGTGATGGAGAACCCACATTATACATCAAAGAAAAGGATGGTAAAATGCTCATTGTTGTGTTATATGTTGATGATGTGATATTCACAGGTAATGATGATTACCTCAGTGAAAATTTTAAAACAGTCATGAAAGAAGAATTTGAAATGACTGACATGGGATTTTTTAGATACTTCTTAGGAATAGAAGTAGAACATAATGAGAAAGGGATTTTTATCTCACAAGAAAAGTATGTTAATGAATTATTGGCAAGATTTAATATGCAAGAGTGCAAAGCAGCAATTACTCCCATAGTAATGGGATTGAAGTTGAGGAAAGATGAAAACAACAAGGACTTTCATCCAAGTTTGTATAAAAGTATAGTTGGCAGCCTCATGTATTTGACTGCAACTAGGCCAGATATTATGCATACTGTTAGTTTGATTTCCAGATTTATGGAAAGGCCAAAAGAAGAACATTGGCAAGAAACAAAGAGAATTCTGAGGTATGTGAAAGGAACTAAAGGGTATGGTATTTTATATACTAGTTCAGAAAATTCAGAGTTAGTTGGATACACTGATAGTGATTGGGTTGGAAGTGTAGATGATCGGAAAAGTACTTCTAGTTATGTTTTTCATATGGGTTTAAGAGCCATTTCACGGGCTTCTAAGAAACAGCCTATTGTAGCATTATCTACAGCAGAGGCAGAGTATGTGCTAGCTACAGCAGCAACGTGTCAAGCAGTTTGGATGAGAAGAATGTTGAAAATTTTGTGTCAAGAACAGGTAAAGGGCACAATGATTTATTGTGACAATATCTCAGCTATTCCATTATCAAAGAATTATGTGTTTCACAAGAGAATGAAGCACATAGATGCTAGGTTTCACTATATTAGAGAATTGGTGAATAATGGAGAAATTGTTTTACAACATTGTAGAACAGAGGAGCACTTTGCAGATATTATGACAAAGCCATTGGGGCAGAAGAGTTCTGAATATTTAAGAAAATGCTTGGGTATGACTGATAACCCAACAGCTAACTTTAAGGGGGAGTGTAAAAAATATTAAAGTCACATGTGTGCCTTGTGCAGGTAGAAGCAGAGTACAAAGGGGCAGAGAGTTTGCATGCACAACACTGTGCATTCAAGAGGAATGGAGAAAACCATAAGGATGGAATTTAATGTTTATGGGCAGCAGCCACCATTGCAGAAGAGAATTAATTTTTTATGGGCATAGCCGCATTTATAGAGAAGAAATGAAGAATTTCGTGGTTCAACCACACAACAACAGAGTTCTAATGAAAATATTATTTTCGGGATTTTAAGCCCTCAACAACCAAATATGAAGAAATTTTGTTTAAATGGAAAATTTCTTTTAAGATTTGAATGAGACATGTGATATTGGCCCCCACCACTTCATTTCCGATTGCAACCGCAAGTTTTTTGGGTAAGTGTTTTTTCGATATGAAGTGTTCTGATGGGATGCGATGCGATGTGGTCCCACCACAATCGCAATTGCAAATCGCAAAAGGAACGATGCATGTATCCGCCATCCTAAGTGTTATTTCCGATTGAAATTTTGTGATGCGATGCAATCGCAATCGCAATCACATTCACCAACCACACCATCCACCATATGTTATGTTCAAATGAAAGTTTTCGATGCGATTGTCGCAATCGCACATCGCAATCGTAAGTGTCATATCATCATCTTCCCAGACTGAAGTTTCATTGTAATATTTGCGATGTGATTGTCACAATCGCAATCGCAACATCCAAATATGTTTTCCGCTCATATGTTTCATTGCGATGTGATGCGCCGATGCGATGTGGTCCCACCACAATCGCTCATTGCGCCATCGCACATTGCTAATCGCAAGTTTGTTATTCAAGATCTTCCCCTTTTTGCATCGTCGATGTCACTAATTGCACATCACCAATCGCAAATCACAAATCGCAATTGCAAATTTCATTCAGCCAAGTCTTTTGTTCTGCCAATCGCTGATCGCCGATTGCGAAGTGGGCTCCACTCGTACATCGTGGCAAAGAAAACTTTAGGTTAAAATTTATGTTCCGGAAATGTTTTTCTTTGTAATTTGTTTTATGTTTTTTATTCTTCCATGCCATATAAAAAGTGAAAGTCACGTAGTATTGTTATAGATATCATTGTAATTCTAGTATTTTATTGCTATGTAAGCCCACAGGCAGAGTAAAACATAGTGAAGACCAATGAGCATTGTTTTGTGTGTTTTAAGAGACAGAGAGAGAAGTTTTGAGAGCACTGCATATGTAGTAGTCTTAATCATATTTTTTAATGAAATAGAAAGAAAATTTCTATTCTTCAATCTTTGTCAAGTTATTCTCTGTGTTAGAAGGAGAATATTATTCTCTCAGTTACTGTTATGGAATTATTAGAAATTCCAAAATAGATTACGAAATAGGGAGTTCTTGATAATCCATTAATGAGTACTTTCTGAAATGTGAGATCTGAAAGGTCCCATATGGGACCCTCAAGCCCTGCTTAGATAGTGAATTGGCATGGGAATTGAGCTCTCGGTATATATGCTGGATGGTAAAATCCCTAAACTTGCCCTATAAATATCTAATCCTGTCTATCAAACCAAATTCATCGAAGTTTGAAATGCAGATTCTGCCATAGATGCCATCAACAATATACTTAGAATCTCCATATAAGTGTATAGAAGGCAGATTGAGCCAATAAGCAAACATGGCACCACTCCATGCTTCCATGACTTCTGCCTTATTATTTGATCCAACTCCGCCATTCCATACAATGTGGTAACGATCATTATTCTCCAGTCTAATCTAGGCTCCACATCTGCATATTCCATCCATGTTTGCACCATCAAATAATATAGCCGGAAGCTTCAAATCATGTGGGAGAATCTTCTTATATAGATCTGTATGCTCAGATCTCGCCACCGGACAGTTCACCATCCATTTTGCAATGTTTTGTATAATCACTGAAAATTTTAACTAAACCTCCTCGATGATCCTGCAATTTCGAGTAGCCCAGATCTCCCATAATATGTAGAAGGGACATTGCTTTTAAGAGACTTTTGCATCAATCTAAGTAGTGAAAGTTTGTGTGCGATCTGATGGCTTCTAGTTTGGATCACCAGAAAGGCCAGCAAAGTGATCCGAGATACTGAGGGTGAAAGAACATGGAAAGCAAAGATGAAGAGTTGACTCACTGTGTTGATGGAATAAAGGGCATCTACCAAGCCGAGAGAAGGCCCTTTTGCTTAAATTTTCCCACGTTAATAAATTTTCCTTCCATATCAACCATCCCAGGAGAACAATCTTTATTTGAATATTAAGCTTCTAGACCACATAAAAACGTCATCTCAAGATCATATACATCCTTTACTAATACCCCTTTATCACTGCGCAAGCCGCTCCATACCAGAGAATCCCCCTGACCATTGATAAAACCTAACATTTAGAGTTGAGACTTAATAGAATTCCATTGACCCGAATCCTCGGCCCTTAGATCCAACATCACAGATGATTTCCATATTGGAGCACCCAAACTCCAGCATTGAATCAAGTCAAATAATGTGTGAACGCCACATTGATGTAACCTGTACAAGAGGCGTTGATTGAACTCCACAGCAATATCAAAACCCTTTAATCTGTCAATACCCAAAAATATGCTTTTCCCAGTATCAAAACACCACACCAATCTCCGACCAATAATGTGCTTCATTCGCATGAAGCTTCGCCAGATACAAGAAGAATCATTAGTATTGGTGAAGCTTCCGTTATAGAGTAGGAAGAGATGATTTTCCATAGCATATTTGAGTTTAATGATCGAAGACCAAATCTCCCCTCCCATCAGAGCATGCCAAAAGGATTTTGCCAACAACACCTTATTAAAAATCCTAATATTGATAATGCCCCAGAACCCATATTTATTTGGAACAGAGATAGAATCCCCCTTGCATAGATGGAATTTCCTATTATTATTTGGTCCCTCCCATAAGCAATTAGTGATGATAGTGTTTATAATGTTCACTACACGCATAGGCAAGTAATATAAATGTGCCCAGTATACCACCATCTGTGTTAATACTACCTGAATCAATATTAGTGTTCCTCCCAACGATAGGAACTTAGAGGTCCATCTAAAAATCTTACTTTTAAATTTCTCTATCATCCATAACCAATCATGATTCCTGCAAGCACAAGGTTTAAGCCTGAAACCCAAGTATGTGATACCATCCATGAGTAGATTACAGTCAACCCCCATAAACTAGGCAATAAATTTGATCTTACCTGGATCACCCGACTTGTATAACAGGAATGATTTGAGTTTGTTGATGTGTAGACCCGTTGCAGCCCCAAATCGTATGAGTATGAAATGAAGATAGAACCATTGATTTCTGTTAAAAATACAAAATACTAATAAATCATCCACAAACAATGAATGCGTAATACTTACTAAGGGAGAGAAAGCCAGGCCCTCGAAATATCCTTTTGATTTTGCCATATTCATCAATTTTCTGAAGCCCTCTATAATAAGAATGAAAATTAGTGGAGATAGGGCGCAGCCTTGATGCAGTCCTCTTTCAGCCAGAAAGAAATTGGTCGGCACCCCATTTATCAACACAACATAGCAAACGAGGTGATACATGCCATTATCCACTGACTCGATCTAATAGATAAACCAACCCTCATGAGTATTAATCTGATATAAGACCAATCAGCAGAATCATAGTCCTTATGAATGTCTACTTTCATAATAAGAGCCTCACATTTCTGAATATGAATAGAATGTAATGCATCCCGGGAAATAGCAATTGCGTCATGAATGGACCTTCCTTTTAGGAACCCAAATTGTTCCTTAGAGATGCATGATGATAGGACCCCCCGCATTCTGTTTTCAATTATCTTAGAGGTGATTTTATATATCACGTTACATAACGCAATAGGTCTAAAATCAGAGAAGAGAATGGGATCCGTCATTTTTGGGATAATAGTTAGGAACATAGAGTTCATATCCCCTAGTACGAACCCCAAATATGGATCTGTTCCACCACCATATGCAAATCATCATCCAAATATTCAAAAGAATGGATGTAAAATTCTGCTGGCCAGCCATCTGGCCCGCGAAAGAGTTTAGAGCTTCTTTTATCCCCCATTTAAATATTTCTGCCTCCATTGCGTATTTGCTTCATTATCAAACATAACAGCCATGTGCTATAAGATCCAAGATTGACATTGATAATCAATAGGAGGATCAACCTTATAAAACTCTGTGAAATATTTTAGAGCCTTTTTTTGAATCTCTGAATTTTCATGTACCATGTAACCATCCACACCTTTAATATTCCATATTGAATTTACGTTCTGACGGCCATTTGCATAATTATGAAAAATATTTGTATTAAGTTCCCCCTCCCGCAGCCACTGAACCCGACTTTTCAGCTTCCATGTAGTTTCCTGGATTTTCAGAATCTCCATCTTTCGTGCCTCCAATTGTTCTATTGTAGAATATATTTGTGCATAAAGAGGATGAACCATCATATCCATGTATATCTCTGATAAATCCTTATTAATACTATCCGGTTTGATAAATCCTTATTAATACAATCCTGATAAATCCTTATTAATACAATCCTTATATTGGAGTTTTATGCGTCATCGCATCTGGTCTGCAATCAATATCGAAATTTTTGGATTCGCACATGTTATTGTTCAAAGTTCAGACCCGATTATTTTATGAGCCATGTTTTATATATGGTCGTCGCATCCGCATTGTAATCGCAATCGCAACAGAATCTCCAGCTTTCGTGCCTCCAGTTGTTCTATTGTAGAATATATTTGTGCATCCAGAGGATGAACAGTCATATCCATGTATATCTCTGATAAATCCTTTTTAATACAATCCAACTCCCGATTTATATTTTCATTTTTTTTTCTTTCTGCAGTGTGTTGACTCCATGGTTAAAATATATGATGATTTATTTCCGTCTCGTGTATCAATAAGTGATCCCTAAACAATTATTTTGATAATGCACACCGTCAGTTTATGGACAACTTCTATTTGTTTCACTCGGAAGATAATAGAGAAACGAATAAATTAGTGTAGAAATCTATGTTTCGCATAGATCGATATATTGGAGTGCGCGAACGAAGCCATGGGTATGTGCCTGCGAGGGCATATTAGGTGATTGACTTTTCCATTTCCTAGCGGATTGGATCCTCTCTGCACCAAAAAATCCTATCTCGAACTTCCAACTTTGTAAAGAATCTACACTTCCAACTTGACAGATGGTTGTCTATATAAACCATCTCCATCTCTTTTAGATTACACTCCATCACTGTGTATGCATCCTCATGTTGCCAAACATGGAAGAGACTCATTCCGGCTTCCTGCTCGCCTTTTTCGCAATCATATGCCTCCACGCATATAACTGTGGGGCTGCTTACTCTCCACCGTTTCTAGTTTTTAAATCCCCTCCGAAGCCCATCGTATTTCCCCCTCCCTTGCATAAATCTCCTCCCGCGCCCATATATTCTCCTCCTTTCTACAAATCTCCTCCGAAGCCAACAGTGTCTCCTCCTCCACTTCACAAATATCCTCCTCCAGAGCACAAATCTCAGCATCACAAACATCACCATCATCATCATGAGGAAAAGCATAAATATCCACCGAAGCCGATGGTATCTCCTCCTATCCACAAGTCTCCACCCAAGCACGTAATGATTCCTGCCCCTGTTCAAAAATCTCCTCCTAAGCCGATAGAATATCCTCCCCCTGTTCACAAATCTCCTCCGAAACCCATAGAATATCCTCCTCCTGTTCACAAATTTCCTCCCCCGGAGTACAAATCCACGCCTCCTCCACTGCATCACTCTCCTCCCATCTACAAATCCCCTCCACACTACAAATTTCTTCCTCCTCATCATGCTTACTGATAAAGGTATACTTGTCTACTGCATGCATTTTATTGATCTCATTGCTTTTTTTTATTAAATTGACTTTAATGATCCTCATTGTATCTAATCTCCTTGAATTGTAGGAACGATATTATAAAACTTTTCTTTGAATAATCACTATTGTATGACAGTACCACATGCATGTACTGGTTTATTTTCATCCTATAGGTTGGTCCCGTTGGATCAATTCTACCACTTGATTTATTAGTGTGTTTAAAGTCTGAAGTTCGTAGCCTTTCGCAAATAAGTTGTAAGCATATGTCCATTCCCTTTTTGCAATAAAAATTCCAACGCCTCATTTATGTCTACATTTTCTCTATTGTGAATCAAGGAATGGACTGAGACGGCTGGGGAATAACGTGTATTAAAAGGGAATCCAATGGTCTATTGCGGAATCTAAAAGGGAATCTATTGCGGTTGATATCTACGATAAAATAATTTGGCATATGCACACTGACTGGAGTAATATGAAATAATTTGTAGTTGTTGAATGGTCTAGTTATTTTTGGTATTTTTTTGAAGTCAATAAAATTTGGCAGAGGTTTTTCAAAATTTGTAGTTTTAGTTTTGCAATGTATAGAAATTTAGTGATTTTGTCGTTTTTCAGAGTGTTAAGTTTATTTATAAATTCTAAAATACAATTTAAACACAAAAAATTTCCCATCTCGCTCAAAATTTTATCATCAGATTAAAATAAAAAACTAAAAAATCCAAATTGTTCCTAAACAATTTCATCATTCCAATAGTGGTTTCCCAAGAAGCAATAGTGGTTGCCTTGATGGAATAGTGGTTTCCCAAGAAGCAATACACTCTCTTTCGAAAGAAATATAGAGAGGATTGTTAATAAAACTGGATTTGTCTAAGGCATATGATCACATCAGTTGGCAGTATCTCATAGAAGTAATGCGTGCTTTTGGATTTGACGACAGATGGCTCCAATGGGTCAAGTCTTTTATCTCTACACCACATTTTTCAATTCTGCTGAATGGTAGTCTCTCCGCTTCGTTCAACATATCGAGAGGCCTTAGACAAGGAGATCCCCTATCTCCATTCTTCTTTATAATTGCAGCAGAAGGTTTGGGAAGAATTATTAAAGCTCACCTAGCTGAAAGAAAGATCCAGGGCCTAAAACTGTGGGGACCTCACCTGCCTCTAACCCATCAGCAATTCGTTGACGATATCCTGCTCTTTTGCATGGCAACGCTAAAATATTTCAAAGCGATCCTCAGAATCTTGGAAATCTTCATGGCCACGTCAGGTACTCAAATCAACAATGATAAATCGAATGTTTATTTCTTTAATTGTAATGTTGCAGTGCAAAATTTTTTAGCAAGAACCTTAGGATTCCGAAAGGGATCTTTGCCTATGAAATACCTGGGAATGTATCTAAATTCAGGTCCCATTAGACAAGCAGATTGGCAAGACATTCTTACAAGAGTGGAGAAAAGAATTCAGAATTGGGCTTTCAGAGCCTTGAATGCCCCCGGGTGCCTCATTATGCTGAAATCGGTCCTTTAAGCCCTACCAGTATACCAACTATCTGGCAGAGCATGTCCGAAAGGCATTTGCTCTACATTGGTATCCATGTTAAAAAAAAATTTATGGCAGGGAGCACAAGAAAAAAGGAAATGGGCTTTTGTATCGTGGGATAAACTACTTCAACTAAAGATAGTGGGAGGGCTTAGCCTTAGAGACACTTTCATTTTGAATAATGTACTTGGAGCTAAGTTATGGTGGCGTTGGCTATTGGGAGGGCTGGATCTATGGAAGAACATTTGGCAAACTAAATATGTTATGCCACACACAATCTCTGGCAGATTGAAGATAGACACAGTCCCAAAATGCTCTTTAATCTGGAATTTGGCCACCACAAATAGGCATTTAATCAGAATGCACAGCTTCTGGGAGATAAGAGAAGGAGGTACAGCCCTATTTTGGGAAGACTCATGGAAACAAAGAGAAAAATTGTTTACTCGCTTAGACTTGGGGGAAGTCTTCTTATACACAAACACACCAACTCAGCGTTTAGTACAGCATTATTGGTGTCCAAATAATAATGATGTGTGGAGAAAGTGGAAAGATAAGAATGGATGGGAGGCAGCCCCAGCCACACAACAATGGGACAATTTCATGAAAGAACTAAAAACAAGGAAACTTAGACGAGTTGCAGGGTCAGATATATTGAGATGGGGATACACAACAAAAGGGCAGTTCACAATTAAAGAGGGATACTACATCCACTCCCAACAACTTCAGAATATTTCTCGGCCACTGTGGAAAAACATATGGGCATTAAAACGTTGGCCTAAAGTAGAATACTTCTTGTGGCTTTAAAGCCATCGCAGGATCCTCACTTGGGAGAACCTATAGAAAAGGGGTATGATAGGACCGTCTTACTGTGCGCTCTTCCAAGAGGAGAGTGAAACGACGAAACATCTTCTCGATACTTGTCCTTCGGTGCAGCCGATATGGAGAAACTTGGAGCTTCTGTTCCACCAAACGGATAAAAACAATGATAGTATTGTTGATACCATTACTAACTGGAGAAAAGGACGGTATCACTGTCAAGTAATTAATAGAGCATGGACCCTCTCATTAGGTTTCCTCCTCTGGAACATTTGGAAAGAAAGGAACCATAGAATCTTCCAAGAAACAGCCCAACCATTGCAGCACATATGGTAACATTCCATTGAAAACATCTGTGAAACAATCCTTGTTGAAAGATGGTTAGATGAAGACTGGCAAACGGCGGGGATAGAATCCCAGATTTTAGAGCAACTCAACTTAAAACCTCAAATGCTTTATAAAGGACTTTGGAAATATAAACCCCCGGAACAAACTATAGAGGAACACTGGTCACCCCCTCAACCAGGTTTTGTCAAGCTAAATTACGATGGAGCCTCCAAAGGTAACCCGGGTCAAGCTGGAGCAAGTGGGATATTCCGTAACTCCCAAGGAGCAGTTTTTCAATTTTATGCAGTTGATTTGGGCCATGCCACAAACAATGAAGCAGAGCTTATGGTGGTAAAGCAAGGCATCCTCATAGCAGTCAAAGAAAACTATCAAAGAATTATTGTTGAAGGAGATTCAGCCATGGTAACTGGAGTTATCCAGAAACTCAAACAAGGCACACCTTGGGAGAAAATATCCCAAAGCTGGAGGACAGCAGCACTCATAGAAGAGGTAAGTAAATTGCTCAATCAGATTCAGTATTTAATCCCCAGCCACATCAAAAGAAAAGGAAATGTTGCAGTGGATTACTTGGCTAATTGGGGATGTCAAAATACATAGCGATCCATTGACGCTCGTCCTAACGATGCAATCTGGGATGTTGAGCTACACTCTCTCCAACTGATTGTGAACAAAGACCTCCAACCCCCCCATCAGGGTGAACATCTGGTGAACATGACAATCCGTGGCAATTTGACGACACGCCACCCTTCAGACAATTAATAACAATGATGATGCACCGCCAAGCTCGATCAATAGTTTGGGTGTTCACTTGTGTTGGTTTAATTATGCAGCGATCATGTCAAGCTGGCCTGTCAGCGCCCGGGACGGAAGTTATGTTTAAGGTAAGTTTTCGCCCTCCCTCGCCCAAAACGCTCATGCAAAGCTTGCTGCATGCAAGAGCTTGGGAGACGAAGAGGAGGCGCGCTCATCTTGTCAATTTCGCAACTGTGGCTGGGAACAACGTCATCATGGGGAAACGTTGTCTGCGTTCTGAAATAGCCAAGGGTAAGAAAAAGATACAGCAGGAACAGGAGCCAAAGAAACGAGGAAGAAAAACTAACCAGGAGCATTTGGAAAACCTCGTAGTGAACTACATTTTAGGCAATTCCTCTCCAACCCGTAATCAAATTCGTGGTTGGGAAAGAGATCTGCAGACAGACCCTGAAGACAACGAAGCTGAAGCTGAAATTCTTGATTTCATCCAGGATCCTGGCAACACCCGAGGCCGCCTTACTTTATTTAACCAAACCATTCATACATATTGGTTAATTAAATGTCTTCTGGCAAAAGCAATACAAAGTGCACATCCTCTAGAGTTCAAAGTTCAGCCAAAGACATAACTGTTCCTCAAAGATCTGTTGGAGAATATTGAAAACCACCTGCAGCATATTAAAATTACCCAATACCAAACAACTGACCGCATTCAGAGAATGGAAGACAGGATGGCACGTATGGAGAAGCTGCTCCAGCAAATGCAATAGGTTGACATGCCTGGGTCTCATGCAAAGGACCCAGCCCCAGTTTCCTCTTCAGATGGCTAGTTTTTATAGTATTCTGCTTTATGGTTTTTTTGGAAATATGTGAACCTATTTTATGTTATATGCTTGAACATGTTAAAGTAGTAGGACAGTTAGCTAATGCGTTGTATAGAAGAAAGAGACAATTTCAATTTTGGCAAGCTTTCAATGCACTTAGATGGCCAACAGACCTGGTTTCCTACGGGCATGTTGAGGCCAAAGTATGAATATTATATTGTAGCCTGTCCTTCAATTATAAATAGAAAATAGAAAGGCACCACATAATTTACAAAAAAAAAAAATTCATCATTCCAATAACTCACACGCAACGCTAGCTACAACTACTTTTTCTGTTTCCTACGAAACAAAATTCTCTGAGTTTATTTTATTTTCATCACGCCAATCGCCTCACAGTAAAATCGAACTCCAACCATTTGTCAAAAGCTCTCTTTTTTACTAGTTAATAGAGTTATCAATTACAATATACTAATTAACAGAGTTATCAATTATAATATACTAACAATTGCATCACATGTTGCAAAAGAAAAGCTTTGAAGCAATAATATAGGAAAAAGCAGTTTAAAAGAAAAAAGAAAGCAATAGCATAGGAAATAGTAGCTTAGAAAAAATAAGATGTTGCAAAGAAGAAGCCATAGTGAAAGAATGAAAGGAATATTTCAAAGATATTAATAATGAGAGTTATAGATTTTGAAATAGGAATTTAAGAGTGAAAATATATGTGAACCAACATAATTTGTTCACATATATACAATTTTTGTTATAGATATTGAAATAGGAAATTGAGATGAAAATGTTTTGGTGATTAATAAGCCTATGAAACAAGTATGTAATTCAAATAATATATTTTAAATGCATTCAAGTACAATCTATCTAGCATAAATTTAAATAAAGAGAAATTTTATGAACAAAAATAGAATTTACTCCATGTTCATCTACATATCTCAGCGCCAATTGCATGTTTATTAGAAATTGTATATAAAGAACAATAGTTAAAATGTTCATTACATTATGTCAATTTTTTTATTTCATTTACTTTCACTTTTGTTTTTATGTAATTTGACAAAGTCTGTGAAACCTAAATTTAATGTAATTTATTAAAAAGGAAAAAAAAAATAACATTATAGAAAATATATATAAAACGTTTACTTATGGATCTAAGGGTCTAAAACATTTGAATGGCTCATACATAAACACAAAAAGAATTGTTTTCCAAAAAAAATGTTTTACGACCTAATAAACTAAAAAAATACTTTAAATGATAATTAATAAATTTATCACACTTTCGTGGAAGGAGGTAAACGAAGAGGAAACACTTTCATTTTATGATGATGCGTAATTTTGGAATACAGCGTAATTTGGTTAAGAGTACAAGGTTTAGGTTTGTAATTTGGCTGAGTGACGATATTAAGAGTGTCAGAGCAGAAATAAACAGACCAAGAATATGACACGATGTTCCGTTTCTGAATTAATATATTATGATCACACTTTTTTGGTTAATAATTATTAATTTTGGAAAGATATGATTAGGTTAAATGGGAACGCTTATGATTTTATAATAAAATAATAAGTTACATGGCTAAAATTAATTAATTTTACGTAAAAGTTATGGTTAATAATTATTAATTTTGGAAAGATATGATTAGGTTAAATGGGAACGCTAATGATTTTATAATAAAATAATAAGTTACATGGCTAAAATTAATTAGCTTTACGTAAAAATTAATAAACTGATTGAGAGGATTAGGAGCAAGGTAGGGGTGAGAGTTTGAATTGGAATGAAGGAATAATTAATAGAGAAAATAAAATAATGTGTAATGAACGAGAAAATTTAGGAAAATAAAGGTTAATTTATATTATTAAAATATTAAATAGAATAATGTTGGATTATTAGAATAAAGAATTATGAAAATAGATAAAAGTATCAACAAAAAAATTAGTTAGTTAAAATTGCTTAAATTAAAATTAGGCAATTATTATTAATAATATAATTGTTTTTAGAATTAAAAAGGCCAAATTTGGGAAAAGAAAGGAGGGAAATTATAAATATCTAAATAATAAAGGTGAAGGGGTTAATTATTTGGATATAAGAGTTTTATGATACAATAAGATAGTAATAATTAGAATTTAATTATATAATTAGATTTAATTATAATAATAATTAGAAAATATTATATTTAATTGGGATTGGATTGAATTTTGAGAATAATTAAAAATAATGTAGGAGGAGTGATGAGAGGATGAGGATATAACCATGAGAAAAGAAAAATAAAATATGAAGGGGAGGGGAGAAGTGCTAGGCAAAAAAAGGTAACTCCGAGGTCAAAAGAGTATCTCAAGAGGGATAAAGGGGGTGGGCCACTAACATCATAGAGCGGGGAGGGGGTCACTGTCATTAGTGTTACAGGAATTGGGTTTGGAGGTCAGAAAGTGGATAGTGGGTTTCCAGGGATTCCATAATTGATATCCATCTTCATGATTAAATTTCCTAGGGTGATTTTTTATTTCAATAGCTTCCTCAACGACTAGGTTCAAGTAAAAGGGGGCAGAGGCCAAGATTCTGTGATTATCAAAACAAATTAAATGTATGGTCTTGTGGGAGTGCTCAATGATAACAAATTTAGAAATTTCGTTATGGAAGGTGTTTGCAATATGTTATTTAAGGAAAGCTTTGAAGGATATCCCTATGTGAGCCATGTAATTAATTCCATAGGAACAAGGGATCTCATAAACATCGTGGTCGAGCATAGGTTTATGCTTGTCTTTGGCTGACCTAAAGAGTTTCATAAGGGTTTTTTGGTGTTTGAACAAGGTTTTAATGTTACTTTTGGGAAGGGTTTTGTAAAAATGATGAGTAAATACATGAACGTAGCGAAGGGATATTTTGGCTAAGGATGGATTGCTTGAGGGGTTTTTAGGATGGGAGTAGAGGGAATAATGATAAACATTTTTAATTTTGGATTGAGGAGTAAATAGTGGCTTTAAGGGATTTGGTGAAATTGTCTTTCTCATTTGAAAAAGATTGAGAGGAAAAAATTGGAATAATATGATTAACCAGGGTTTTAAGAACAATATATTTTTGAAAGAGATGATGATGAGAACATGCATGGAGGTACCTATACCAAGTCTTCTTAGGATAGACTTCATAGGTAAGAGAGCCATCAGGGAGGCAAGAGACAAGAACGCCAAACAACCGAAGGGATTGGTTAGACTTTGAATTTTGCTATTAACCCTCACAAGCCTATTTTAATTTTTTTATCATTTCATTTATCTTCTTTTATATATTGAAAAATTTTACCTTATTTGTTTTACATTAATTTATACTATAAAGTATTTTTTTATCATTGTACATTTTTTTTTCAAAAATGAAACAAAAATTAAAAGGTTGAAAGATGTATTAAATCAAATTAAGATTATTAGGCGGTTGAGAGGAAGGAGTGGAATCATCCCCACCCAAATTTAATTCTTGCAAGTGACATGATGGATGTTGGAAGTCTTGATTACAACCATGTTTTATTGCATCGAATCATTAAAATCTATACTAGAATTTTTATGTATATAAAAAATAAATTTTAATTTAGGTTTTAAATTATATATAATTTTTTTTCCAAGTGAAAAAATCATAATTTGTATTAACAAAAATGGAAATTACATTCAGTATATGCACCATGTGCACCGAAAATGTGTGTTGATAACCACCCAAAAATGAAAAAGACAAATCTAGTTTTTCCAAACCCTATCTTGCTAATAGTCTCTCTAAAAAAACATAGAAAATACCATTAGACAGTCAATTCTTGATATATAGGATTTGACATGTAGAGAACATGTCACGTGAGGATATAAGAGAATCCATATATCCAATAACCATGGAGTTGAATTAGGAAATAGACATAAACAAAAGCATTAGTCAAAAAAAGATTGGTCCTCCTATTGTTCTCGTTACATGCCCTCTATGAAGGGTCTGAAATAGAATTTTTATATTGAATCTTAAATCCTCTTTATGACCTTCCAAGTTCCCAAATCATGTAGAGTTCCAACCTTAGATAAAGAATCTACAGTTATGCTTCTACCTTGACATAGAGGCACAAGATCAAGAGGGGTTTCCAATTGGAGACTCATGCATCATTTGAATAGAAACAGCTTTCCCATAGCTTCGTCATCCCTATCCATATGCATCAAATCCTTGATATTCTTTTAAGGCTCTTGGATAAAGTTGTCATCCATTTTTCAGCCTTCAACCTCCCCATTGCTTTCCTGATGGGTTCTAGATAGAAAAACCCTTCTCCCTTTCTTTCCAACAAATTAAAGGGAGTAGTCCTTCAAAATATGTCCATATTTATGGAACCTATGGCACTTGAAGAAGACACATTCATAGTTAAGTGGTTTTTTGTGTGCATAAACCTAATATAAAATGTTCAAATCAACCAAAAAACCTTCACACATCGAAATTGACTAGGGTCCTTGCCATAGAAATCTTGCAATATTCTTCAAATGACATATCAACATATAGAAAGGACCTTAGTTTTTTTCTGGTAGCTCTAAAAATGTCCTTCTTCCACAGTTTAGGAGGAATACTTGGGGGTCGACCCCACAGAGGGATAGATTTCAATTTATCCCATATATCATCTAATAAATGGTTCCATTGCTTCATCATCGCTAGACACAGATCTATACTGTAGGTTTTTCTAAGCACCCAACTGGTTACTTCATCTATATTGCACAAAAACATAAACCAACCCTATGATAGGGTGTTAATGTTAGGAAGATGGTTCAACTCATTTTTCCATTCCTTATCCACCCAGTGCCATAGAAGCTCCATTGAAAAAATCCTTCCTCTGGCCCAACCAGGTACCACTTTTTTTTCCATCTCTGTTACATCCATTAATTGTATATATTCTCCCAAAACCCAATTTATATCATCCTTATTTACCTTAGGGTAATTTTAGGTCTTTCTCTTCTTTTCAAGTTGTCGTGAACCTTCTGATGGCTCTTGTTTCCTTAGTGTTTCTAATTCTAGTTTAATTCCATCACTCAAACACATGGTTCTACTTTTTCCCCTTCAGAGGTCATCTCACTATTGAGGAATTGCCTAATCAGAACATCCCTAGACCCATGGCAGGAGTTGTAACACAATTAATGATTCAATCATTTTTGCAAACCAATAGTAAACCCTTCACTAAAAAATACATTCAAGAAAACCTATGTTTTGTAGTCAACTAAATCTTCCCAAAACATATCTATCTCTTGCGGTTCACCTACATCCATAAGAAAGAGCCAAGAACAAAGCATTATGTTCACTATATTGTGACTTAGTAGAGGCTCCTCCATGCGGCACATTTTGCTACTTTGATACTGACGGATGGTTCTGACCCTATTTGCATACAAACCACGATGAGGTATCAATTTTTTCGAGGGATACATCCATCTCCTTAGGCTATATAAGAGGGAATTTTTTATTTCTCCTAGAGCAATTTCTACTCCATATTGCCACCTCATTGTCATAATGTGGTGTCTCCAAATGCATAAAATATCACCAGAATCATACTCATAATCAAAAAAATTTGTCATATTCCCTCCTTTGTGATCCATTGTTTGCTAATCTCAAGCCTAGTCATCCTATAGACAAAATAAAATCGATCCTAAACTGTAGCTGACTTCAGATAGAGGCTTAGGGAAAATTAAAGAATCCTCCCGACTTTAGGTAAAACCCACACCTCAGAATCCTTAGATTACCCACAACCCATGGAAATGTCACTAATTGTTCTGGATTTACGTAAAGTTAATTCGTTTTTAAATTATACTTTATTTTTGTATTTCCTTTCATTTAACTTATTTATTTTTCCCTAAAAAAACCATAACTTTATTTTAAAAAGGAAACAAAATTAAAATTTTCATATATGCATATAAGACATTACGTAAGAGCAAAAAAATGGATTTGTATATTAAAAATAATAAGAATATATAAATACAATGCGGAATATCATGTAATATAGAAATAACTTATCTTCCCCTTCTTTCCTTTAGTTTTATAGAGCTCCAACGAATCCCCTAAACTAGATCCCATCACAACTAAGGCAACATCCATAATGGATATATCTAGAGAATTTTATTTATCTGAACCTTAACTTTTGAAGAAATAGACATTATTTAATCTCATTCTTCCATAATCCTTGTGTTCTAGTGTTTTTTATGGTACAAATTCTTGAATTGTTATTGAGTGAGTCACGCTCTAATTGAGGGTAATGTTAATATTCTTATCCTAAATTTCCTCTTATTCTTTGGTAGGATTCTCCATATTTTATTCTTATTCTAATTTAGGGTGGTGACGATCAGAAAATTTTCATCCCTTTGGCTTATTTACCTTTTCTTTTTTACATTATTTTATATCAATGGAAATGTGTTCTACTAGTATCCTATTTGGAAACAATTTTCAGATCTGAATTCTGTATTTTCGTAGTCTAAAACTTGGGACCACTGAATATTTTTGTGTTTCAATATAATGTGACTTGGTATAAATTTTTTAAGCTCTATCTCCATGCATATTTTGGCAAAGGTAAAAATACCTTTCTCTATTCTTTCAAAGTTCATCTTTTGAAACCTATCCAATATCGTATAGTTCCTCATGGTGCCAAAAGGGGAGAGTTAGGTTTGGCAGTCTAACCCAAATTAATTTTTTGTGGCCACCATAGTTGTTGCATCAAATTCATGGAGCTTTGGAGAGATAAACAACCCAACACTACCCCAGAACCATGACCCCTTGATTAAAAGACAGTCCAATTTTTTTTTTTTTGTCAAATCGAGTAATGAAAAATCCTTTGGAAAATAATAAATGTAATGGTGGGGTGTCTAATAAGAGAAAACCCACTAATGTAATTTTTTTTATTTAGGCAAAAAACCATTAAACATGTATATAAACACCTTCGATTGAACGAATGAGAAGAGAAAAATTACCTGTGGCAGAATGACTTACGTGGTTGGTGGATGCTCCATTTGTTATAGTATGTAGGGTCTTAGATTGTTTTAAGTTTGTTTTGTTGGACAAAAGGATTCCCTTTCATTACATATTTGAAAGAGGTATATGTTCCATTTGGTATCCAAGGAGGTAGAGCTCCTCCACATAGCTTCAGATTCAGGACTAAGGTTGAGTTCCTTTGAACGTTAAAATATTTGATATGACAAGAGTCTTGAAGCATATTACCCTCATATTGTAAACTCTATGAAATTTCTAGAATGATGCATATAAACTCTATATTTCCTTTTATATTTATGATTGATTATGTACCCCTCATTGGGGCTTCATTGGAGGATCAATACCATACCACATGCATTCATATTGGGGGATATAGATTGAGGAAAAAAATGGTATAGTATACTGAGCATATAGTAGGGGATAAAAGGTTTTTATATTGGAAGGTGTAAAGAATGGGGCTTAATGAAAAAATGAATACCTCTAATATTTGGTGAAATTAGGGGTTTTTTTAATTGGGAAGGTGTACTGGGATCATATTTGTAGGGGATTAAATAATGTGATTTTTAGAGGTATTTTCCAATATCTAGTCAAATTAAGCGTTTTGTTTAGTATTAAATAAATGCAAGTGATATGTTAGAGGTTAATTGAGTGAGGCCCTCATGGTAATATTTAACTAAAGGATGTAGGTCTTCCCATTGATATTCTTGATAAAAATATGAAAAGGGATCTATTCCATCTCCTTTTGAGGAACATTTGGCTAGGCTCCAATAGCAAAAAAGGGAATACGCTAAGGGGAAGGCTCCAATATGTGTTTCTAGAAAAAAGTGGTGTGCAATCCAAAAAACCCTAATACGATGTAGACCTGAGGAGCACGAGAAAGGGAAAGTGGGGGATTAGAAAAAACCATAGATGAAAACACACCTTGTGGTAGCCTCATGCAAAAAGGAAAAAAAACATAGAAAAAAGTGAAAATAAGTTGCCACATTAGAACAATGGACAAAAAATTATGCCATGCCCGCCACATCCACTTCAAAAATGAGAGAGCGATATCCATATTTTTTATATTTAATATAATTAAAATAAAATGTTAACAACTATCTCAAGGTTGTGTGAGTTGAGAATTAAATATTTTTTTACGATACAGTTAAGAGTTAAAATGGAAACATGAAATTATTTAATGTTTTTTCATAAGACACTTTTTACTCAGATATTTTTTTCTTAAAATGTAACTATGAAATAAATAAAAACTATCTTAAGTGATCATTGAACAATTTAATTTAAATTTAAAAATTAACCATAATTATAAAATAATCATTATGAAAAATATTATATATTTTTGGATTGATGTAAGAAAATTCTATTTAGATATGATACTTTAATGGAATGCAAATGTGAAAAAACAAGTATCTAATCATTAAAAAAATTTATTTATCCCAATTTGGTAGTTCTAGCGAGGGGATCTCGTATCCCATGCTTGCCCCATGCTTTCTCCTTATGCTTCCTAAGGAAAACCTAATACAACTCTTAATAATGTCATCATATTCTTCCTTTTAAATTTCTTACTATCCCATTAAATTGAGTGTTTCTAACCATTCATGATGTGTACTGATCTCTGAAGGTTATATTTAAACCTTTTTATGTAGTCTTATAAGATCTAATCCTCTTTGTAAGTCATCTTAATTATTTCTTTTCTCAAACACTTGGACAGATAGTAGGCCTAGTATTATTAGAGAAAAAAATCATTCTTTCCACCCGAAGAGTTAATGCTTCCTCATCCTACTCTGATAAAATATCATAATGCTACTCCCTTAAAAGTAGATGGGAAAAAATTCATTTTTTGTTCCTTGGTGGTATACTCATACCCTTTGCACAGGACATCAAATTAAAATAGAAATTCATCTAGATATTATGAGGCCAATACATGTAAATTTGGAAGACTTTGAACTGATATGTCCTTCATAGGTGCATTTCATTGTTGATCAACAATAGTAAATTCTCTTGTTGAGGTTGTTACAACCATTAAATTTATCTGTCCCACCATTTGGTCAAATATTCACCAATACTGTTCTGGAATCCCAAATTCGTGTGGCACTAGTGGATTAGGACTATTGTGGTGATGTTGAGGTCCTGAGCCTTGTTATGGATTTAGAGGAATATTGTTAGGTCTCACAACACTACCTAAATAACGTATCATAATTTCTTTATTTGATACTGGCATTGTAGGAGGATCTTATTCAAATGTTTGAAAGTTTGGATTACTTGTTTCTCCTCCTCCTTCTCTAAAGTTATAACACTACCCCTCACACTTATTATGAATGTTGGGGTGTCCTGTTGTTGAGTATTAAAAATTGTCCTCTTCTCTTTTTCTTGATCCTATAATTTTATCGTCAATCGTAGCTTCAGAGGTAGCAGACGATTTTTCCACAAGAGTAAAGAAAATAGTAGATCCTCTTATGGATACTAGTCACTTAGATTCTTCTTTCCATATAATATCATCTAAGGTTCACTCTACCAAGGCTTAGTTGGCATTCGGTTTTGTACCCACAAGGCTTGTTCCTGAATTTATTTATTTTATATTTTTACCTCTATATCCTCTTCTACTTCATACTATATGACCTGATACTACGAGCTGGGAGAAGACTCCATAATAGGTTATCTAGGATGTGTGCATAGGTTCTTAACTTTCATATTTAATATATATCCCTCTCGAGGTCTCGTATGCATCTACAACCAATTATTATTATGCTAGGTCTCTTTTGACATCGTCTTCGATAATGACTATTATACAGAATATATGACTATGGGCAAAAGTATCTTCCCTAAAATAGGTGGCCTAGCCTAGAAAAACATAAAGAGAAAGAGGCTAATATTTTCCTTAAAGTAAATAGATAATACATTGTATGCTTCACTTCTCTCCTGGATTCTATGCTCCAATATTAGATTTGATCGCTATAATTAGAATATTCACAATCAAATAACACAAGCCAAGGATCTTCAACATCTATTAGAACCATCTTTGAAATTGAATCAATGGATCAAGATGGCATCAAAATACATGAAATCATAATACCATATATAAGAAAACAAAGAACTATTTCTATTAATAAAATTGAGTGACTTATAACCAAATATAGGAGTTTATCTTGTACAAGAGTTCCTCCAAGTTGACTTGTCTTTCTTTTCCGCAAAGTGTACATTTATGTCACCCTAATGCATGGAATAATAACTCTCACAGTAGAATTATGAGGGTTTAATATATCTCTAGATGTCAACTCCTCGCTTGCGGATGACTACTAATATATAGAAGAGGATGGTAAGTTTATAGTTCCTATGCATCTACCAATATATATTTGACACACACTCTTGATCAGAGGATGAGCTCAAGGGGTAATGGATGAAAACTCAGAGGTAAGATAGGATAGGATTCAAGACTTTCATTTGAGGTAAATTAGGGACAACGTATAGGTGAATGCAGGTCTCTGAGCCAAAAAAGTATGTTGGTCCTTAAATTGACTTAAATGAATTAATTTCAGGAAGAAGCTCAGGGACTAGGTAAAGTTATGCTTAGGGATGTGTACAAGGGTTATGACAAGGGGTAAAGTGATGTTGATTGAGCCAATTTTTAGGGCTATTGATAAAATGCAAAAAAATGGCCTATAACGAATTCCCCCCTAAAGCACAAATTAAAAAATGGAAACTAATGACGGAAGTTCTTTACTTTGTGATAAGTAAGGATCACGAACAACTGACGACATCATTTCCTATCAAAATACATTTACATTATGAGATACTTTCTTAGGGAGGCATACCCATTCTCAACATGTAAGCTAGAATTACATGTACAATGACCAAAAGACACGTCTATTGATGAGAAATGGTGGACCCATTACTACATGACAGTTTGTATGATAATAGCCATCATAATTTGTAATCTTTTATTAATTCAATAATTGCATCCTGGATCCGAGGTCTTCTATCTCGTTCACACAATTGTCCAATGTATGAGTCTAACCATGTGAATTAATGAGTCAGAGCCAAAAATGGTATACACCATCTCATTACTGACCAATGATGGAATTCATTAATAGAGGTGAGAGAAACCATGGATGATGTTATTAGCTCTCAAGATACTACAGTACAATTTGTATGGTGTGAATAAATGAGTTGAAGTTGAACACCACATAAAATATTTAGGTCAAAGGCCAGCAATGAAAAGTTGTCGTTGAGAGAGAGGAAACTTGCCATTGATATATGCGAGCACCAAGGTACCAAAGGGTTGTTTCTAAGTGAACTTCCCATATAATTAGTTGATGTTGATAGGAAGTGGCCAATCGTAGAAGGGCCTTGATGTATCCCCCATCAACAATACGAAATAGGTATCATGATTTGAGGTAGAATGATATCTATATGGAACTAGATCATGAACGATTGATAGGGAATGGAGGCTTAAGAGTATTTTAGTAGATATTGACTTAATGAATTCTCTTGAGAACAACAATGACACTAAATGGAGTTAGTATCACTGACCCAAAACCAAAAAATTGAGGCTTTGAAAAGGTATGATGAGCCAAAAGGAAATATTTTTTCCAAACCCAATAGCCACAAAGATAAAGTGGAAGAGTGTCATGTTCAAGAGCGACACACTTCTATTGACAAGTGGAGTGCCCTATTTTCCCAATTTCCCCAACCATATTGGTTAGTAAATATTTATTTTTTAACAAGCTTGAGAAGGATAACATATGTTTTTTTTGTAATTTCATACTTCTTATTAATCGCTCTGAGTATTTTTAATGAAACCTGAGAAGGAGTGGTTCAGTCTCGTCATGTTTGACAAGTACATCACTACTTGACTTTTTAACGAGTCCAACGACAGTAAAAATCGACATATTTTTCATGTTTAGAGAATTTGAAAAGGAGGTGAAAAATAAAACTCTAGTTGTTCCTTTTTGTAGATAGTCTCTTGAGCTCGAAAAAGAAAAAAACTATAGCCAAGAGAGCCTCTTATCCATTCTCAACCAAGGTATTCCTTTTTTGTAAATAGTCTATCTTAGTCTGGAAAAGGGTTAAATTTATACTGACTAGACAGTTTCTCATTTTATTTAACAAGTTCTTAAAGACAAGTACACGAAAATATTTTCACATTTTTCGAGCCTAAAAAGAGATGAAATATGACATGAAGGGGTTCCTTTTTCGTGAGTTTACAAATCCGGAAAAAGATATAAAAGTATGCTCAGTTAAAATAATTTGTTAAAAGCACGACACAATCCATCAAAAATTTGTTGACCTGCAAAGACTGCCACAAAAATGATTAAAACTATGTTTTCATAATAAAAATTAACCATTACTAGGTCAAAGCATTAATATGATAAAATAATGAGGAAATGGCCATAAGTAATCAAAATTATTATTCAGTTTTTACAATTTCATATTTACCTTCAAGAGTGAGAGCTCTAAGTACCTTTTTCCCTCGATATTCTACAGTTGATTGCGGTCAATCTGGTGGATCATTTAAAGTGTCATCCCTTCTAAGTAGAATGTAAAACCTTTATCTTTCATTTCATGGTTTCATTTTGTGATTTCATGCAAATTTTCTACTCATTTTTAGGGCAACAGAGATTGAATAACTTGCACTTCGACCAATGAAACCTCCTAAAGTCAAAAAGAGTGTTGCATATAGGTGATATTGAACTATAAGGAGGGGTGTAATGCATTGTTTCCCCTTACAGGCCAGTGTTGGGCATAAATCAAAACTTTCATTTAGCGTTTCCCTTCAACATTTGTCAAAAAAATTTCATGGAAATGATCCTAATGAGTCTCTTGTTGATGTTTCAGATTTTCATTAGAAAAAAATGGCCTTTGTATGGAGAGAAACAAAACATGAGGAATAGGGCATCAATGCATCAAATGATCATGCTACCATCTAGGTGCATAAATGTTGTGGATTTTTGAAATTTTTCTTGTTATCTGATATCAAGAAATAGATGGAATTACTATAGTAACTTATTCGTTCAAGGGAAGTGCAAGCACATGCATTCAAGTTAAGGGAACATATGCTTGAGACAAGGGTAGAGGACGTATATTTTCTAAAAGGTTTATCCATGAGAGGTGCCCCCATATCTCTCCTAGGTGGGAGAAGGGGTGGCGAAACAATGAAATACTACATTACTGCTCATTTCCAAATTCGAGCCAAGCCAACTAGGGATAGAAAGATTAACATAAAATATCTAACCGGTTTTCCCTTAAGAACGATCATATTCATAATTTCCATATTGGTTGGAAGCTCAATACTTCATGTAGCTAGCAGATCATACATGCAGTATAGTTTATAGTGTTTGGATCCAACAATATTCAACTAGAGTTAGGGGGTGTTGGTCAGTATGAAAGAACAATTGTCTAAAGCAAGAGAGGGAAAATTTTAAATTTTTGGCTATCATTCAATATTGATATATTTTCCCTAGAGAATATTTCATTATTATGGCCTCAACATATCACACTCGAGCCCATTGATCCCAGGGTTCCATGGATGAGGAGGTGGATAGATCTTATCTCCAAATATGCGGGTCCGTTGGTGATCAACTTCCCACTAGACGTTTTTAAGTGGTTGGGTAGATAGTTCATTATAATATATGATTATCCATATGTGGGGATGGAATTTAGTGGAGAATTTTAGCGTGCGCTTTCTAAGGGTGAGAAATGTGGTGCTAAAGATAAGATATTGTAACTATTTAAGTTTCTTAAGTTTTACATTTGTTTTTGTTTTTGATGTTTTGGACACTTAAAATATTGATTTTTTCATGCAGATATTGGGCTCATTCGACCTATGGCTGCTTCATATATGTGTTTTGTAGGAGCTCCACAACAGGTACTAGTGCAAGTATACGTCGCTGCAGTAGGACAGGATGCACTACAAAATATCAATCTAGTCGAGACCATAATAGAGGTGGTGCACCACATCGAGGGGTTAACACACGAGATAGATGATACCATGAGTGACCATATTCCTATCCAAATTCAATGATGAAATATTGGATTCTGTAGATGTATAGGTCAGATATTGCGCAAGATAGGTCATGTAGTGGGATGTTGTTAAATTTGGAAACTAGGGTCAAACTCCATGTTCCACTGCTCATATGATGGATATGATATTTGTTTTGGATTCATCTTTCATAGAGGTGAAATATTGATCTAAATATTATCTTGTTTGGATGAGCATAATTTGGATTTTGAATTTATTTTCCACACATGTGCAAATTGTCAAGGTCGACCAAAATTGTAAGTTAGGCTCAAAAAACCCAAAATATGTGTCACACACCCTCATTGATGGATATAAAAAGCAAAGAATCAAACCTCATTTGGTCATCAATTCATTCCACACAATCTCTTTCATATCATTGGTTTATACAACATTAAGAGACACTCTCTCTCCTCCCCACATGTGCAATACAAGTTGAAGATTTTAGATTGTGATAAGAGTTTGTGTGCAATGTTAACTTTGGGTCAACCTTGTCTTTTTGACTTCGATCTTTTGGAAAATTTTGTTTTTAGGAGGCCAAATTTTATGGCACGGAAATTGAGGTAAACCGAGTTTATTTGACTATTGCATTGACAAATACGTTGACCTCAAATAGCTAAAGTTTGACTATTGTGTTGACTGAGTTTGGTTGAGGTATTTCCGAGTGTTTTGGGCTGACTTTGACTATGAGAAGAGGCTGAGTTTGACTGGATTTTAGCAAGCTTCATTGGGATACTTTTTTTTGGTTTGGCTAATGTTGAATTTGTTGGCTAGGGCATTGTGTTAACTGCTAAAAATTCTACTCTCTCTACTAAAACTAATTTCTCTCTTAATAAGCCACACATTTATTATGAGATTATTGGGAACTAATTCTAAAATTTTATAATGGTTTTTTGCTATCCCTATACCATTAATAACATGTTTCATAAAAAATATCCCAATTTTCCTTATAATTATCTAAATATTTCTATAATATCATAATAAAAAGAGGTTTTGTGAACCAAATCTTAATAAGCCATACTCTTATTATAAGACTATTGGGAACAAATTATAAAATATAGACGTTTATTTTTTTTCCAAAGAGTAAAATAAAATAAAACTTATTTGAATATGTTTTTATAAATTTCTTCCTTCCAGGTTCCTCCCAACCACAAATTTTAGTAACATGAATACCTCGTAATAATAATACCTCCATGTTACTACTAGTTTCCCTGATCCCACTTGTATGTTGTATAAAAAAAATTGACTTCTTCAATTTATTGATTTCCACTTTTCCCTTCTCAGTTATAATTATTCATTTCTTGATGCTTCTTACTAACACCATATTTAGCTTCTATTGTATAAGAAATTATCTCTTATTTATATTTAGCAAACTTAGTAATGCTTCCAACACTCCCCCTTAATGGAGAAATGATTCACTAGTACTCCTAACATCTACCTAGATAATTAAAATTTAATTCTTCCAAGGGGCTTGTTAAAAATTTCTGATGCATTATCACAAATATTACATTATTTGATATAAATTTATTTTGACTGGACCTTCTCTCTAGCAAAGTGAAACTGGGTATCGATATGCTTTGTGTTTTCGTGAAACACAGGATTGTTTGCAAGTTTGATTAAGATATAGTTATCACATCTGATAATTGTTACATCTTTTTGTTCTTCCCCAACACCATGGATAAGTATCCTAAAACAAATTGCCTCACACGTTGTTGCACACATTTCTTTATACTCTGCTTCTGAAGAAGATAAGGATATAGTATTATGCTTTTTTTTGCTCCATGTAATGACCCCAGACCCTGCTGAATGCATAACATGTTATGGATTGTCTGTCATACATATTTCCAGCCCAATCTTAATCTGAGAAACCCATGAATCTAACATCAAACAAATCAATATATTTAATACCAAAGCCTAGGGTTCCTTGAAGATACCTTAATATGCCTTTCACTACCATCCAATTGCTCTCAAAAGGATTTTACATAAACTAGCTCAAAACATTGACTGCAAAAGCTAAATTAGGTCTAATTGTAGTTAGATAAACAAACTCCCAACTAGTTTTATATACATTTTTTCATGCACCTCCTTAGAACCATTATCGTTTTGAAGTTTGAAATTTTGTTTTAAACGCACTGAGGAAGATTGTCACTAATCCATTCTGAAATTTTAAACAAGCTCCTGACATACTTTCCTCGAGATGGAAAATTCTAGCCATAATCCCTCCATATTTCAAGACAGTATAACTCGCCGAAGTATTTCATATAAAAAAACTGTGACATATGCACTTTGATTTCTTTAAGGATCTAACTAGCATTTCCTATAATAATAATATCATCTACATATAAAGAAATCAAAACAATTTTCCACTTTTCATCAAACACAATATACATATTTGGATCGTTCTTGCTCCTCTTATAACTATGTTGTAAGAAAAATGAGTCAATTTTTTCATACCATGACTTGGGTGTCTGTTTTAATACATACAGTGCTTTCCTCAATCAACAAACTAAATTTTCCTGCCCTTATTGAACAAACACTTCAGGTCGTGCTAAATACACCTCCTCTTTCAATTCACCATTTAAGAAATTTGATTTCACATCCAACTGGTGTATTTTCCAGTGATGTTTCGTAGCTAAGGCTATTAACATTCTAATGGTGTTTAACTTAGCTACAAGGCCAAAGTTTTCTTCATAATAAATACCTTCCTTCTGCAAATACCCCTTAGCCACCAGCCTAACTTTATATTTATCTATACTACCATCTGCTTTAAACTTAGACTTGTATAATAATTTCCAACCTATGGTTTTTTTTCCTTCAAGGAATTAAAATAGATCCAAGGTTTTGTTTTTATGTATTGGCTGATATTTCTCTTTAATGGCTTCCCTCCATTCATTATATTGATCATTTTATTTTTTATAGTTTAAGGGCTCAACAACATTCAAGATATTTTTCATGAGGGGATAATCTTTATAAATGAAAGGTAAGTGAGTCTCCCTACCTGATCTTCTTGTTATTGGAGTGGCCTCAAATCCATTTCGATCATCCCTTAATGTACTTGGAGTTTTGATTGAATCTCTATCACCTGATTCTTCCTTTTTCTATTGCTGTTGCTACTCATGATTGTCCCTTGTTTCATCACTTCCATCTTCCACTAGAAAAGGAATGTCCCACTCTTCATTTCCTTTATCACAGTTTCCATCATCAACCTACTCATGGAATACTACATCTCTACTCGCAAACACTTCGTGAGTAGAAATATTAGATAGTTTATATGCTTTAAAATATGTACAGTACCCAAAATAAATGCATTTAATGGCCTTTGGATCTAGCTTCCACCTATCCTCTTTTGAAACATGAGAAAAATATTTCGAGCCAAAAAATGTTAAATGATTAACCACAGGCTTGAAACCTAATAAAGCTTTGAATGGAGTTTTAATATCACGGCTTTTTGTTGGACTCCTATTCTTTAAATACACCACAATATTTATTTCTTCTGTCCAAAAAACATTAGACATGTTATTACCTTTTAACATGATGTGTGCACACACCAAAAGGGTTTTTTTCTTCCTCTCCACAACCCCGTTATGTTGAGGAGTGTGGGGTACTCTGAACTAATGAGCTATCCCATGGTCCTTGCAATATTTTATGAAGCCACTCTGCTTGTATTCTCCCCCTTCATATAAGCGGAGAGAATTTTGATGAACTTCCGTGTCTGTTTTACAACATATAGTTTTTTTTTTCATACGTGGTTTAGATAGGAAGTTATGAAATGTATATTTATTTATTTGATTAATTATAAATTTTACATAATTAACATGTTATTTAAAGAACTAATAACAATATCATCATTATATTTTAATAAACAAACTATATTAAATTATTTTCATATGGGATATCACATATATATTATCCCTATATGTACAAGGGTCCAAACCTAGATATTCTACACAAGTATATTTACATTCATGAAAATAACAATGTCAAAAAGGACATACCTTCACCCTTCACTAGTTGATGTGGTTTAAAGAAGAATTACAATAAAAGGCCTTGATCCATCTCCAAAGATCTGACTTTTGCTACAAATTCCTATAATCCACACACACCAGCACTAAAATAAAAACATATTTTCTCCAAATGAAGATTTATTAGTGTACAAAATATTGATCTATTAGAAAATATAAGTATATTCATATCCAAACGTCATGTACAAAAACATAATACAACATTAGGGAGTGAAATATAGCATAGATTACATTAATTCAAATAACAATTTCTTAAAGTTATAACTCAAAACATTTTAGTTCCCTCCTAGATACCTTGGTTGTTTTTCCTCCTTGAATCACTTTCTCTAATTAGGCTAATCATAACTATGCAAGGAATTATTACTAAGAAATCTACCAGCATAATGGTAATTACTAGTGCCTTTATCTACATCTCTCCCCTTAAAGGGTCTCATTATCTAGACTGCTCATATACCTAGGAGGATGAATATAGACACCTATGGCTCTGAGAAGTTAGGCTAAGTCTTCAATTTTTGAACCCATACTAAGTATCTTATCCTGCTAAGGATGAAATATCTAGAAGCTTTCACTCATCATTGCCTCCTTTCCTTGTGTAACAAGTGATGACAATAACTCCATTTCCCCATTTCCAACTAATATAGAGTGATACATATCCCTCTTTCTGAGGAATTGGAGCAATGGGACATGAAAATGTCTCTCTCCAACGATATGGTAGTGGTATTGAGAAGGGTGAATAGGAATAGGGAGATATATGGAGGTGGGGGATGTAAGAGAGAGAGAAGAAGCTTGGGGAGAAGAGGGAAATATAGAGGGAGAAAAAGAGTTGGGGAGAATGGTGAGAGATAGAAGAAAAAAAGCATGCATGCTATTTAAACATCTATGTGTGTGTTATTTGAGCATAGGCATGTTTTATAAATGTGCACATGCTTTATTAAATTAAAAAATAATTGGAGATCATTTTTTTTCTAACTACATGGTGGATGAGGATGTTTCTTTGGTTTTAGGTATAAATTGGTGAACCTAGTAATTTCATCTAGATAATACAAAACAAGTACATTTTTACAACTTCCTATTTTAAACCATGTTTTTGTATATGCTCCACATGTCCAAATTAGATATCTTTTTATATACATGAATCACATTTCTTAAAAACAGAGTTTTTTTGTTTCTACTTTAGAATTTGATTTGTGGACCCATTTTGAAATTGGAAAGGAACCTAATGGCTACTAAGGCAACAATTGAAAAAACAATCTGTGTATTCTACTATATTTTTCAATTTTAAGCAAGTATACAATCCTCATTAAAAATTATGGAAAAGTAATGTTACATAGTAAATGTCTATTTCGTACTAATTTATTTTTAAAATGTCCATCATTTACATACCCAAATAAAGGACTAAATTGAGCAAATGCATTATGTTTTAAAGTAAATTAACATACAAATATTAGAAAAGCACCATTATTTTTTAGTAATACCAATTTTCCAAAATAAAAAGTTACATATTCACAAAGATAGTTTGATTATCTACATTTCATGTTTGTGCCAAGGAGCACTCTATAGCCCAGTATGACCCCGATGTGTGAGTATCTCAGAAGCCAAAATAATTTATAAATAAATAATTAAAAATATATTTAAAGAATGTAAAATTAAAATATGAAGAGTTTTACGAAAAGTAAAAAAAATATATGGTAGATAAATAAAACTTGTTTTTGTACTTACTCCTGAGGTACAGTAAATAAATAAAAATATAAATAAACTAGAGGTATGGTAAATAAATAAAACATCTTTTTATTTTACTCCATAAACCTCTTTATATTTACCAAAACTAGAAAGAAGTTTTATTTAGGTGAATCCTCTGGCCAAATACCATGGAACAAATTATTATTAGTACTATGGGCCAAATAGCATCGGCGAAATACCATATTTATAAATGAGGTATAAAAAGGAAAGGTAATTTAATACAAATATATCATATAGGAGTAGAAATCAAAACCTAATTATATTTGAAGCCTCTCAACCAAATACCATGAACCAAATTAATAATAGTACCGTGCGAAAAAAACATTATTAACCCTAACATTAATATTAAAATTTATTAAGTTTAATAACTTTATATTAATAAAATATTAAATATATATATATGTGTGTGTGTGTGTGTGTGTGTGTGTGTGTGTGAGAGAGAGAGGGAAGAACAAAGACATATGATAGAGGTGGAGAAATAGAGAGAGTGACAAGGGAGAGATGGAGATAAAATGAAGGAGAGGGGAGAGGAGTAATGAAGAGAGAGAGAGAGAGAGAGAGAGAGAGAGAGAGAGAGAGATAGAGAAGGATAAAGGATTGGAGGGTAGAGAGAGAGAGAGACAGAGGGGAAGAAAGAGGGAGGTAGGAGAGAAACACAGAGAGAGAGGGAGGGTGAAAGGAGGAGAGAGGGAGGGATAAAGAGACAAAGTTGGAGGGGTAGACAAGAATAAATACATAGAGATTGAGAATTAGAGAGAGAGTGTGTATGTTTATGGGCGAGATAAAGAGACATTTGAGGAGTGATGGAGAAAATGGGGTAGAGAAGGAGAGGGAAGAAGAAATGGATGGATATAGTAACATAGTTGGAGATATAAATAGAGTTTTGGGGGAAGAGAGAGGATTTGAGGGCAGAGAGAGAGAGAGAGAGAGAGAGAGAGAGAGAGCAGGGTTAAAGATAGAGGGAGGCAGGTGGTAAAGGGAGAGCGAGGAAGGACAAGAAGGAGGAAGAGAGTGATTGGGGAATATAGAGTATTGTAGGGGAAAGAGAGAGAGAGAGAGATTGAGTGATGTGGGAAGAGAGAAGGAGGTAGGAGAGAAAGGGAGAGAGAGGAAGTAAAATAGAGGGGACTTGAGAGAGAGGAGGAGAGAGGGGCAGATATAGATATGGAGTTGGAGGGGGAGAGAGGGAGGGATAGAGAGATGGAGTTGGATGGGGATAGAGGGAGGGATAGAGAGATAGAGTTGGAGGGGTAGAGATGGATGGATAGAGAGATGGAGCTGGATGGGGAGAGAGGGAGGGAAGAAGAAAGACATAGATACAAGTGGAGAGATAGAGTAAGTGACAAGAGAGAGATGGAGAGAGAGTGTGTATGTTTGGGGGTGAGATAAAGAGACAAATGCGAAGAGTTGGAGAGAATGGGGGAGATAAGGAGAGAGAGAGGCATATAATGAAAATGTTAGAAGGTGAAGAGAGAGAGGGAGAGAAAGAGAGGTGGGAGAGAAAGAAAGAGTGGCAGTGGAGAGAGGAAGGGAAAGAGAGATCGAGATGGATGTTGAGATAGAGGAGGGTAAGAAGAAAGAGATAAAGGGTTAAACTTGGAGAGAGAGGGAGACAGAGTGATAAGGAGGGAAGGGGAAGATAAATAGAAGCAAGGGAGAGGGATGGAAGGGGAAGAGAGAGAGGAGGGAGAGGAGGAGGGAGTGACAGATATATAGAATGGAGAAATAGAGTGTATGTATTGGGGTTGATATAGAGATACAAATGGAGATAGAGATATAGATGGAAGGTGAATATAAAGAAGATATATATGGAGACATGGAGGGAGGGACAAAGATATTGATAAATATGGAGTGAGAGAGTGTGTGTGTTTTTGGAGGTGAGATAAAGAGACACAGAAGGAGAGATGTAGGGACATATAGATATATATGGAGGGGAGAGAGAGGGAAGAAGATTTCCTGCAATATATGCATTTATTTTAGTGTAGATGGTGATTTGTAATCCTATTTGATTTCTTGCACTAGATGCATTGATTTTAGTGTCGATTTTGATTTCTAATGATATTTTATTACTAGCACTAGATGCATTGATTTCAATGTAGATGATTTCTAATTATATTTTATTTCTTGCACTAAATATATTGATTTTGGTTAGATGGTGATTTCTAATCCTATTTGATTGCTTGCACTAAATGCATTAATTTCAATGTACATGTTGATTTATAATTATATTTGATTGCTTACACTATATGCATTGATTTCAATATAAATTATTTTTAGTCCTATTTGATTGTTTGAACTAAATGCATTGATTTTTAGTCTAGATGGTGATTTATAATCCTATTTTATTTCTTGCACTAGATGCATTGGTTTTAATGTATATTTTGGTTTCTAAACCTATTTTCTTACATGCACAAGATTCATTGATTTGAGTGTAGATGTTGATTTCTAATACTATTTGATTACTTTCGTTAGATACATTGATTTCTGTGTAGATGTTGTTTTCTAAACTTATTTCATTTCTTGCATTGGATGCATTAATTTAAATGTATATAATTATTTCTGATTTGATGTAATTGCATGTATGATGGAATGTTAATTTTAAAGTCATTGGATTAATAGTGTGCATTGATTTTAATGTAAGCACAAAAAATGATTTTTGTGTTATAGTGATTAAACCTAATAATATTGGATAGCAAGAGAGATAAGGTGTGATGTTTACTACAAAAACTCGAACTAAATATTGAAATGGTTTATGGTTTATGATTTCTACTTTCTTTTTGATATAATCAATATTAAAAGATGACAAAACTAACAAGGGTGACAATAAGTATAAAAGAAGAAAATATTTTGAGATCGATCACCATGAAGGGTAATTGTAATTGACTACATTCTTATTATTCACATTTCGTATCATTCAATATTATTACATTGTCACTTTTCATTCAAAAAAATTATTTCCTCATTTTTCATCATCAAATTTATTTTACAATATTTATCATCTCAAGAAACTAAGGTAACTAAGCAAATTTAAAATTAGAATGACCCGATAAATCTCAAACATATTCAACATATTTAAAATTATTATATTAATATTAGATGTATTACATATTATTCATAAAATTAATCATATGTTCCTCATCTTATCGATAGAATTTTCCTTGGTCGCACACGAATGAAACCAGCATAGATCCATGTTAACTACGAACCTATGAAGCACTGAGAGGGATAAAATATCTCGAGGTAAAAACCTTTCCTCAAGTTTTGCACTCAAAAATGAGGTTTGCAGCTTGAGAGATTTGATCCCTCTCGACATGTGATATATCCATAGTTAAGACGGGTCTAGGCTGGTTTTACATCATGTCCTCAAATGTTATGTAAGTACTTATAATAATTCTTTTTAGGTTGTCACAAATCTCCAACTAATTTATGGTCTATAATATTTTAGTATTTTATTAGTTAATATAAGTCGAGTTATACCTATAATACTATGTTGTATTCCTATGTGATTATGTTCCATTTCTTTTCATACTTTTGATTTTTCTCCTTATACAACTCAAATCATTTTAAAAAATGATTTCAATACTACATATAGTCTTTAGTTACAACAATATTTCTAAAATGAAAAAAAAACATTAATATCATTCAAACTTATAATCATACTAATATTAAGTACATAATGAAGCATAAACTAGATTTCTTCCACCTAAATTAAATTTTGGAAATATAGATAATTCCTCAGAAACCACTATTTACAACACAATTTCATTCCACAGGTACACCCAAGGCATATAAACAATATTAGACTAATATTAGACTCATAGCCAATGTATACCTAGAGATCTGTAAAACTAAATAATAATAATAATAATAACAATAAATATTATACAAACCTATATCATAAAAATAATATATGAAATATATATAAATATAATATAAATAAAATTAAACTAAATTATATATAAAATGTAATGCTAAAATAATAATTATATTGAGTGCTATGGCTATTTTGGAATGTTATAATTGATATTTTGTACATATTTTTTAAGTTAAATAAGGATTCTGTTAAAATTAAAAGTTTGATTTGTAAGATCTACATAATTTAAATGTGGAAATTGTTTTTCAAAACATTGAATTCATTTATATATTTGAAAATGACTTTTAAATTACAAAAACAAAATCTAAATAAATCAGATTTCTTACCATTCAGTTTCAAAATTCCCAAAGGTATAATAGTTAAACAACTTTTTTCGAGATAGTTCTTCAAAAGTTTTAATTAAATTATTAATTATTTAGATAAATGTCTCTGCTATTAATGACGTCATTAAGGTTTGGTCGACCTTTCAAGATAAGCTTGGTAAACCACATGAGATGGTTCAAAAAGTCCTCCAAATATTCATGATGTTATTAATCCAAAAAATATTTATTTAAATTATGGATCACAAAATTCTTAGATCTAACATTATCAATTATTATTAATAAATAATAAATATTTAAGTTGCATAAAATATTTCAAAATATTTCTAATAAGAATCACAAATGAATATTAAAAATAACTATGCCTTTTTCAACTTTATTAATTAAATTATTTGATAGTTACACCTTCTCAAGCCACAAAAGTCTCAGGATTATTTTGTAGAAGTGTGTGTGTGTGTTTTATTTTTTTTCAGTAGAAAAATAATTCTATTATAAACAGTTCATATTCATCATTGATCATGAAAGATCATGTTCAAAATACATTATAATCCTGAGCACATATGATCCAGTATGTAGGAAAGTCATGTGACCAGACATCCAGTTGCCAATCCGTCCCAATACAAGGAATATAACCATATCCTTCATCCAAATGAGTTGAAGACCGGTTTCCAGACAAAAGAAATAGGCAACAAGGTAAGTATAACAAAATAGGCCCAAGATTATTTTCCACCACTCCAATCCATTTCACAACCTGCAGCAAAAGAGAAAATGTATACGACGAACTTCATATATGATGTATTGATATTAAATCTAAGAAAATCTACAATACTAAAGCATAAAGTCCAATAAGGGTGGAAGAGAGAAAAAAGTTACATAGCCCAGAATCAAAACAGCCCGGCTCGCTTGAAAAAAAACCCACACTCGCTTGATGCAGATTACGGAATAGGGAGTTCTTGATAATCCATTAATAAGTCCTTTCTGAAATGAGATATCTGAAAAGTCCCATATCGGACCCTCAAGCCCCGCTTAGATAGTAAATTAGCAGGAGAATTGAGCTCTCGGTATATATGTTGGATGGTAAAATCCCTAAACATGCCCCATAAATATCTAAACCTGTCTATCCAACTAGATCCATCAAAGTTCGAAATGTAGATTTTTTCATAGATGCCATCAACAGTATACTTAGAATCTCCATATAAGTGTATAGAAGGAAGATTGAGCCAATAATATAAAAAGCTACCACTCCATGCCGCCATGACTTCTTCTTTATTATTTGATCCAACAACGCCATTCCATACAATGTGGTAACAGTCATTAATCTCTAGCCTAATCCAGGCTCCACATCCACATATTCCATCCATGTTTGCATCATCAAAAAATATAGTCAGAAGCTTCAAATCATGGGTGAAAATCTTCTTAGACAGACCTGCATGCGCAGATCCCGCTATAGGATAGATCATCATCCATTTTGGAATGTTCTGTATAATCACTAAAAAATTCAACTAAGCCTCCTTAAATATCCTGCAATTTTGAACAACCCAGATCTCCCATAATATGTAGAAGGGAAGTTGCTTGTAAGAGAATTTTGCATCAATCCAAGTAGTGATAGTTTGTGTGCAGTCTGATGGCTTCTAGTTTGGATCACCAGAAAGGCAACAAAATGATCCCAGATACTGAGGGAGAAATAACATCAAAGGAAAAGATGAAGAGTTGACTCACTATGTTCATGGCATAAAGGGAATCTTCCAGGCCCAGAGAAGTCCCTTTTGCTTAAATTTTCCCATGTTAATAATTTTTCCTTCCATATCATCCATTCCAGGAGAACAATATTTGTTGGAATATTAAGCTTTCAAACCACATAAAAGATGGATCTTGAAATATTCGAGGATAACAACGTCATCTCAAGATCATATACATCCTTTACTAATACCCCTTTACCACTACGCAAGCCTCTCCATACCAGAGAATCCCCCTGACCATTGAAGATAAAACCCAACATTTGGAGTCGAGACAAAAGAGAATCCCATTGATTCGAAACCTCAGCCCTTAGATCCAACATCACAGATGATTTCCATATTGGAGTGCCCAAAATCTAGCATTGAATCAAGTCAAATAATGTGTGAACCCCACGTTGATGTATCTTCTGCAAGAGGTGTTGATCGAAATCCACAACAATATCAAAACCCTTTAATCTGTCAATACCCAAAAATATGATTTTCCTAGTACTGAAACACCACACAAATCTTCAACCAATAATGTGCTTGATTCGCATGAAGCTTCGCCATATACAAGAAGCATTGTTATCATTCGTGAAGCTTCCATTATAAAGTAGGAAGAGAGGATTTTCCACAACATATTTGAGTTTAATGATCGAAGAACAAATCTCCCCTCCCATCAGAGCATGCCAAAAGGATTTTTCCAACAAAGCCTTATTAAAAATCCTAATATTGATAAGGCCCCAACCCCCATATTTCTTTGGAACAGAGATAGACTCCCACTTGCATAGATGGAATTTATTATTATTCTTTGGTCCCTCCCACAAGAAATTAGCGATGATAGAGTTTATAATGTTCACTACACACATAGGAAAGCAATAGAAATGCACCCAATATACCACCATTTGTGTTAATACTGCCTGAATCAATATTAGTCTTCCTCCGAATGATAGGAACTTAGAGGTCCATCTGAAAACCTTACCTTTAAATTTCTCTATCACCTATAACCAATCATGATTCCTATAAGCACAAGTTTTAAGCCTGAAACCCAAGTATGTGATACCATTCATGAGAAGATTATAGTCAATCCCCATAAACTCGGGAATAAATTTGATCTCACCCGAATCACCCGACTCATATAACAGGAATGATTTGAGTTTTTTGACGTGCAGACCCATAGTAGCCCAAAATCGTATGAGTATGAAATGAAGATAGAACCATTGATTCCTATTAAGAATACCATATACTAATAAATCATCCACAAACAATGAATGTGTAATAGTTATCGAGGGAGAGAAAGCTAGGCCCTCGAAATATCCTTTTGATTTTTCCATATTCATCAATTTGCTGAAGCCCTCCATAATAAGAATGAAAATTAGTGGAGATGGGGCGCAGCCATGACAATCCTCTTTCAGTTAGAAATAAATCGGTCGGCACCCCATTTATCAACACATCATAGCAAACCGAGGTGATACATGCCATTATCCACTGAATCTATCTAATAGATAAACCAACCCTCATGGGTATTAATCTGATATAAGACCAATCTGCAGAATCATGGGCCTTATGAATGTATAATTTCATGATAAGAGCCTCAGATTTCTGAAGATGAATAGAATGTAGTGCCTCCTAGGCAATAGCAACTGTGTCATGAATGGACCTTCCTTTTAGGAACCCAATTGTTCCTTAGAGATGGAAGATGATAGGACCTCCCGCGTTCTGTTTTCAATTATCTTAGAGGTGATTTTATATTTCATGCTACATAACACAATAGGTCTAAAATAAGAGAAGAGAATGGGATCCATCATTTTTGGGATAATATTTAGGAACATGGAGTTCATATCCCCTCGTACGAACCGCAAAATACGGATCTATTCCACCAGCATATGCAAATCATCCTTCAAATATTCAAAAGAAAGGATGTAAAATTCGGCTGGCCAGCCATCCGGCCTGAAAGAGTATAGAGCTTCTTTTATCTCCCCTTTAGATAGTTCCACCTCCATTCGTGTATTTTCTTCATTATCAAACATAACAGCCATGTGATCTAAGATCTAGGATTGACATTGATGATCAATACGAGGATCGATCTTATAAAACTCTGTGAAATATTTGAGAGCCTCTTTTTGAATCTCCGAATTTTCATGTACCATGTAACCATCCACACCTTTAATATTCCATATTGAATTTACGTTCCAGTGGTCATTTGAATAATTATGAAAAAAAATTGTATTAAGTTCCCCTCTCGCAGCCACTGAACCTGACTTTTCAGCTTCCATGTAGTTTCCTATATTTTCAGAATCTCCATCTTTCGTGCCTCCAGTTGCTCTATTGTAGAATATATTTGTGCATCAAGAGGATGAACCGTCATATCCATGTATATCTCTCATAAATCCTTATTAATAGAACCCAAATCCCGATTTATATTTTCATTTTTTTTCTTTTTGCAGCGTGTTGACTCCATGGTTAAAATATATGATGAGTTATTTCTATCTCGTGTATCAATAAGTGATCCCTAAACAATTATTTTGATAATTAACACCATCAATTTACCGACAACTTCTATTTGCTTCACTCGGAAGATAATGGAGAAACGAAAAAAAAAAGTGTAGAATGTTGAAATGTTACTTTCAACTGTCCCTGTAGAGAGCCGCTTTCAATTTTTTATCTCCATTTTTTTGTCCTCCAGCCGCTTTCGAAAATAGTTGAACAATCAATTTCATTTTTTGATTATCGACAACAGTCCTTTGTATCTGAAAAATAGATTTTTTTTTTTGTGTTCGGGGACAGTCTCTGTTTTGGGTAAAACATAGTACTTTTTTTTTTTTTTAAAGAAACACAGAACGTTTTGAAACAACGTGGGCATTTTTTTATTTAAAACCCCATGGCCCCCACAAAGTATAGTGTCTTGTTGATGTTGGAGGTTCCGATGCATTCATTGCAATCAGAAGTAACACACATAAACCACATCCATTTATGTTTTGTTCCGATGGTATAACCCCGATGCGTTCATCGCATCGGAAGTCCTTTGTATATGGCCCAAGTGCAATGTCAAATGGCGGATCCAATCCACTTTTATATAGCGCAATTTTTATTTTGATCGCGGGTCCGTCCCTCCATTGGAATCGAAACTTTTTTTTGGTCATTTGTTTTATTGTTTTAAACCGGACCCGATGTATTTTATTCAACGTAATTGATAAGAGCTTTTCACTTTACAATAGTCTCTTGCGTCAGCAGCCTTCTAGCAGACACGATGAGGATTTATGCGCTGGATTGTATAATCCATCGCATGCACAAAACATTACTTCAGCATCCCGAGGTTTGTGACGTGAAATGCATTCATGCAATTCAGTTGAATCATTTTTGAAATCCAAAGTTCATCGAGCAACGGAGGTCAAAGTTTTACAAAGGTTTGTAATGTTTGTTTTAATATGTTTTATATGCACGATGGGTATATGTTTTATATATGTTTCAAACATATATTAAAACATTTTTGTAATCTAAAGCATGGTTCCTCAACAAATTTTAAATAGATGTTGTTCTATTTTTTTAATATAGTTTGTAATGTTTTAATATATGCGCGACATATAAAAGTGAAAAAGCCCGAGAGGAATTTGTAATAGACAGTGTGTTACGTTTTATTTTGAAAAAGCACAACAGTACGTGTTTAATGTGAGACAGAGTGCATGTTGTAATGCACAACAGTGTATGAAATACATAGGACAAAGTATTGAACTTTGTAACACAACAGTGTGATTTTGAAAGAACAGAGAGTGTGTGTTTTCTAGCACTGTGTCATAAACGACGGGTCTAAGTTTTTCTTTGTAATCCCTCAATCAAAGGAAGTGTTTGTAATAGTTTTTTTTGAGTTAATGAGACATAAATTTTCAAAGTGTGAATCTGTATCCCTGAAGAAATTTTTTTTAAATTCTCTGTGTTGAAAAGGAGAGCATCATTCTCTCCATTGTTTGTTCTAGAATTTTCATAAATTTCAGCATGGTATTAGAGCTAGTCCAGGCTCTTTGAAGGTGTCAAAGAAGCTGAAGGAAAGAGTTCTTTGTTGCAGCAGTGTCTCTAGCAAAGTGAAGACTCAGTCAAGAAGAATCCAAGGTATTTCTCAAGTCATTATTTTTGTGTTACTGTTGAAGACAGTCAGTTGTTTAAAAACACAGTCAAGTATTTTGAAGCATAGTTAAGAGTACAAGAATGGATGGAGCCAGCACTAGCATGGGTATTGGAAATACTCAGCTCCCACAATTTAATGGGAAAAAATATGAATACTGGGCAATAATCATGAGAGCCCTGTTTTCTTCCCAAGACTTATGGCAACTTGTTGAGGATGACTTTGAAGAGCCAGCAGATGAAAATGAGTTTGATGATTTAACTTAGGTAGAGAAGGAATTGCTGAAGAGAAATAAGAAGAAGGATGTTATAGCCCTCTACTTTTTGTATCAATCAGTGCATGAGAGTGTGTTTCTAATGATAAAAACAGGCAAGAGATCCAAAAAAGCATGGAAAAATCTCAAGACAGCCTATCAAGGCATGAAGAAAGTGAAGACAACAAAACCACAGTTGCTGAGGAGAGACTTTGAGACTCTTTGCATGAAGGAGTCAGGTAACATTGACTCATTATTCACACATGTGATTGGAATGGTCACAGAGATAAGGTCTCATGGAGAGACTCTTGAAGAAAGGAGCATTGTGGAGAAACTCTTGAGGAGCCTACCCTCAAGGTTTGATGTGATTTTCACCACCATAGAGGAGACCAAGGATCTCAAAAAATTTTCAGTGGATGAGCTACATGCATCACTAATGACACATGAGAAGAGATTGGGTAGAAATGAAAACTCGTATCTAGAGTATGCCTTTAAGACCCAGATGTCCTTTAGAAGAGGAAGAGGGAAAGGCAGAGGAAACAAGAGAGGAAGAGGCAGAAGCCAAAACAGAGGTGTATAAAATATGGACATTATGCAAATGAATGTAGAAAGAATCAGCATGATATGGGTAATAGAGCAAATGCAAATTTTACTAGAGAAAATATTAGCCAAGATAAATTGTTTTTAGCTTGTAATATGGTTGAGGAAGAGAGTGAAGATTTATGGTTTCTAGACTTCGGTTGTAGTAACCATATGATAGGAAACATAGCCATGTTTTCTATGTTAGATGAGAGTGTGAAGTCACAAGTCACACTAGGGACTGATGGTAAAATTTATGTTATGGGAAAAGGAGATGTAAATGTTTTAAAAAGGAAAGGTGAAAATAAATCCATAGCAGATGTCTATTATGTTCTAGGAATGAAATGTAACCTCTTGAGTATTGGACAGCTTGTTCAAAAGAGGTACAATGTTTTCTTTTAGGATGATGTTTGCACCATCATGGATAAACCACCCAGGAAACAATGTATTGTTGAAGTCAAGATGACAAAGAACAGGATGTTCCCTCTCAGGATGAAAGAAGATTTGAAAAATGAAGAAGATATAGCAGCAGTGACCCAAGAGGCTTTCCAAAGAAAACCAAAAGAGGACAATTGGTTGTGGCACTTGAGATTTGGACATCTCAACTTTGGAGGTCTTAACTTGTTGAACAAAAAAGGAATGGTAAGAGGTTTACCATTGATTGAGAAACCAGACAACATTTGTGAAGGTTGTATATTGGGTAAACAACACAGAGAAAGTTTTTCTTCCAAGAAAAGCATAAGGGCAAAAGAACCTTAGATATTGTCCACTCAGACTTGTGTGGACCGATGCAAACTCCATCACTTGCTAGTAGCTATTACATGTTAACATTTATTGATGATTTTACTAGAAAAACTTGGGTTTACGTTTTGAAAAACAAAAGTGAACTGTTTGAAAAATTCTGCAGTTTCAAAGCACTTGTTGAGAACCAAAGTGGGATGCATATCAAAGTCCTAAGGAATGATAGAGGAGGTGAGTATATCTCTAAATATTTTCTACGTTTTTGTAGAGAAAATGGGATTCATAAGCAGTTTACAACTAGATATACTCCACACCAAAATGGAGTTTCCGAAAGGAACAATAGAAAAATAATGGACATGGTAAGGAGTATGTTAAAGGAAAAGCATTTTCCTAAGGATTATTGGGCTGAGGTTGTACATTGTGCAGCGTACACCTTGAATAGATGCCCTACAAAATCAGTTATGAACAAAGTGCCAGAAGAGGCATGGAGTGGCACAAAACAAGGTGTCACACACATGAAAGTTTTTGGATGTGTGGCTTATGCACACATTCTAGATCAGCTAAAGAAGAAGTTGAACAATAAGGGGGAGAAATGTATTTTCATTGGATACAGTTGAAAGCTTACAGGTTGTACAACCCATCCACCAAGAATTTTATTGTGAGCAGAGATTTTCAGTTCATTGAGGAGGTATCCTGGGATGGAAGCATAGAGTAAACAATGAATGCTAAACACTGTTTATCTCATGCTGAAAATGATGATGATTTGGCTGAAATACATCCCCCAATAGCAACACCAACACAAGGGCAGTAAGAGACACCCTTGAGGAGAAATGAAAGTGCTTCTCCAAGCACACCAGAAGGAGGAAATTCAATTGCTTCTTCAAGCACTTGTAAACCAAATGAAAGAGGTAAGAAGTTCAGAAATTTGAATGACATTTATGAACAAGAGGCAGGAAATGAAGGTATGAACTCTTTGTTTGCTTTATATTTTCATGTTGATGACCCTATTCATTTTGAAGAGGCTATTAAGGATAGGAAATGGATAGAAGCTATGGGTGAGGATATTAATGCCATAGAAAGAAACAAGACATGGGATTTGCTTGAACTCACAAAAGGTAAAGATGTCATTGGAGTTAAATGGGTCTACAAGACCAAGAGTAATGCTGAAGGAAAAATAGAGAGACACAAGGCCATAATTTTTTTCAAAGGGTATAAGCAGAAGCATGGGATAGACTATGAGGAAACATTTGCACCAGTTGCTAGAATGGAAACCGTGAGAGCAGTGTTGTCCATAGCAGCACAAAAGAAGTGGAAAGTTTACAAAAAGGATGTGAATTCAGCATTCCTAAATGAATTGTTAATGGAAGAGGTTTATATTGAACAACCTCTAGGCTACGAAAAGAAAGGCTAAGAGCACAAAGTGTGCAAGTTGAGGAAAGCTCTTTAAGGGCTAAAGAAAGCACCAAGAGCGTGGTACAGTAGGATAGATTCCTCTACTGGAAAATGGATTTGAAAAGTGTGGGGGAGAACCCACCCTCTACATCAAATAAAATGATGGTAAAATGTTGATTGTGGTTTTATATGTTGATGATGTTATTTTCACAAGTAATGATGACTACCTTATTGAAAATTTTAAAAGAGTTATGAAAGAAGAATTTGAAATGACCAACATGGGTTTGTTGAGATTTCTTATGAATAGAAGTAGAACAAGACAAAAATGGGATTTTTATGTTAATGAAGTGCTGGAAAGATTTAATATGCAGCAGAGGAAAGCAACAATCACTCCCACAGTGATGGGATTAAAACTCAGCAGAGAGGACAACAGAAATGATTTTGATTCTAGCTTGTACAAGAGCATAGTTGGTAGCCTCATGTATTTGACTGCAACTAGGCCCGATATAATGCGTGCTATTAGTTTGATTTCCAGATTCGTGAAGAGGCCAAAGGAAGCACATTGGCATGGAGCGAAAATAATTCTGAGGTATGTTAAAGGAACCAAAAGGTATGGCATTTTATATACTGCTTCAGAATGTTTAGATTTAATTGGATACACTGACAGTGAGTAGGATGGAAGTGTAGATGATCAGAAAAGCACTTCCGGTTATGTTTTTCACATGGGTTTAGGAGCCATTTCATGGGCTTCTAAGAAACAACCTATTGTAGCGTTGTCTACAGCAGAGGCAGAATATGTGGCAGCTACAGCAGTAGTGTGTCAAGAAATTTCGATGAGGAGGATGTTGAGAAGTTTGTGCCAAGAGAAAGCAAAAGGAACAGTGATTTTTTATGACAATAGCTCAACTATTGCATTATCTAAGAATTCTGTGCTTCACAAGAAAACGAAACACATTGACACAAAGTTTCATTACATAAGGGAATTGGTAAACGATGAAGAAATTGTTTTGGAACACTGCAGAACTCAGGAGTAGTTTGCAGACATTCTGACCAAGCCATTGGTGCAAAAGAGTTTTGAGTTTTTGAGAAAATGCCTGGGTATGACCGATAACCCAGCAGTTGAAAGTAAGGGGGAGTGCTTAAATGTTACTTTAAACTGTCCCTATGCAGAGTTGCTTTCCATTTTTTCATCTCTAGCTTTTTTTCCTCTAGCCGCTTTCCAAAATATCTGAACAGTCAGCTTCAGGTTTTGATTATCGGCGCCAGTCCTTTGTATTTGAAAAACAGAGTTTTTTTTTGTGTTCGGGGACAGTCTCTATTTTGGGTAAAACAGAGTAATTTTTATTTTTTTTAAAGAAACACAGATTTTTTTGAAACAACGCAGGTGTTTTTTCATTTAAAACCCTGTGGTCCCCACAGAGTATAGTGTCTTGTTGATGTTGGAGGTTCCGATGCATTCATCGCAATCGAAAGTAACACACCTAAACCGTAGCCCTTTATGTTTTGTCCTGATGGTATAACCCCGATGCGTTCATCGCATCGGAAGTCCTTTTTATATGGCCTAAGTGCGATGTGAAATGGTAAACACGATCCACTTTTATATAGCGCAGTTTATATTTTGATCACGGGTCCGTTCCTCCATCGGAATTGGAAATTTTGTTTGGTCGTTTGTTTTATTGTTTTAAACTGGACTCGATGCATTTTATTCAGCGGAATTGATAAGAGTTTTTCACATTACAATAATCGCTTGTGTCAGTATCCTTCTGGCAGATGCGATGAGGATCTATGTGCTTTATTGTATAATCCATCACGCGCAAAAAAAATTACATCAACATCCCAAGGTTTGTAACGCGAAATGCATTCATGGAATTCGGTTGAATCGTTTTTGAAATCCAGAGTTTATCGCACGAAGGAGGTCGAAGTTTTATAAAGGTTTGTAATGTTTGTTTTAATATGTTTTATATGCGCGACGGGTATATGTTTTTTATATGTTTCAAACATATATTAAAACATTTGTGTAATGTAGAGCATGGGCCCCCAACAACTTTTTAATAGATGTTGTTTTAAGTTTTTAATATAGTTTGTAATGTTTTGAAAAAGCACAACAGTGCATTTTTTATGTGAGACAGAGTGCATATTTTAATGCACAACAGTGTATGAAATACACAAGACAGAGTATTGCACTTTGTAACACAGCAGTGTGATTTTGAGAGAAGAGAGAGTGTGTGTTTTCTAGCACTGTGTCATAGCAGCAGTCTAAGTTTTTCTTTGTAATCCCTCAGTCATGTTGAAATGTTAATTTCAACTGCAGATTGGTACATCGACAGGAAAAGCAGTATAGGAGTGATTCAGTGTCTGCATACAACCGCTTTCCATTTTTTTTTTCATGTCTTCGATGCAGAGCCGATTTCTACTTTGATGAAGAGTCAAATTCGGTCGTCTTTTTTACAATCCTTTGCAGTTTTGAAAACAGAGGATTTCCATTTTGAAACAGAGTCTTCAGTCTGATTTTGATTGAATGCGAGTTTTTGTTTAGAGGACGAGTGGTCCCTGCGGCCATGTCAATAGGCCAGTAAACAGCAGGAGAATGGGCTCTGTGGTCCCCACGACAAAGACTAGTCAGTAGACGCGTGGCTGATTTCTATAGGATCAGAATTTCGTTTTGCCCGCTTACCAAGCAGAGACTAGACCTGAAATATTCATTGAGGTGGATTTAAATGGATTACGGGTCACAAAGCCACTTGTGTCAGCAGGCCCAAACCAGACCCGATACAGCTTATAGGGTGGATTTAATTGGGATTTCGCATCACATTTCGACTGACTTCAACACCCAAATTGGTAACGTGAAATTGCGCATTCAATCCGGTTGAATGTTTTTTTGAAGTTCGGGTGGAGAATCGATTAATGTTTTATGTCAAAGTTTTTATTTTTATGTTAATGCTACGACATATAAATAAAAAGGCCTATGAGGCATAATGAGTAATGTAATGTGATAGCACAACAGTGCATGTTTAATTTTACACAACAGTGTAGTGTTTTTTCGTTTAGAACACACAGTGAATGTAATTTTGTTTTGTAAGCACAACAGTGTGTTATTACTGTGAGATAGAGATTTTATTTTTGAGAGACAGTGAGGTCTCCTCTGGCACTACGTTTGGTAGCAGTCCAGTATCATTGTAATATTTTTTTTTTAAGGAATAGAAGTTTTGTTTTCAAGTGGAAACTCTGTCTCGTGTCAATAATTTTTATTTCTCTATGTTAGTAGATGAGAGTATTACTCTCTCCATTGTTTTTTCTGGAATTTTAAATATTCCAACATGGTATCAAAGCTAGTCCAGGCTCTTTGAAGGTCAAAGAAGCTGAAGGAAGGACTTCTTTGTTGCAGCAGCTTCTCTAGCAGTGTGAAGACTCAGCCAAAAATAATTCAAGGTATTTCTCTATGCAGTTTATTGTGTTACTATTGCAGAACAGTCAACTATTTTAAATACACAGTCAAGTGTTTTATGAATCATAGTTAAGAGTGCAGAATTGCTAGAGCCAGCACTAGCATGGGTATTGGAAATATCCACCTCCCACAATTTAATGGGAAAAATTATGACTACTCGTCAATAACTATGAGAGCTTTATTTACTTCCCAAGACTTATGGGAATTTGTTGAGGATGGCTTTGAAGAGCCAACAGATGAAGACCAGTTTGATGATTTAACTCAAGCAGAGAAAGAGTTTCTGAAGAGCAATAAGAAGAAAGACTCCAAATCTCTCTTCTTATTGTATCAAGCAGTGCATGAGAGTGTGTTTCCGAGGATAGCAGAAACCAAGAAATCCAGAGAAGCATGGGAAACTCTCAAGATAGCCTACCAAGGCATGGAAAAAGTGAAGAAAACAAAACTTCAGTTGCGGAAGAGAGACTTTGAGACTCTTAGTATGAAAGAGTCAGATACTATTGACTCATTATTCACTGATGTGATAGGAATGGTCACACAAATAAGATCTCATGGAGAGACACTCGAAGAAAAGAGGATTGTGGAAAAACTCTTGAGGATTCTACCCTCAAGATTCGATGTGATTGTCACCACCATAGAGGAGACTAAGGATCTCACAAATTTTTTAGTGGATGAGCTACATGCATCACTAATGACTCATGAGCAGAGATTGGGTAGGAGTGAAAACTCATCTCTGGAACATGCCTTTAAGACACAGATGTCTTTCAGAAGAGGAAGAGGGCAAGGTAGAGGAAACAAGAGAGGAAGAGGCAGAAGCCAAAACAGAGGTGGAAGGAACAGTCCAGCAAATGCTTAAGGAAGGGGGAGCAATCCAAATCAGCATCAAGGCCAAGGCAACATCAAACAAAGTGGTCAAAATAATGCTCAAGGACAAAGGTATGATAAGTCCAATGTCCAATGTCACTATTGTCAAAAATATGGTCATTATGCTAATGAATGTAGAAAGAAGCAACACGATATGGGAAATAGAACAAATGTAAGTTTTACTAGGTAAAATATCAGCCAAGACAATTTATTTTTAGCTTGTAATATGGCTGAAGAAAAGAATGAAGACTTATGGTTTCTAGACTCCGGTTGCAGTAACCATATGACATGAAATATAGCAATGTTTTCTATTTTAGATCAGAGTGTGAAGTCACAAGTCACACTAGGAACTGATAGTGAAGTTTCTGTTATGGGAAAAGGAGAAGTAAATGTTTTAACAAGGAAAGGTGAAAAGAAATCCATAGCAGATGTGTATTATGTTCCAGGAATGAAGTGTAACCTCTTGAGTATTGGACAACTTGTTCAAAAGGGGTACAATGTATTTTTTGAGGATGATATTTGTACCATCATGGACAAACCACTCAACAAAAAATGTATTGTTGAAGTGAAGATGACAAGGAACAAGATGTTCCCTCTTAGAATGAGAGCATATTTGAAGAATGGTGAAGAGAAAGCAGCAGTGGCATAAGAGGCTATCCAAAGCGAACCAAAAGATGAAAATTGGTTGTGGCACTTGAGATTTGGACATCTCAACTTTGGATGTCTTAACTTGTTGAATAGAAAAGGAATGGTAAGAGGTTTACCATTGATAGAGAAACCAGACAGCCTTTGTGAAGGTTGTATCTTGGGGAAACAACATAGAGAAAGTTTTCCTTCTGGGAAAAGCATAAGGGCAAACGCACCCTTAAATATTGTCCACTCAAATTTGTGTGGACCGATGCAAACTCCATCGCTTGCTGCCAGCCGCTACATCTTAACATTCATATATTATTTTACAAGAAAAACTTGGGTTTAATTTTTGAAAAACAAAAGTGAAGTGTTTGAAAGGTTTTGAAACTTCAAAGCACTTGTGGAAAACCAAAGTGGGCTGCACATCAAATTCCTAAGGATTGATAGAGTAGGTGAGTATATCTCTAAATATTTTCTACATTTTTGTAGAGAAAATGGTATTCATAAGCAGTTTACAACTAGATATACTCCACAGCAGAATGGAGTAGCTGAAAGGAAGAATAGAACCATAATGGATATGGTAAGGAGTATGTTAAAGGCAAAGCATTTTCCTAATGATAATTGGGTTGAAGCTGTACATTGTGTAGCGTACATTTTGAATAGATGCCCTACAAAAGCAGTTATGAACAAAGTGCCAGAAGAGGCATGGGGTGGCACAAAGAAAGGTGTCACACACATGAAGGTTTTTCGATGTGTGGCTTATGCACACAGTCCGGATCAGCTAAGGAAGAAGTTGGATAGCAAGGGCGAGAAATGTATTTTCATTAGATACAGTGAGGAATCATAGGCTTATAGGTTATACAACCCATCCACCAAGAAGTTTATCATGAGCAGAGATGTTCAGTTTATTGAAGAGGAAGCTTGGGATGGAAGCATAGAGAAAATAGTGAATCTTAAACACTGTTTATCTCATGATGAAAATGATGATGAGTTGGCTGAAATACATCTCCAAATAGCAGCTCCAACACAAGGGCAGCAAGGCACACCCTTGATGAGAAATGAAGTTGCTTCTCCAAGCACACCACAAGGAGGAAATTCAAGTGCTTCTTCAAGCATTTGTACACCTAATGAAAGAGGTAAGAAGTTTAGAAATTTAAATGAAATTTATGAGCAAGAGGCAGCAAATGAAGGTATGAACTCTTTGTTTGTCATGTTGATGACCCTATTCATTTTGAAGAAGCTATTAAAGATAGAAAATGGATAGAAGCTATGGATGAGGAGATTAATGCCATAGAAAGAAACAAGACTTGGGATTTGGTTGAACTCCCAAAAGGTAAAGATGTCATTGGAGTTAAATGGGTCTACAAGACCAAGATTAATGCTGAAGGAAAAATAGAGAGACACAAGGCAAGACTTCTTGTCAAAGGTTATAAGCAGAAGCATGGGATAGATTATGAGGAAACTTTCGCACTAGTTGCTAGAATGGAAACTGTGAGAGCAGTGTTGTCCATAGCAACACAACACAAGTAGAAAGTTTACCAAATGGACGTGAAGTCAGCATTCCTAAATGAAGTGTTAATGGAGGAGGTTTACATTGAAAAACCTCTCGGCTATGAAAATAAAGGCCAAGAGCACAAAGTATGCAAGTCGAAGAAAGCTCTTTATGGGCTGAAGCAAGCACCAAGAGTGTGGTACAGTAGAATAGACTCTTATCTACTGGAAAATGGATTTGAAAAGTGTGAGGGAGAACCCACCCTCTACATCAAAGAAAAAGATGGTAAAACATTGATTGTAGTTTAATATGTTGATGATGTTATTTTCACAAGTAATGATGATTACCTTATTAAAAATTTTAAAACAGTCATGAAAGAAGAATTTGAAATGACTGACATGGGTTTGTTGAAATACTTCTTAGGAATAGAAGTAGAACAAGATGAAAATGATATTTTTATCTCACAGGAAAAATATGTTAATGAAGTGCTGGAAATATTTAATATGCAGGAGAGCAAAGCAGTGATCACTTCCACAGTGATGGGATTAAAACTCAACAGAGAGGACAACAACAAGGATTTTGATCCTAGCTTGTACAAGAGCATAGATAACATCCTCATGTATTCGAATGCAACTAGGCCAGATATAATGCATGCTATTAGTTTGATTTCGAGATTCATGAAGAAGCCAAAGGATGCACATTGGCAGGCAACGAAGAGAATTATGAGGTATGTTAAAGGAACTAAAAGGTTTGGTATTTTATATACTGCTTTAGAATGTTCAGATTTAGTTGGATACACTGACAGTGATTGGGCTGGAAGCGTAGATGATCGGAAGAGCACTTCTAGTTATGTCTTTCACATGGGTTCAGGAGCCATTTCATGGGCTTCTAAAAAGCAACCCATTGTAGCATTGTCTACAGCAGAGGAAGAATATGTCGCAGCTATGGCAACAGCTTGTCAAGCAATTTGGATGGGGAGGATGCTAAGAAGTTTGCGCCAAGCGCAGATAAGAGGAACAGTGATTTATTGTGAAAATAGCTCAGATATTTCATTATCGAAGAATTCTGTGTTTCATAAGTGAATGAAACACATAGACACAAAGTTTCATTACATCAGAGAATTGGTAAACAATGAGGAAATTATTTTGGAACACTGCAAAACTCAGGAGCAGTTTGCAGACATTCTGACCAAGCCATTGGGGCAAAAGAGTTTTGAATTTCTGAGGAAATGTCTGGGTGTGACTGATAACCCAACAATTGAAATTAAGGGGGAGTGTTGAAATGTTAATTTCCACTGTATACTGGTACATCCGCAGACAAAGCAGTACAGGAGCGATTCATTGTCTTCATACAACCGCTTTCCATTTTTGTTTTCATGTCTTCGATGCAGAGCCACTTTCTACTTTGATGAAGATTCAAGTTCGGTCGTTTTTCTTACAGTCCTTTGCAGTTTCGAAAACGGAGGATTTCCATTTTGAAATAGAGTCTTCAGTCTGATTTTGATTGAACGCGGGTTTTTGTTTAAAGGATGAGTGCTCCTCGCAGCCATGTCAACAGGCTAGTCAACAGCAGGAGAATGGGCTTTATGGTCCCTGCGATAGAGACTAGTCAGCAAATGCATGGCACATTTCTCTAGGATCGGGAATTTGTTTTTCCCGCTCACCAAGCAGAGAACCGAACCCGAAATATTCATTGAGGTGGATTTAAATGGATTTCGGGTCACAAAGCTGCTTGCGTCAGTAGGCCCAAACTGGACACGATACAGCTTATAGGGCGGATTTAATTGGGATTTCGCATCACATTTCGGCTGACGTCAGTGCCCAAATTCGTAACGCAAAATGGCCCATTCAATCCAGTTGAATTTTTTTTTGAAGTCCGGGTGGAGAATCGATTAATGTTTTATGTCAAAGTTTTTATTTTTATGTTAATGCTATGACATATAAAGAAAAAGGCCCGTGAGGCATAATGAGTAATGTAATGTGATAGCACAGCAGTGCATGTTTAATTTTACACAGCAGTGTAGTGTTTTTTCGTTTAGAGCACACAGTGAATGTAATTTTGTTTTGTAAGCACAATAGTGCGTTATCACTGTGAGATAGAGAGTTTATTTTTGAGAGACAGTGAAGTCTCCTCTGGCACTGCATTTTGCAGCAGTCCAATATCATTGTAATATTTTTTTTTTGAAGGAATAGAAGTTTTGTTTTCAAGTGGAAACTCTTCTACCGTCACGAATTTTTATTTCTTTGTGTTAGTAGAGGAGAGTATTACTCTCTCCAATGTTTGTTCCGGAATTTTCAAATATTCCAACAAGTCGGAGGAAGTGTTTGTAATAGTTTTTTTTTGAGTTAATGAAACAAAAATTTTCAAAGTGTGAATTGATGTCCGTGAAGCAAAAAAATTTATATTCTCTGTGTTGAAAAGAAGAACATCATTCTCTCCATTGTTTTTTCTGGAATTTTTATAAATTTCAACATAGAAATCTAGGTTTCGCATAGATCGATATATTGGAGTGCGCGAACGAAGCAACAGGTATGTGCTGGCAAGGGAATATTAGGTGATTGATTTTTCCATTTCCTAGCAGACCGGATCCTCTCTGCACCGAAAAAGCCTATCTGGAACCACCTCACCTTGTAATGAGTCTACACTTCCAACTTGACAGTTGGTTGTCTATATAAACCACCTCCATCTCTTTCAGATTGCACTCCATCACTGCATATGCGTCCTCATGTTGTCAAACATGGCAGAGACTCATTCCGGCTTCCTGCTCGCCTTTTTCACAATCATATGCCTCCACGCCTATAACTGTGGCGCTGCTTACTCTCCACCGTTTCCAGTTTCGAAATCCTCTCCGAATCCCACCATATTTTTCCCCTCCCTTGTACAAATCTCCTCCCGCGCCCATATATTCTCATCCTTTCTACAAATCTCCTCCGAAGCCAACAGTGTCTCCTCCTCCACTTCACAAATATCCTCCTCCAGACCACAAATCTCAGCATCACAAACATCACCATCATCATCATGAGGAAGAGCATAAATATCCACCGAAGCCGATGGTATCTCCTCCCATCCACAAGTCTCCACCCAAGCAAGTAGTGATTCCTGCCCCTGATCACAAATCTCCTCCTAAGCCGATAGAATATCCTCCTCCTGTTCAAAATCTCCTCCGAAGCCCATAGAATACCCTCCTCCTGTTCACAAATTTCCTCCCCCGGAGTACAAATCCACGCCTCCTCCACTGCATCACTCTCCTCCCATCTACAAATCCCCTCCACACTACAAATTTCCTCCTCCTCATCATGCTTACTGATAAAGGTACAATTGTCTACTGCATGCATTTTATTGATCTCATTGCTTATTTTTATTAAATTGACTTTAATGATCCTTATTGTATCTAATCTCCTTGAATTGCAGGAACGATATTATAAAGCTGTTCTCTGAATAATCAATATTGTATGATGGTACCACCTGCATGTACTGGTTTATTTTCTTCCTATAGGTTGGTCGTGTTGGATCAATTCTACCACTTGATTTATTAGTGTGTTTAAAGTTTGAAGTCCGTAGCCTTTCGCAAATAAGTTGTAAGCATATGTCTACTAGCACAACCACATTAGTAAAAACTAAGGTGGTTGATATACGCCGATAGGCGTATATCCACTACCCATCACACTAAGTTATATATCAATAAATAAATATTATATATAATAAATTTATTATATTAACTTGAAAAATATATATTATATATTAATAAGAATAATAATATATTAAATATATAAATTATGATTAACTATATACATACTATAAATTAACTTGAAATATATATAATATATATTAATATAAAAAAATATTAATAATATATAATAATTTAATATATCATACATGGCTATACTATTAATAAAGCAAAAGAACTAATAATATATTAATAATATATATTATATCATAGTTAGTTATATTATTAATAATATATATTAATAATATTATAATATTAAAAATATTCATTATTAATAAATATTAGAATATTTATTTATAATGATTATTAGTAACATTATAATCTAATATTTCTTAATAATAATTATTAGTAATATTATAACATTATTTATATTACTAAATAAATATTAAAATATTAAAATATTATGAATATATATTATTAATAATGAATATTAATAATATTATAATATTACTAATAATCATTATTAATAAAGATTTGAATATTTATTTATAATATATAATATTAATAATATTATAATATTACTAATAATCATTATTAATAAATATTTCAATATTTATTTATAATTATTATTAGTAATATTATAATATTATTAATATTACTAAATAAATATTAAAATATTATAATACTATTAATATATATTATTAATAATATATATTAAAAATATTTATTAATATATTATTAATATTAACTATATACATACTATAAATTATCTTGAAATATATATAATATATAATAATAATATTTATTAATATAAAAATAATAAAAATAATATTTAATATTTTAATATTTATTTATGTATTAATATCATAGATGGTTATATTATTAATAAACCAGAAAAACTAATAATATATTAATAATATTATAATATTTATTATATATTAATAATATTATTATAATATTATAATATTACTAATAATCATTATTAAACTCACGAGAGTAATAAACCATATGAAACAAAATTTAAAAACAAAAAACCCAAGAGATTAATAAACCCTAACAATTAATATTTGAAAGTGAAGATATTAATAAACCCAACGGATAATTAATAATACAAATCCAATGTCATTATAAACCAAAGGTTTAAATATTATAAACCATAGGAATTGGTGAACCCAAGGGATAAATATTATAAACATAAGGGATCAAAATTAAAAACACAAGAGATTAATAAACCGTAAGAATTGATTTTTTAAACTAAAAAACCTAATAAATTAATAATCCATAAGAATGAATATTTTAAACATAAGATATCAATAGACGAACGAGATTATTAACATTATAAACCAAAAGAACTAATCGACCCAAGGGTTTAATATTATAAAGCAAAGGAATGAGCAAACCCAACGGATAAATATCATAAACCTAATGGATGAATATTATAAACAATAAAGATTAATAAACGCTAAGAATTAATATTTTAAACTGAAAAATCTAAGAAATTAACAAACCCTGAGAAATAGTATTTTAAACTCAAGAGAGTAATAAACCGAATGTGTGATTAACATTATAAACCCAAGAGTTTAATACTATAAACCAAATCAATTGGTGAACCCAAGCGAAAACCATTACCCAAAAAATTATAAACCAAACGAATTGGTGAACCCAAGGGAATTGATTTAAACATTGAGACAATTGTTGTCACAATGCGACGTTGGACCAACTGTGACCAAGGTTGGCCATGGGTGACTTTCCTATTGATACAATCTTTGTCAGAATGTGACATTTGATCATGGATGACATTGATCGAGTATTCATATTATAAACCAAAATAAACCCAAGGGTTTAATATTATAAACCAAAGGAATTGCTGAACCCAAGGGAAAAGCATCACCCAACAAATTATAAACCAAAAGAAATTGGTGAACCCAAGGGAATTGATTTAAACATTGAGAGAATTGTTGTCACAATGCGACGTTGGACCAACTATGAGCAGGGTTGGCCATGGGTGAGTTTCATATTGAGACAATATTTGTTAGAATGTCACATTTGATCATGGATGACATTGATCAATTATTCATATTATAAACCAAAAGAACTAATAAACCCAAGGGTTTAATATTATAAACCAAAGGAATTGGTGAATCCAAGGGACAACCATTACCCAACAAATTATAAACCAAAAGGAATTGGTGAACCCAAGGGAATTGATTTAAACATTGAGACAATTGTTGTCACAATGCGACGTTGGACCAACTATGACCATGGTTGCCCATGGGTGATTTTCATATAGAGACAATATTTTTCAGAATGTGACATTTGATCATGGATGAAATTGATCGATTATTTATATTATAAACCAAAAGAACTAATAAATCCAAGGGTTTAATATTATAAACCAAAGGAATTGGTGAACCCAAGGGAAAACCATTACCCAACAAATTATAAACCAAAGGAATTGGTGAACCCAAGGGAATTCATTTAAGCATTGAGACAATTGTTGTCACAATGCGACGTTGGACCAAGTATGACCATGGTTGGCCATGGGTGATTTTCATATTGAGACAATGTTTGTCAGAATGTGACATTTGATCATGGATGACATTGATCGATTATTCATATTATAAACCAAAAGAACTAATAAACTCAAGGGTTTAATATTATAAACCAAAGGAATTGGTGAACCCAAGGGACAACCATTACCCAACAAATTATAAACCAAAAGGAATTGGTGAACCCAAGGGAATTGATTTAAACATTGAGACAATTGTTGTCACAATGCGACGTTGGACAAACTATGACCATGGTTGGCCATGGGTGATTTTCATATTGAGACAATGTTTCTCATAATGTGTCAATTGATCATGGATGACATTGATCGATTATTCATATTATAAACCAAAAAAACTATTAAACCCAAGGGTTTAATATTATAAACCAAAGCAAGTGGTGAACCCAAGGGAAAATCATTACCCAATAAATTATAAACCAAAGGAATTGGTGAACCCAAAGGAATTGATTTAAACATTGAGACAATTGTTGTCGCAATGTGACGTTGGGCCAAGTATGACCATGGTTGGCCATGGGTGATTTTCATATTGATACAATGTTTGTCAGAATGTGATATTTGATCATGGATGACATTGATCTATTATTCATATTATAAACCAAAAAACTAACAAACCCAAGGGTTTAATATTATAAACCAAAGGAATTGGTGAACCCAAGGGACAACCATTACCCAACAAATTATAAACCAAAAGGAATTGGTGAACCCAAGGGAATAGATTTAAACATTGAGACAATTGTTGGCGCAATGCGACGTTGGGCCAAGTATGACCATGGTTGGCCATGGGTGATTTTGATATTGATACAATGTTTGTCATAATGTGACATTTGATCATGGATGACATTGATCGATTATTCATATTATAAACCAGAAAAAATAATAAACCCAAGGGTTTAATATTATAAACCAAAGCAAGTGGTGAACCCAAGGGAAAATCATTACCCAAAAAATTATAAACCAAAGGAATTGGTGAACCCAAGGGAATTGATTTAAACATTGAGACAATTGTTGTCGCAATGCGACGTTGGGCCAAGTATGACCATGGTTTGCCATGGGTGATTTTCATATTGAGATAATGTTTGTCAGAATGTGACATTTGATCATGGATGACATTGATCGATTATTCATATTATAAACCAAAAAAACTAATAAACCTAAGGGTTTAATATTATAAACCAAAGCAAGTGGTGAACCCAAGGGAAAATCCTTACCCAAAAAATTATAAACCAAAGGAATTGGTGAACCCAAGGGAATTGATTTAAACATTGAGACAATTGTTGTTGCAATGCGACGTTGGGCCAAGTATGACCATGGTTGGCCATGGGTGATTTTCATATTGATACAATGTTTGTTAGAATGCTACATTTGATCATGGATGACATTGATCGATTATTCATATTATAAACCAAAAAAACTAATAAACCCAAGGGTTTAATATTATAAACCAAAGGAATTGGTGAACCCAAGGGACAATCATTACCCAACAAATTATAAACCAAAAGGAATTGGTGAACCCAAGGGAATAGATTTAAACATTGAGACAATGGTTGTCACAATGCAACGTTGGACCAACTATGACCATGGTTGGCGATGGGTGATTTTCATATTGAGAAAATGTTTCTCATAATGTGTCATTTGATCATGGATGACATTGATCAATTATTCATATTATAAACCAAAAAAACTAATATACCCAAGGGTTTAATATTATAAACTAAAGGAATTGGTGAACCCAAGGGAATTGATTTAAACCAAAGGAATTGGTGAACCCAAGGGAATTGATTTAAACATTGAGACAATTGCTGGCGCAATGCGACGTTGGGCCAAGTATGACCATGGTTGGCCATGGGTGATTTTTATATTGATACAATGTTTGTCAGAATGTGACATTTGATCATGGATGACATTGATTGATTATTCATATTATAAACCAAAAAAACTAATAAACCCAAGGGTTTAATATTATAAACCAAAGCAAGTGGTGAACCCAAGGGAAAATCATTACCCAAAAAATTATAAACCAAAGGAATTGGTGAACCCAAGGGAATTGATTTAAACATTGAGGCAATTGTTGTCGCAATGCGACGTTGGGCCAGGTATGACCATGGTTGGCCATGGGTGATTTTCATATTGAGATAATGTTGTCAGAATGTGACATTTGATCATGGATGACATTGATCGATTATTCATATTATAAACCAAAAAAACTAATAAACCCAAGGGTTTAATATTATAATCCAAAGCAAGTGGTGAACCCAAGGGAAAATCCTTACCCAAAAAATTATAAACCAAAGGAATTGGTGAACCCAAGGGAATTGATTTAAACATTGAGACAATTGTTGTCGCAATGCGACGTTGGGCCAAGTATGACCATGGTTGGCCATGGGTGATTTTCATATTGATACAATGTTTGCTAGAATGCGACATTTGATCATGGATGACATTGATCGATTATTCATATTATAAACCAAAAAAACTAATAAACCCAAGGGTTTAATATTATAAACCAAAGGAATTGGTGAACCCAAGGGAAAATCATTACCTAAAAAATTATAAATCAAATGAATTGGTGAACCCAAGGGAATTGATTTAAACATTGAGACAATTTTTGTCACAATGCAACGTTGGACCAACTATGACCATGGTTAGCCATGGGTGATTTTCATATTGAGACAATTTTTTTCAGAATGTGACATTTCATCATGGATAACATTGATCGATTGTTAATGATTATTAATATTATAAACGGATGGGAATAAACGTGGTTTAGCATGCTTGATTTAAACATTGAGACAATTGTTGTCACAATGCGACGTTGGACCAACTATGACCATGGTTGGCCATGGGTGATTTTCATATGGAGACAATATTTGTGAGAATCTAAAGTTTGATCAGGGATGACATTAATCGATTATTCATATTATAAACCAAAAGAACTAACAAACCCAAGGTTTTAACATTGTAAAATAAAGGAATTGGTGAACCAAGGGAACACTATTAAAAACATAAGTTATACCAATAGTCCATGTGTTTAGTATAAATCATAATCATCATTATTTAAAAACTAATTATTAATAATATTTTTATTGTATAATGTTATTAATGTCATTTTTATTATTTCCACAATGTGACCATGATTATCTACCATAATAATATTTTTTAATGTTATTAAAATTAAAATTAATATTTATAAATATTAATAAGATTAATAAATTAAAATAATAATAATAAATAATATTGTAAATTAAAATTTGTTAACATTATTGTTAATACTAAATGTTAATGCTAAATGTTGCTAATATTATTTATTAATATTAATATTAAAAATATTAAAAATAGCATTTGTATTCTTATTCAAATTAATTAATATTAATAGTAAAACTTATTTGTTTATTAATATTAGTATATTTCTACATATTAATTATTTAATATCAAATACTAATACAAATTATTATTAGAGTAATATATATATATATATATATATATAACAAAGTATAATAATCGTTAATATATTATTATCAAAATATTAATATTAATATTAGCATCAACTTTAACTTTAACTTTATATTTTATTTATATTTTATTTTTCTTAATTTGTTAACATAGTTAAAATTTGTACATTTAATTGAATTAATAATTAAGAGATCAAATTTTTTTATCGCTCTTAAAAAAAAAGATTTAAGTTAACTTAAAAATTCTAAATATAAGTTATATTTAAAATATTATACTTTAAAATTGTAAATATAAGTTATATTTAATTTAAATTGGAGGAATTACAAAACATGTGTCAAATCTATATTGGAATTACACGTCATTTCATACTCTAGAATGAATTTTTTGATTCAATTATAATTAATTTTATGTTTTTTTATTATATTTTTACCTAATTAAAATGTTAAAAAAAAAGACTCTAGACTTTGAAGGTATCACTCTAGACTTCATGGGAGTCTCTGAATTTTTGTAGAGATAATTTTGAATACTCTGTTTTTGTAATGCCCCCAATTCATGTGAATTCTTTTGAAAGTTAGATACTTGAACTTTACATTCTAAGGGGAGTGGACCCCAAAGGATAATTATTTTATGAATGTAATTAAACAGTTTATTGAGGAAATGAATAAAGTATTGTGGTGCAGATTGACCAAAAATGAGATGATGAGATCACTTGCTAAATCTGTGAGGATGGATGAGGCAAATATTTCCCCACAATCTTTCAAAAATCCTTGAAAGACAATAAGTTTTAAATTTAGATTTTTGAGGAAAAATCTGAATTTCCCCAATGATGAGGAGAGTAGTTGGGAAGAGGTAAAAAGTTGGGAAAGCTGAGGAAAAGCATAAAACATCTTTAAAGAATCCCTAAATTGGGAAGCCTAGGCAAACAGGAAGAAAAGCATCCTGAGATTCTGGACGCAGAATTAGAAACATGCTTTGGGGAACAATAGCTTAAATAAGCTACTCCTAAACAGATTGAAGTTAGTCTGTGGTGGAGGTGATCTCAGCTCGAGGGTGAGTTCTGGGAGAAAAATAGAACTCTAAGGTTGGGAGGTTGGTCATTTTGCTGAGTGGTATGTAATTCTACTTATCTGTTATTTTCTTTGCTTCAGTATGAATTGGCTACATATAAAGGTTTGTTATACATTATACTGTAAATGCTACATTTAACAGAATCAGTAGAAGGTATTCACCTTCAGAAATCTGTATAGTTGTAGACATTATCTGTGTGAAATAGAATCCACTAGAATTTCTAAACCATCTCTGTTCAGATCTAGGGATACTTGTATGTCCACAGAATACAATACTTGAATTTATTTCAATCTTCTTCTCCTATGTTAATACACTCTATGAGCAAGAATAAAATAGAGCAATAGGAGAACTACTATAACCAGATCAGAATGTGCATATGAGAATTTATAGTTAAATTGAAAAAAAAAACATAGCCTGCACTAGAAATCTGTACATTCCTCACATGATAATAGAGGTATATAGGAAGTAAATTTTATATGTAGAAGTTCCTAGTATTGTTCAAGCATCTGTAAATCTTATCTTAAAAAAATTGGAATTGTAAGAAGTCTTTGGCATAAAAAAAAAAGTTATTTGAGTATTAGTTATCACAAGAAAAATGCAATTCCTGAAGAAGGAAGGACCAGAAGAAAACCTATATTCGGACTGTCAGAAATTGTATTACAGTAGTTATAGCCGGAGAAATTTATTATTCGTCCATTAACCCTTAGAAACGAGATACCATGCTATTAATGTAGTGAACAATATATCTCTAGACACAACAGAATTATACCATGTAAATGGTGTATAAACATCTTTGTCTATGCAGAAAAAAATTTAATCATGTTCATGCCTTACATGCATCATTACATATAACTGTACTGGAAATGATTTTAGAAACCCATATATAACTGAATGAACATTTTATCTACTACACGTCCTCAAGATAAATCTCCAAAGAAGAAAAGAGAAACTAAGTAAAGCACTTCCAGTCATGGAATCGTTGAATTACAATAGCGATCTACACTTACAAATCTAGATCGGTGGGGTAGCACCGTCATCATCGACATCTTCTGAGAGTTGTTTTATCTAAATTAAATAAACCGCGAAATCAAAGTATTTACAACAAGAATAGCAGAACATAATAGAAATAAATAAAAATGAAATCTTAGAAGGTAACCAATATGGTGCGCAAACATGTCATACACAGTAATGATAGGTTATCCTTCTAGTGCGAGACAGCACAAATTTTATAGCGAGGAAAGAACCTGTAGGAGAGAATAGGTAGTTGAGGGAAGTGACGGCTATAGATTTCATGAACTAGTATCAGAACCAACAAATTGACAAATGAAGTGCAAGGTCAGCATAATGACAGTCATCGATTCAAAGATAAAACCAAAGTGTGTGCATAATTCATTGTCCATTCGGATGGGTTCCATGACATTAAATACATAAATAAAATCGAATAGAAATGTGGTGCAATGTCTGTGCAATTTGGGTTTAAAGACCAGTATCATATAGTCTGGATACAACGTTGACTGCTATGGCAGTCATACCCTACAACGTAAGACAATGGCAAAACGAAAAACTTAACATAGTTGGTGGGACGTCAACTGTGTACACAGTAAAATGAAACCCCTGAAAGGGAGATTAGGGGCATCGAAGGAACGACTAGGTCGTTGCCAGAGGAAATGGCAAACGAGCATGGTCGGGAGTTACGTTTGCCAGCGTGCTCACATCACCTCAAAACAAGAATACCATATGCATTTGAAGAGGCACAAGCCGAAAATCGATTCGATAAACCAGTAGATGGTATGATATGGAAATGGCGGAAACCAGGGTTACCTGTAGAAGTGATGAGGAACGAATAGAAACCCTGGAGAAAAATAGAAGAATGGCATCCATCGTAGCGAATGGTATCTGTAGAAAATAAAATACAATTGGTTCTTATATATCTATATACACATCTATCTCAACAAATAAACACAGTGGGAGTTTCAACTAACCATAACGAGTTGCAGAGACTTCGCCTTAAACCCGCTCAGGCTGTATGTCGAAGTTCAAAACCATTATACATCTTCAGAACTCAGATGCAAAAGGGAGAAACATAGACATAGAACGCAATAGGTTGGAGTCTGCGGACTTGGGAAAAAATCCAACGCGTGTTCGGATGAGGCGTCATCCTGGCAACCAACAGAAAAATTCATAGAATATACATCATCAAATCTGAAAGCCATCGACCATTGAAAGAAAAAAAAATTTCTAAATGTGAACTTGGTTACCTTCCCGCTGAAAGCCAGAACCACGCACTGTTAAACATCCTCCTGCGTTGCGGCACTTCGTGGAGTGGAGCGAAAAGCAGAGATGCATATGCGAAAGAATAATGAGATGAAACGAAAAACCTGGAAGATAACGAGGCTGGGAAAAAAATTTGTGTTCGGCTGAAACCCTAGCTCGTGGCTCGATATCAGCCCGGTGTCAATCCAACATAGGAATGGCATTCTAGGGTTTCCGAAATAAAATCAAACGCACAGAAAAGGACTCATGAAAATCCCGATGCAGATCCAAACATTAAACTCCAGCGTAGGAAATCGTATGTTTAGTATCATATGTCAGTTGAACAACTCAGAGTCAGATTATCACACAATTAAAATGAATCGACAATCCCCAAAAGCATGAAGGCCACAGCTGGCACAAATCTCTGATATACAAAACTCGATTTCATAAATCTACGTGTCTACTTCACACTGAACTCGTATCAAGTCAAGGTACTCGGGTTGGGTAAAACAAATTAATTCTTCGTGCCACAGGGACGTAGGACAGAGGTTGACAAGCATACACTTGTCGACCATATAGGGGTCTTTTATATCTCATATATATTCAAGTGAGAAAATAAATCGTTATCAAACATATTCACACCATAGCTATACATGGGGCATAACCATGGTAAGGGGAATATAACCCCTCTCCAATAGCACGACACCCCCCAAACCTTCGAAAAGATCAGAATTATGTAAAGGCCGAAATTGAAATTTAGATGTGGTGAAATTGAATTTTTTTTTTAATTGAGGTATTGATGGGACAGAATGACTTAACGAGGGTATTATAAAAATATAAGGGTTGTCTTATATTTTATGGAAGTTTAAATAACAAATTATCATATGATATAAATCGAAGATATTCATATACAATCAAGGGGTGCATTAAGATGAATTAGATTCAACCATGAAAGACAAGTCAATCACATATATATATATATATATAAAATTTGGTTCGATAAAGGGAGACATGACAGTTTTTTTATATCTACTGTAAATATAGATTTTATAAATATCTTTGATTTCAATTTGGATTAATAACAAAATATTATTTTGAAAAAGAAAAAAGAGTCCAAATCAAAAAGGACAAGTTATTGTTATATTAAATCTATTAACACAACTACTTAACATTTGTGTGAAGTATGTTAAGAAATTTTGCATATGCACCTATTTCTCTTGATAAATTAGAGTCTATACATCGACTACTTTTAAAAATCATGATATCTTCTATTATTAGATAATAATAATAAAAAAATTATAAATATATTTTCATCGTAAAAATAAATAAATCTGAAAAGTACAATACATTCAATAATCTAAATAATAACAAAATTAGTATTGAAAAATATATTTATATATAAATTTAATTAAAAATAATAATATTGAAAATTCCGATCAATAATATTGAACTGAAGAGATAAAGAGACATATCGAAAACTTTGATTTCTTTCCTATAAATTGAAAATTTATGATTAAAAGAAACTACTCTGCAACGTCGAGAAAAACTTTGGGTAGCTAAACCTTAAATCTACGTAAATCAATCTAAACTTATGAATGTAAAGATGTGTACTTAATTAATTAAGTCTGACGCAATGAAATGTCCATTCAGATCCTTCTAATAATAGTCCTTCAAAACATGAAGCCCTAATCCTAATGGTACGCCACTGTAGCGGGAGGCAGTCTTTTCCAAATATAACACAGTACATTATCGTCCATTGTTTATCAATGGCTAATTTTAAAGGTAATTATCTTAAAAAGCCTGGAGAAATTAAAAACAATAAAAAGAAATCATATTTACCTATTAATATTATTTGAGGTTCAAACCGACATAGTGAATAAAAAGAAATCATATTTACCTAGTAATATTATAATGAATGTTTTGTTTCCATTACCTGGATGTGTGCCATAACAATTATATTTAGTAATTATAACGTTCCGCAGTTGCAAGAAAATGAATAAACACATGATATATCTTTGTAGACTGATAAGATTCAAAGATTTATGGTCAAATTTGCCGAAGAAGATCGGGAAAAGCAACAATACCTTTGGCGGGGCATATGTCTGGATGCGTGGTGTCATCGGGACAGTAGCAAAGAAACGTCGTTGGTTCCGCATATCCCTAGAAGGGTTCCAATCCAATGAAAGTACCCAATATTTAGATTATTGAGTTTGCATTATATCAGATAATTAACATATTTAATGGTATATCCCCATAAGGGTTTCAATCCATTTTTTGAGATTTTTTGTTGGTCTGCAAAATTTACCTTCTTAATATTGTCAGACGAACCTTCTACTTTCTTCGAATCCTTCATGATTTTGCTCTTGCTCCCACAATTCACATGTAACTCTGGCTTGCCATCTTCAGTTGACCAAAAGCAGGTGTTCTTCCTCTTTGCTTTCATGGCAGCCAAGACTTCGTTTGGAATAATTAACCCTATCACTGTAACCTTTTGCTGATAAAAATCTACATCGATAGAGTGTAATCCTGTGGCAATGAAACATGAAAATTTAGTAAAATAATTTTTGATTAAATTACATTTTTTAATTATTATTTGTTTTTAATGTAAATAGAGATTCAACCCACTTCAAAAACTACAGAAAAACTGTACACAATCCACCTCATCCCACTTAAATTTCTAGAAAAATTGACTAAAAAAATATACCTAAAAACCTCCCAAACTTATAGCATATTCTTTGCCTTGTATCCCGAAAAGATAGGGAGCGATGTACCTTTGAAATGAGAGAGAGCCTTTCGAATTTTTCGCTCGCAACCATAAGAATACAAGGGTACTTTCACCTCCACCTTTTGCGCGTACGCTCTCTGTTACCACGGATCATTAATATCATAAAACTATCGTTTTGGGAAAAATAATTTGATGTAGAAGCAATGTTTACCTGTATTTCGCATGCAGAAACCTGTTGAAAAGTCGACATTAGAGAGACAGGTGACTGATGTATGATAGTGCATATTAATCTACACAATCCATTAATATAATTTCTGGAAACGTCAAGATTTCTTTCAACGATCTTAAATAATCATATCCTTGATCTATTGAGAAGCTGAAACAGGCCTGCAGCTAGAAACGTTGGGAAGAATAAAGTAGCTAACAGACAAATAATTTTTCAGTGAATGGCATATCCCCATAAGGGTTTCGATCCATTTTTTGAGATTTTTTGTTGGTCTGCAAAAGTTACCTTCTTAATATTGTCAGACGAACCTTCTACTTTCTTCGAATCCTTCATGATTTCGCTCTTGCTCCCACAATTCATATGTAACTCTGGCTTGCCATCTTCCATTGACCAAAAGTAGGTGTTCTTCCTCTTTGCTTTCATGGCAGCCAAGACTTTGTTTGGAATAATTAACCCTGTCACTGTAACCTTTTGCTGATAAAAATCTACATCGATAGAGTGCAATCCTGTGGCAATGAAACATGAAAATTTAGTAAAATAATTTTTGATTAAATTACATTTTTTAATTATTATTTGTTTTTAATGTAAATAGAGATTCAACCCACTTCAAAAACTATAGAAAAACTGTACACAATCCACCTCATCCCACTTAAATTTCTCGAAAAATTGACTAAAAAAATATACCTAAAAACCTCCCAAACTTATAACAGAGATTACTGCCTTGTATCTAGAAAAGTTCGGAGCGATGTACCTTTGAAATGAGAGAGAGCCTTTCGAATTTTTCGCTCGCAACCATAAGAATACAAGGGTACTTTCACCTCCACCTTTTGCGCGTACGCTCTCTGCTACCACGGATCATTAATATCATAAGACTATGGTTTTGGGAAAAATAATTTGATGTAGAAGCAATGTTTACCTATATTTCGCATGCAGAAACCTATTGAAAAGTCGACATTAGAGAGATAGGTGACCGATGTATGACAGTGCATATTAATCTACACAATCCATTAATATAATTTCTGGAAACGCCAAGATTTCTTTCAACAATCTTAAATAATCATATCCTTGATCTATTGAGAAGCTGAAACAGGCCTGCAGCTAGAAACGTTGGGAAGAATAAAGTAGCTAACAGACGAATGCCAGAGGCTCGTCTTCTTGAATTTCCATGGAAGAGACGACGCGTTCCACTCCTCCACCGTTACCCCCGATTTGAAACCACCAGGGCGCCTTCCTCTCACGACGTGTCCTTGTCTGCGGGCGCTTTCAAACACCTGGCATAACAGTTTCAGACACTTGGATAAGCGTTAGTCTTTCAGTTTCATTCGAAATGTTAATCTTGATAGGTGGCAATTAATAAATGGCACAGTAAATTTTTAATCAAGATTTGTAAAAAATTAATTTAAGTACGGTTTAAACATGTGATTTAGATATGCAAGGTAGTTAGTGGAGTAGATTTGATCCATTGATTAAGTGGTGACGAACAGAATATACCGAGATCTTTCAATCTAGACCATCGGATCAAAAAGATTAATTAGCCTAATCACAAAACATGCTCCTTCCGATAGGGGGTTACGCCTATCGGCGTAATTATTTTTTTGCAATAAAAATTCCAACGCCTCATTTATGTGTACATTTTCTCTATTGTGAATCAAGGAATGGACAGAAACGGCTGGGGAATAACGTGTATTAAAAGGGAATCTAATGGTCTATTCCGGTTGATATCTACGATAAAATAAATTGGCATATGCACACTGACTGAAATAATTTGTAGTTGTTAAATTGTTACACGTTTCTTCTTTTTGGGTTTTTTTTTTTGAAGTCAATAAAATTTGGCAGAGGTTTTTCAGAATTTGTAGTTTCAGTTTTACAATTTATAGAAATTTAGTGGTTCTGTGGTTTTTCAGTGTTAAGTTTATTTATAAATTCTAAAATACAATTTAAACACATAAAATTCCCCATCTCGCTCAAAATTTTGTCATCAGGTTAAAATAAAAAACTAAAAAATCCAAACTCTTCCTAAACAATTTCATCATTCCAATAACTCACACGCAATGCTAGCTGCAACTACTTTGTCTTTTTTCTACGGAACAAAATTCTCTCAGTTTATTTTATTTTCATCACGCCAATTGCCTCACAGTAAAATCGAACTCCAACCATTTGTCAAAAGCTCTCTTATTTACTAATTAACAGAGTTATCAATTACAATATACCAATTAATAGAGTTATCAATTGTAATTATACTAATTAACAGAGTTATCAATTATAATATATTAGCAATTAAATCATATGTTGCAAAAGAAAAGTTTAGAGGCAATAGTATAAGAAAGAGTAGCTTAAAAGAAATAAGAAGGCAATAGCATAAGAAATAGTAGCTCAGAAAAAATAAAATGTTGCAAAGAAAAAGCCATAGTGAAGGAATGAAAGGAATCTTTCAAAGATATTAATGATAAGAGTTATAGATTTTGAAATAGGCAATTGAGAGTGAAAATATATGTGAACCAACGTAATTTGTTCACATATATACAAATTTTGTTATAGATATTGAAATAGGAAATTGGGATGAAAATATATTGTCGAGTAATAATCCTCTGAAACAACCATGTAATTAAAATAACATATTTTAAATACATTCAAGTACAATCTATGTAACATAGATGTAAATAAAGAGAACTTTTATTAACAAAAATAGAGTTTACTCTATGTTCATCTACATATCTCAGTACCAATTGCATGTTTATCAAAATTTGTATATGAAGAACAATAGTTAAAATGTTCATTACATTATGTCAATCTTTTTATTTCATTTACTTTTACTTTTATTTTTATGTAATTTGACAAAATCACCAAAATCTAAATTTAATTAACTTACTAAAAAGAAAAAAAAAATAACATTATAAAAAACATATATAAAACTTTGACTTGTGAATTTAATGATCTAAAACATTTTAATGAGTCACACATAAACATAATAACAACTAAAAAAATTATTTTCAAAGAAAAATGTTTTATGACATAATAATAATAATAATAATAATAATTAATAAATTTATCACACTTTCGTGGAAGGAGGTAAACGAAGAGGAAACACTTTCATTTTATGATGATGCGTGATTTTGGAATACTGTCTAATTTGGTTGAGAGTACAAGGTTTAGGTTTGTAATTTGGCTGAGTGATGATATTAAGAGAGTCAGAGCACAAATAAACAGACCAAGAATATGGCAGGATGTTCCGTTTCTGAATTAATATATTATGATCACACTTTTTGGTTAATAATTATTAATTTTGGAAAGATATGTTAGGTTAAATGGGAACGCTAATGATTTTATAATAAAATAATAAGTTACATGGTTAAAATTAATTAATTTACGTAAAAGTTATGGTTAATAATTATTAATTTTGGAAAGATATGATTAGGTTAAATGGGAACCCTAATGATTTTATAATAAAATAATAAGTTACATGGCTAAAATTAATTAGTTTTATGTAAAAATTAATAAACTGATTGAGAGGATTGGGAGCAAGGTAGGGGTGAGAGTTTGAATTGGAATGAAGGAATAATTAATGGAGAAAATAAAATAATGCGTGATGAACTAAAATATGAGAAAATTTAGGAAAATAAAGGTTAATTTATATTATTAAAATATTAAATAGAATAATGTTGGATTATTAGATTAAAGAATTATAAAAATAGATAAAAGTACGAACAAAAAATTAGTTAATTAAAATGGCATAAATTAAAATTAGGTAATTATTATTAATAATATAATTGTTTTTAGAATTAAAAAGGCCAAAGTTGGGAAAAAAAGGAGGGAAATTATAAATATCTAAATAATAAAGGTGAAGGGGTTAATTATTGGGATATACAAGTTTTATGATACAATAAGATAGTAATAATTAGAATTTAATTAATGTGAGATTTAATTATATAATTAGATTTAATTATAATAATAATTAGAAAATATTATATTTAATTGGGATTGGATTGAATTTTGAGAATAATTAAAAATAATGGAGGAGGGGTGATGAGAGGAGGAGGATATAACCAAGAGAAAAGAAAACTAAAATATGAAGGGGAGGGGAGGAGTGTTAGGCAAAACTAGGTAACTCTCAGGTCAAAAGAGTATCTCAAGAGGGATAAAGGGGGAGGGCCACTAACATCATAGAGCAAGGAGGGGGTCACTGTCATTAGCATTATAGGAATTGGGTTTGCAGGTCAGAAAGTCGATAGTGGGTTTCCAAGAATTCCATAATTGATATCCATCTTCATGAATAAATTTCCTAGGGTGATTTTTTATTTCAATAGCTTCCTCAATGAGTAGGTTCAAGTAAAAGGGGGCAGATGCCAAGGTTCTGTGATTATCAAAACAAATTAAATGTATGGTGTTGTGGGAGTGCTCAATGATAATAAATTTAGAAATTTCGTTATGGAAGGTGTTTGCAATGTGTTATTTAAGGAAAGCTTTGAAGGATCTCCCTATGTGTCCCATGTATGTAATTCCACAGGAACAAGGGATCTCATAAACATCGGGGTCAAGCATAGGGTTATGCTTGTCTTTGGCTGACCTAAAGAGTTTCATAAGGGTTTTTTGTTGTTTGAACAAGGTTTTAATGTTACTTTTGGGAAGGGTTTTGTAAAAATGATGAGTAAATACATGAACGCATGGAAGGGATATTTTGGCTAAGGGAAGATTGCTTGAGGGGTTTTTAGGATGGGGGTAGAGGGAAAAATGGAAAACATTTTAATTTTGGATTGAGGAGTGAATATTGGCTTTAAGGGATTTGGTGAAATTGGCTTTCTCATTTGAAAAAGATTGAGAGGAAGAAATTGGAATAGTATGATTAACCAGGGTTTTAAGAAAAATATACTTTTGAAAGAGACGATGATGAGAACATGCATCGAGGTACCTATCCCAAGTCTTCTTAGGATAGACTTCGTAAGTAAGAGAGCGATTAGAGAGGCAAGAGACAAGAACGCCAAACAACGAAAGGGATTGGTTAGACTTTGACTTTTGCTATTAATCCTCACATGTCTATTTTAATTTTTTTATCATTTCATTTATCTTTTTTTATATAGTCAAAAATTTTACCTTATTTGTTTTACATTAATTTATACTGTAAAATATTTTTTATCATTGTACATTTTTTTTCAAAACTGAAACAAAAATTAAAAGGTTGAAAGATGTATGAAATCAAATTAAGATTATAAGGTGGTTGAGAGGAAGGAGTGGAATCATCCCCACCCAAATTTAATTCCTGCAAGTGACATGATAGATGTTGGAAGTGTTGATGACAACCATGTTTTATTGCATTGAATCATTAAAATCTATACTAAAATTTTTATGTATATAAAAAATAAATTTTAATTTAGGTTTTAAATTATATATAATTTTTTTTCCTAGTGAATAAATCATAGTTTCTATTAACAAAAATGGAAATAGTTTTTCCAAAACCTATCATACTAATAGTCTCTCTAAAAAAACATAGAAAATACCATTAGATAATCAATTCTTGATATACGAGCTTTGACATGTGCAGAACATGTCACATGAGAATATAAGAGAATCCATATATCCAATAACCATGGAGTTAAATTAGGAAATAAACATAAACAAAAGAATTAGTAAAAAAGAGATTAGTCCTCCTATTGTTCTAGTCACATGCCCTCTATGAAGTGTCTGAAATAGAATTTTTGTATTGAATCTCATATCCTCTTGATGACCTTCCAAGTTCCCAAATCATGTAGAGTTCCAACCTGAGATAAGGAATCTGCAGTTATGTTTCTTCCTTGACATAGAGGCACAAGATCAAGAGGGGTTGCTAATTGGAGACTCATGCATCATTTGAATAGAAACACCTTTCCCATAGCTTCGTCATCCCTATCGATATGTGTCGAGTCCTTGATATTCTCTTAAGGCTCTTGGATAAAGTTCTCATCCATTTTTCAGCCTTCAGCCTCTCCATTGCCTTCTTGATGGGTTCTAGATAGAAAAACCCTTCTCCCTTTCTTTCCAATAAATGAAAGGGAGTATTCCTTCAATATATGTCCATATTTATGGAACCTATGACACTTGAAGAAGATGAATTCATAGTTAAGTGGTTTTTTATGGGCATAAACCTGATATAAAATGTTTAAATCAACAAAAAATCCCTCACACATCGAAATTAACAAGGGTCCTCACTGTAGAAATCTTGCAATATTCTTCAAATGACTTATCAACATATAGAAAGGACCTTAATTTGTTCGTGGTAGCTCTAAAAATTTCCTTCATCCACAGTTTAGGAGGAATGCTTCGGAGTCAAACCCGCAGAGGGATAGATTTCAGTTTATCCCATATATCATCAAACAAAGGGTTCCATCACTTCATCATCACTAGAGATAGATTGATACTGTAGGTTTTTCTAAGCATCCAATTAGTTACTTTATATATATTGAACATAAACATAAACCAACCCTATGATATGGTGTTAACGTTAGGAAGATGGTTCAACTCTTTTTTCCATTCTTTATCCACCCAGTGCCATAGAAGCTCGACTGAAAAAATCCTTCCTCTAGCCCAACCTAATACCGCTTTTTTTTCCATCTCTGTTACATCCATTAACTGTATATCTTCTCCCAAAACCCAATTTTTATCATCCTTCTTTACCTTAGGGTAATTTTAGGTCTTTCTCTTCTTTTCAAGTTATTGCAAACCTTTTAATGGCACTTATTTCCTTAGGGTCTCTACTTCTAGTTGAATTCCATCACTCAAACCCATGGTTCTACTTTTTCCCCTTCAGAGTTCACCTCACTATTGAGGAATTGCCTAATCAAAACATCCATAGAACAATGCAGGAGTTGTAACACAATTCATGATTCAATCCTTTCTGCAAACCGATAGTAAACCCTTCACTAAAAAATATATACAAGAAATCCTATGTTTGTAGCCAACTAAATATTCCCAAAACATCTCTATCTCTTGCGGTTCACCTATATCCATAAGAAAGACGCAAGTATAGAGCATTATGTTTACTATATTGTGACTTAGTAGACGCTCCTCCTTGCGGCGCATTTTTCTACTTTGATACTGAAGGAAGGTTCTGACCCTATTTGCATACAAACCACGAGGTGGTATCAATTTGTTCGAGGGACATCCATCTCCTTAGGCTATAGAAGAGGGAATTTTTTGTCTCTCCCAGAGAAATTTCTACTCCATATTGCCACCTCATCCTCATAATGTGGTGTCTCCAAATGGGTCAAATATCACCAGAATCATACTCATAATCAACATTTTTTGTGATATTCCCTCCTTTGTATCCATTTTATGCAAATCTCAAGCCTAGTCATCCTATAGACAAAATAAAATCGATCCTAAACTGCAGTCGACTTCAGATAGAGGCTTAGGGAAAATTAAAAAATCCTCCCGACTTTAGGTAAAACCCTCACCTCAGAATCCTTAGATTACCCACAACCCATGGAAATATCACTAATTGTTCTGGATTTACATAAAGTTAATTCGGTTTTAAATTATACTTTTTTTGTATTTCCTTTCATTTAATTTATTGTTTTTTCCCTAAAAAAACCATAAATTTATTTAAAAAAGGAAACAAAATTAAATTTTTCATATATGCATATACGGCATTATGTAAGAGAAACAAAAATGATTTGTAGATTAAAAATAAGAATAATATATAAATACAATATAGAATATCAAGTAATATAGAAATAGCTTATCTTCCCCTTCTTTTCTTCGGTTTTATAGAGCTCCAACGAATCCCCTAAACTAGGTCCCATCACAACCAAGGCAACATCCATAATGGATGTATATAGAGAATTTTATTTATCTGAACCTCAAATTTCAAATAAATAGACATTATGTGATCTTGTTCTTCCATAATCCTTGAGTTCCAATGTTTTTTATGTTACAGATTCTTGAATTGTTATTTAGTGAGTCGCGCTCTGATTAATGGTAACGCTAATATTATTATCCTAAAATTTCCCTTCTTCTTTGGTAGGATTCTCCATATTTTATTATTATTCTAATTTAGGATGACGACGCTCAACAAATTTCCATCCTTTAGGCTTATTTAACTTTTCTTTTTTTGATTATTTTATATCAATGGAAATGTGTTCTACTAGTATCCTATTTGGAAACAATTTCGAGATCTGAATTCTGTATTTTCGTAGTCTAAAACTTGGGACCACTGAAAATTTTTGTGTTTAAATATAATGTGACCTTGTATACCTTTTTTAAGATCTATCTCCATGCATATTTTGGAAAAGCTAAAAATACCTTTCTCTATTCTCTCAAAGTTCATATTTTGAAACCTATCCAAGGTGTTTCCAATATCCAATAGTTCATCATGGTGCCAAAAAGGGAGAGTTAGGTTTAGGAGTCTAACCCAAATTAATTTTTTTGTGGCCACCATATTTGTTGTATCAAATTCATGGAACTTTGGAGAGATTAAAAACCCAACACTACCCCAGAAGCATGGCCAATTAATTAAAAGATAGTCCAAATCTTTTTTTGTGTCAAATCAAGTAATGAAAAATCCATTGGAAAATAATAAATGTCATAGTTGGGTGTCTAATAAGAGAAAAACCACTAATGTAATTCTTTTGATTTATGCCAAAAACCATTAAACATGCATATAACCACCTTTGATTGAAGGGATGAGAAGAGAAAATTTACCTGTGGTAGAATGACTTACGTGGCTGGTGGATGCTCCATTTGTTATAGTATGTAGGGTCTTGGATTATTTTATGTTTGTTTTGTTGGGACAAAAGGATTCCCTTTCATTACATATTTGAAAGAGGTATATGTTCCATTTGGTATCCAAGGAGCTAGAGCTCCTCGACATAGCCTCAGATTCAAGACTAAGTTTGAGTTCCTTTGAACCTTAAAATATTTGATATGACAAGAGTCTTGAAGCATATTACCCTCATATTGTAAACTCTATGAAATTTCTAGAATGATGCATCTAAACTCTATATGTACTTTTATATTGATGATTGATTATGTACTGCTCATTGGGGCTTCACTGGAGGATCAATACCATACCACGTGCATTCATATTGGGGGATATATATTGAGGGAAAAATGGTATAATATACTGAGCATATAATAGGGGATAAAAGGTTTTTATATTGGAAGGTGTAAAGAATGGGGCTTAATGAAAAAATGGATACCTCTAATATCTAGTGAAATTGGGGGTTTTTTTAATTGGGAAGGTGTACTTGGCTCATATTTTTAGGGGATTAAATAGTGTGATTTTTAGAGGTATTTTCCAATATCTAGTCAAATTAAGAATTTTGTTTAGTATTACATAAATGCAAGTGATATGTTAGAGGTTCATTGACTGAGGCCCTCATGGTAATCTTTAACTAAAGGATGGACGTCTTACCATTTATATTCTTGATAAAAATATGAAAAGGGATCGATTCTATCTCCTCCTGAGGAACATTTGGCTAGGCTCCAATAGAACAAAAGGGAACATGCTAAGGGGAAGGCTCCAATATGTGTCTCTAGAAAAAATTGGCATGCAATCCAAAAAATCCTAATACAATGTAGCCCTGAGGAGCACGAAAAAGGGAAAGTGGGTGATTAGAAAAAACCATAGACAAAAACACACCTTGTGGTAGCCTCATGCAGAAAGGAAAAATAACATAGAAAAAAGTGAAAATAAGTTGCCACATTAGAAAAATGGACAAAAAATTATGCCACACCCCCCACATCCACTTCAAAAATGAGAGAGTGATATCGATATTTTTTATATTTAATATATTTGAAATTAAAATAAAAGTTTAAAAAATATATCAAGGTTGTGTGAGTTGAGAATTATATATTGTATTACCATACGGTTAAGAGTTAATATGGAAACATGAAATTATTTAATGTTTTTTAATAAGACATTTTTTACTCATAAATATTTTTTTTCTTAAAATGTAACTATGAAATAAATAAACATTATCTTAACTGATCATTGAACAATTTAATTTAAATTTAAAAATTAACCATAAGTATACAATAATCATTATGAAAAATATTATATATTTTTGGATTGATGTAAGAAAATTCTATTTAGATATGACACTTTAATGGAATGGAAATGTGCAAAAACAAGTATCTAATGATTAAAAAAAATTATTTATCCCACTTTGGTGGTTCTAGCGCAGGGATTTTGTATCCCATGCTTGCCCCATGCTTTCTCCTTGTGCTTCCTAAGGAAAATCTAATACAACACTTAATAATGTCATCATATTCTTCCTTTGAAATTTCTTACTATCCCATTAAATTGAGTGTTTATAAACATTCATCTTTCATACCCATAATAAGGAGATATTTAAATGTTCCTTTTGGAAGAGTGACCTGTAGTGATATCTGAAGGTTATATTTAAACCTTTTTATGTAGTCTTATAAGCTCTAATCCTCTTTGTAAGTCATTTTAATTATTTCTTTTCTCAAACACTTGGACAGATAGTAGTCCTAGTATTATCAAAGAAAAAAATCATTCTTTTTCCCCCCAAGAGTTAATGCTTCCTCATCCTACTCTGATAAAATATCATAATGCTACTCCCTTAAAAGTAGATGGGAACAACTTCATTTTTTATTCCTCGGTGGTATACTCATACCCTCTGCACAGGAAATCAAATTAAAATAGGAATTCATCCAGATATTATGAGGCCAATACATGTAAATTTGGAAAAATTTGCAGTGATATGTCCTTCATAGGTGCATTTTCTTATTGATAAACAATAGTAAATTCTCTTGTTGAGGTTGTTGCAACCGTTAAATTTATCTGTCATGCCATTTGGTCAAATATTCACCAATACCATTCTGGGATCCAAAATTCATGTGGCACTAGTTGATTAGAACTAGTGTGGCGATGTTGAGGTCCCGAGCATTGTTATGGATTTAGAGGAATATGGTTAGGTCTCACAACACTACCTAAATAAGGTATCATAATTCCTTTCTTTGATATTGGCGTTGTAGGAGGATCTTGTTCAAATGTTTCAAAGTTTGGATTACTTGTTTCACATACTCCTTCTCTCAAGTTATAAGACTGCCCCTCACCCTTATTATGAATGTCAAGGTAACCTATTCTTGAGTATTAAAAACTATCCTCTTCTCTTTTTCTTGATCCTATAATTTTATCGTCAATCATAGCTTTAGATGTAGCAGACGATTTTTCCACATGAGTAAAGACAATAGTAGATCCTCTTATGGATATTGGTCAGGCTCCTACTAAAGCTTAGTTTCTTCTTTCCATATAATATAATCTAAGCTTCACTCTCCCAAGGCTTTATTGGCATTCAATTTTGTACCAAGAAGGCTAGTTTCTGAATTCATTATTTTATATTTTTACCTCTATATCCTCTTCTACTTCATACTATATGACCTGAAACTACCAGCTGGGAGAAGAATCCACAACAGGTTATCTATGGTGTGTGCATAGGTTCTTAACTTTTGTATTTAATATATATACCTCTCGAGGTCCCGTATGCATCTACAACCAATTATTAGTATGGTAGGTCTCTTTGACATCCTCCTCGATAATGACTATTATGCAGAATCTACGACTTTGGACAAAAGTATCTTCCCTAAAATAGGTGGCCTACCCTAGAAAAACATAAAGAAAAAGAGGCTAATGTTTTCCTTAAAGTAAATAGATAATACACTGTATGCTTCACTCCTCTCTTGGATTCTATGCTCCAATATTAGATTTGATCGCTATAATTAGAATATTCACAATAAAATAAAACAAGCCAATGATATTCAACATTTGTTAGAACCATCTATGAAATTGACTAAACGAATCAACATGGCATCGAAATACATGAAATCATAATACCACATATAAGAAAACAAAGAAATATTTCTATTAATAAAATGGAGTGAGTTACAACCAAATATAGGAGTTTATCTTATAGAATAGTTCCTCCAAGCTGACTTGTTTGTCTTTTCCAGAAAGTGTACATTTATGTCACTCTAATGCATGGAGTAATGACTCTCACAGTAGAATTATGAGGGTATAATATATCTCCAAAAGTCAACTCCTAGCTTGTAGATGACCACTAATATATAGAAGAGGATGGTAAGTTGATAGTTCTTATGCATCTACCAATATATATTTGACACCCACTCTTGATCGGAGGATGAGCTCAAGGGGTAAGGGATGAAAACTCAGAGGTAGGATAGGATAGGATTCAAGACTTTCATTTGAGGTAAATAGTTATAAAAATTTCTGGAAGCTTCTAGAAGAGGAAGCTTCGAGATTCTTTTTATTTTCCCTGAATTTCTAGAATCAACACACCGCCAACTTAGGGAAACCTATATGTTATCAACCAACACCAATAAGGGACAACCTGTAGGTGAATGTAGGTCTTCGAGCCAAAAAAGTGTGTTGGTCCTTAAATTGACTTAAATTAATTAATTTCAGGAATAAGCTCAGGGACTAGGTACATTTATGCTTAGGGATGTGTGCAAGGGTTATGAAAAGGGTTAAAATAATGTTGATTGAGCCAATTCTTAGGCCTATTGACCAAATGCAACAAAATAGCCTATAACGAATTCCCCCCTAAAGCTCAAATTCAAAAATGGAAACTAATGACTGAAGTGCTTTACTTTGTGATAAGTAAGGATAAAAAACAACCGACGATATCATTTCCTATCACAATACATTTACATTATGAGATATTTTCTTAGGGAGGCATACCCATACTCAACACATAAGCTAGAATTACATGTACAATGACCAAAAGACACATCTATTGATGAGAAATGGTGGACCCATTACTGGATGACTGTTTGTATGATAATATCCATCATACTTTGTAATATTGTATTAATCTGGAAATCTCATCCTAGATCTGGGGTCTTCTATCTCATTCACACAATTATCCAATGTATGAGTCTAACCATATGAATTAATGAGTCGGAGTCAAAAATGGTATACACCATTTCATTACTGACCAACGATAGAAGTCATTAATAGAGGAGAGAGAAACTATGGATGATGTTATTGGCTCTCAAGGTACTGCAGTACAATTTATATGGTGTGAATAAATGAGTTGAAGTTCAACACCACATAAAATATTTAGGTCAAAGGCCAACAATTCAAAGTTTTCATTGAGAGAGAGGAAACTTTCCATTGATGTATGCAAGCACCAAGGTACCAAAGGATTGTTTCTAATTCAACTTCCTATATAATGAGGTGATGTTGATAGAAGTGGCCCATCGTAGAAGGGCCTTGATGTGTCCCCCATCAATGATACGAAATAGGTATCATGATTTGAGATCGAACGATATCTATATGGAACTAGATCAGGAATGATAGACAGGGAATGGAAGCTTAAGAGTATTGTAGCAGATATTGACTTAATGACTTCTCTTAAAAACAACGACGACACTAAATGGAGTTAGCATCACTAACTCAGAACTGAAAAATTGAGGCTTTGAAAAGGTATGATGAACCAAAAGGAAACAAATTTTCCAAACCCAATAGCCACGAAGATAAAGTGGAAGAGTGTCTTGTTCAAGAGTGACTCACTTCCATTGACAAGTGGAGTGCCCTATTTTCCCAATTTCCCCAACCATATTGGTCAGTAAATATTTATTTTTAACAAGCTTGAGAAGGATAAAATATGCTTTATTTGTAAGTTCATACTTCATATTAATCCCTCTGAGTATTTTTGACAAACCCTGAGAAGCAGTGGTTCGTTCTTGTCATGTTTTACAAGTGCATCACTACTTGATTTTTTAACGAGTCCAACAGCAGTAAAAATCAACATATTTTTCATGTTTAGAGAATTTGAAAAGGAGGTGAAAATGAAAAATCTAGTTGTTCCTTTTTGTGGATAGTCTCTTGAGCTCGAAAAAGAAAAAAACTATAGCCAAGAGAGCCTCTTATCCATTCTCAACCAAAGTATTCCTTTTTCGTAAATAGTCCATCTTAGTCTAGAAAAGGGTTAAATTTATACTGAGTAGACATATTTTCATTTGATATAACAAGTTCTAAAAGACAAGTACGTGAAAATATTTTCACATTTTGCGAGCCTAAAAAGAGATGAAATATGACTGCAAGGGGTTCCTTTTTCGCGAGTTTATAAATCTAGAAAAAAGATATAAAAGTATACTCAAGTAAAATAATTTGTTAAAAACACGACAAAATCCATAAAAAATTTGTCGACCTGCAAAGACCGCCACAAAAGGATTCAAACTATGTTTTCATGATAAAAATTAACAATTACTAGGTCAAAGGATTAAATATGACAAAATAATGAGGAAATGGCCATAAGTAAAAAAAATGACTATTCATTTTTGACCATTTCATATTTACCTTCAAGAGTGAGAGCTCTGAGTACTTTTTCCCTTAATATTCTACACTTGATTACAGTTAATCTAGGGGATCATTTCAAGTGTCATCCCTTCTAAGTAGAATATAAAACCTTTATCTCTCATTTCGTGGTATCATTTTGTGATTTCATGCAAATTTTCTACACTTTTTTAGGGAAATGGAGTTCGAATAACTTGCACTTGGACCAACGAAACCTTCTAAAGTCATAAAGAGTGTTGCATCTAGGTGATTTTGAACTATAGGGAAGGGTGTAATGCATTGTTTCCTCTTACAGGCCAATGTTGGGCATAAATCAAAAGTTTTATTTAGCATTTCCCTTCAACATTTGTCAAAAAAATTTCATGGAAAGGATCCTAATGAGTCTCTTGTTGATGTTTCAAATATTCATTAGCAAAAAATGGCCTTTGTATGGAGTGAAAGAGAACATGAGGAATAGGGCATGAATGCATCAAATGATCATGCTACCATCTAGGTGCATAAATGTTGTGGATTTTTGAAATTTTTCTTGTTACCTAATATGACGAAATAGATGAAATTACTATAGTAACTTATTCGTTCAAGGGATGTTCAAGCACATGCATTCAATTTAAGGGAACAAATGCTTGAGATAAGGGTAGAGGATGTATATTTTCTAACAGGTTTATCCATGAGATGTGCCCCCATCTCTCTCCTAGGTGGGAGAAGGGGTGCTGAAAAAATGAAATACTACATTACCGCTCATTCTTGAATTCGAGCCGAGCCGAATAGGGATAGAAAGATTGACAAAAAATATGTGACAAGTTTTCCATTAAGAAAAATCATATTCATCATTTTCATATTGGCTAGAAGCTCAATACTTCATGTAGATATCAGATCATACATGCAGTATAGTTTACAGTGTTTGGATCCAACAATATTCAACTGGAGTGAGGGGGTGTTGGTCAGTATGAAAGAACAATTTTCTAAAGAAAGAGAGGGAAAATTTTAAATTTTTGGATATCATTCAATATTGATATCTTTTCCCTAGATAATATTACATTATTATAGCCTCAAAATATCACGCTCGAGCCCATTGATCCCAGGGTTTCATGGATGAGGAGGTGGATAGATCTTATCTCTAGATATGTGGGTCCGTCGGTGATCAACTTCCCACTAGATGTTTCTAAGTAGATGGGAAGATAGTTCATTATAATATATGATTATCCATACGTAGGGATGGACTTTAATGGCAAATTTTAGCTTGCACTTCCTAAGGATGAGAAATGTGGTGCTAAAGGTAAGATATTTTAACTATTTAATTTTTTTAAGTTTTACATTTTTTTCTGTTTTTGATGTTTCTGTCACTTAAAATATTGATTTTTTCATACATATAGTGGGCTCATTCAACCTATGGGTGCTTCATATATGTGTTGTGTCAGAGCTCCACAACAGGTAGTAGCGCAGGTGCAGGTCGTTGTAGTAGGACAGGATGCACTACAAAATCTCAATCAATTCAAGACCATAATAGAGGTGGTGCACCACATTGAGGGGTTAACACACAAGATAGATGATACCATGAGTGACCATATTCCTATACGACTTCAGTAATGAAATATTGGATTCCCTAGCTGTATAGGTCAGATATTGCGCAAGATAGCTCATGTAGTGGGATGTTGTTAAATTTGGAAACTAGGGCCAAACCCCATGTTGCACTGTGCATATGATGCATATGATATTTTCTTTGGATTCATATTTCATAGAGGTGAAATATTGATCTAAAGATTATCTTTTTTGGACGAGAAGAATTTGGATTTTGAATTTATTTTCCACACATGTGCAATTTTTCAAGGTCAACCAAAATTGTAATTTAGGCTCACAAGCCCCAAAATATGTGTCAGCATCCTCATTGATGGATATAAAAAGAAAAGAGTAAAACATCATTTGGAAATCAATTCATATCACACAATCTCTCTCATCTCATTGGTTCATACAGCCTTAGGAGACACTCTCTCTCCTCCCCACATGTGAAAGAGAAGTTGAAGATTTCAGATTGCATTAAGAGTTTGTGTGCAATGTTAACTTTGGGTCAACCTTGTCCTTTTGACATCAATATTTTGGAAAATTTAATTTTTAGGAGGCCAAATTCAGTGGCATATAAATCGAGGTAAACCGAGTTTATTTGATTGTTGCGTTGACAAATAAATTGACCTCAAATTGCTAAAGATTGAGTACTGTGTTGTCTAAGTTTGGTTGTGGTATTTCAGAGTGTTTTGGGCTAACTTTGACTATGAGAAGAGGCTGAGTTTGATTTTATTTTACCGAGCTTCATTGGGAGACATTTTGTTTGGTTTGACTAATGTTGAATTTGTTGGCTAGGGAATTGTGTTAACTGCTAAAAATTCTTCTTTCTCTTTGCTAAAAAATCTACTTTCTGTCTTAATAAGCCATAGATTTATTATGAGATTATTGGGAACAAATTCTAAAATGTTATAATTATTTTTTTTTATGATCCCTCTACCATTAATAACATATTTCATAAAAAATATCCTGATTTTCCTTATAATTATCTAAATATTTCTATAATATCATAAGAAAATGAGGTCTTGTGAACCAAATATTAATAAGCCATACTCTTATTATGAGACTATTGGGAACCAATTCTAAAACATAGACGTTTATTTTTCTTCCAAAGAGTAAAATAAAATAAAACTTATTTGAATATTTTTTGACAAATTTCTTCCTTCCAGGTTCCTCCCAACCACAACTTTTAGTAACATGAATACCTCATAACAATAATACCTCCGTGTTACTACAAGATTCCCTGATCCCACTTGTATGTTGTATAAAAAAAATTTGACATCTTCAATTTATTGATTTCCACTTTTCCCTTCTCAGTTATAATTATTCATTTCTTGATGGTTCTTACTAACACCATCTTTAGCTTTTGTCGTAGAAGAAAGTATATCATATTTATATTTAGCAAACTTAGTATATTTTTCTTCACCTCCTAGCTAAATTACAGAAACTATCGATGGCTAATTTTGCACCTTGGATAATATTTTTCCATGATTTTATGAGACTAATACTTGAGAAAGTTAGGATAAAACAACTTTCTCAAAATACATCACCATTATATTTTTTTTGTCAAAATTGGAAGAAACCAAATACATTCAGAAACTTAGCAGCTCACAGGCGAGCAAGCTTTACCTGGAGACTGTGTCACTGAGAATGCCCTACTTTGATCATTATTCATAAATAATATATATGTTTACATATGCATAAGAGAGTTAGAATTAACTACTATAAAGTAGGAAATAATTCTAAACTAGGATACACACACAACATATGAACAAACTTTCTCCAATAATACACATTCTCCATTAATTCCAACACTCCCCCTTAATAGAGAAATGATTCACTAGTACTCCTAACATCTTCCTAAATAATTAAAATTTAATTCTTCCAAGGGGCTTGGTAAAAATGTCTGATGCATTATCACAAATATTGCATTATTTAATATAAATTTATTTTGACTGGACCTTCTATGTAGCAAAGTGAAACTGGGTATCGATATGCTTTGTGATTTTGTGAAACATAGAATTGTTTGCAAGTTTGATTGAGATCTAGTTATCACATTTGATAATTGTTACATCTTTTTGTTCTCCTCCAACACCATGGAGAAGTCTCCTAAACCAAACTCCCTCACACGTTGTTGCACACATTTCTTTATACTCTTCCTCTAAAGAAGATAATTATATAGTATTATGCGTCTTGTTGCTCCATGTAATGAACCCAGACCCAATGTTGAATACATAACCTGTTATGGATCGTCTGTCATCCATATTTCCAGCCCAGTATTAATCTAAAAAACCGATCAATCTATCATCAAATGAATCAATATATTTAATACCAAAGCCTAGGGTTCCTTGAAGATATCTTAAAACAACTTTCACTACCATCCAATGGCTCTCAAAAGGATTTTACATAAAGTAGCTCAAAACATTGACTGAAAAAACTAAATTAGGTCTAGTTGTAGTTAGATAAACAAACTCCCAACTAGTTTTCTATACAGTGTTTCATCAACCTCCTTAGAACCATCATCATTTCGAAGTTTGAAATTTGGTTGTAAACGCACTGAGGTAGATCTTCTCTAATCCATTTTGAACTTTTTAGCAGCCTCCTAGTATACTTTCACTCAGACAGAAAATTCTCGCCAAAATCCCTACATATTTCAAGACAGTATAACTCGCCAAGGTCTTTCATATCAAAAACATGTGACATATGCACTTTTATTTCTTTAAGGATCTAACTAGTATTTCCTATAATAATAATATCATCTACATATAAAGAAATCAAAACAATTTTCCGCTTTTCATCAAACACAATTAACATATTTGGATCATTTAAGGGTTCAGCAACATTCAAGATATTTTTAATGAGGGGATAGTCTTTATAATTGAAAGTTAAGTGAGTCTCCCTACCTGATATTCTTGTTATTGGAGTGGCCTCAAATCCACTTCGATCATCCCTTAATGTACTTGGATTGTTGATTGCGTCTGTATCATCTGATTCTTCCTTTTTCTGTTGTTGTTGCTACTCATGATTGTCCCTTGTTTCATCACTTCCATGTTCCACTAGCAAAGCAATGCCCCACTCTTCATTTCCTTTATCACAGTTTCCATCATCAACCTACTCAAGGAATACTACATCTCTACTCGCAAACACTTTATGAGTAGAAATATTAGATATTTGATATGCTTTAAACTATGTAGAGTACCCAACATAAATGCATTTAATGGCCTTTGGATCTAGTTTCTTCCTATCCTCTTTTGAAACATGAAAAAAATATTTCGAGCAAAAAAATCTTAAATGATTAACCGCAGGCTTGAAACCTAATAAAGCTTTGAATGGAGTTTTAATATCACGGCTTTTTGTTGGACTCCTATTCTTTAAATATATCGCAGTATTTATTTCTTCTGTCCAAAAAACATTAGACACGTTATTACCTTTTAACATGATGTGTGCACACAACACAAGGGTTTTGTTCTTCCTCTCTGCAACCCTGTTATGTTGAGGAGTGTGGGGTACTCTAAACTGCTGCGCTATCCCATGGTCCTTGCAATATTTTATGAAGCCACTCTGCTTGTATTCTCCCCCTTGATATAAGCGAAGAATTTCAATGAACTTCTGTGTCTGTTTTACAACATATAGTGTTTTTTTTTCATATGTAGTTTAGATAGGAAGTTATCAATTAATTATATTATAAATTAATTATTAATAGGACGTGGTTTAGATAGGAAGTTATTAATTAATTATAAATTTTACATAATTAACATGTTATTTAAAGAACTAATAATAATATCATCATTATCTTTCAATAAAAAACTATATTAAAATATTTTCATATGGGATATCACATATATATTATCCCTATATGTACGAGACAGTGGTGGTAAAATAAACACGTCCAAACCTAGATATTCTACACAAGTATATTTAAATTAATGAAACTAATAATGTCAAAAAGCACATACCATCACCCTTCACTAGTTGATGTGGTTTTAAGAAGAATTACAATAAAAGGCCTTGATCCATCTCCAAAGATCTTACTTTTTCTACAAATTCCTATAATCTACACACACCACCACTAAAATAAAAACATATTTTCTCCAAATGAAGAGTTATTAGTGTACAAAATATTGATCTTATTAGAAAATATAAGTATATTCATATGCAAACGTCATGTACAAAAGCATAATACAACATTAGGGGCTGAAATATAGTGTAGCTTACATTAATTCAAATAACAATTTCTTAAATTTATAACTCAAAACATTGTAGTTCCCTCCTAGATACCTTGGTTATTTTTCCTCCTTGAATCACTTGCTATAATTAGGCTAATCATAATTATGCAAGGAAGTAATACTGAGAAATCTACCACCATAATGGTAATTACTAGTGCCTTTATCAACGTCTCTCCCCTTAAGGCGTCTCATTAATAGACTTCTCATATACCTAGGAGGATGAATATAGACACCTATGGCTAAGAGAAGTTCGGCTAAGTCTTCAATTATTGAACCATACTAAGTATCTTATCCTACTTCCAATTCATCATCTTTGGAAAGAAATATCTAGAAGGTTTCACCCATCACTGCTTCCTTTCTTTATGTAACAAGAGAGGATGATAACTCCATTGCCCCATTTCCAACTAATATATAGTGATACATCTCCCTCTTTCTAAGGAATTGGAGCAACGGGACATGAAAATGTCTCTCTCCAAGGATATAGGAGTGGTATTGAGAGGGGTGAATAAGAATAGGGAGATAGATGGAGGTGGGGATGTAAGAGAGAGAGAGGAAGTTTGGGGAAAAGAGGGAAATATAGAGGGAGAAAAAGCGTTGGGCAGAATGGTGAGAGATAGAAGGAAAAAAACATGCATGCTATTCAAACATCTATGTGTGTGTTATTTGAACATATGCATGTTTTATAAATGTGCACATGGTTTATTAAATTAAAAAATAATAGGAGATCATTTTTTTCTAATTACATGGTGGATGAGGGTGTTTCTTTGGTTTTAGGTATAAATTGGTGAAACTAGTAATTTCATGTAGATAATACAAAACAAGTACATTTTTACAACTTCCTATTTTAAACCATGTTTTTGTATATGTCTTTCCATATATATATATATATATATATATATATATATATATATATATATATATATATATATATATATATATATATATATATATATATATATATATATACATATATATACATATAGACATGAATCACACGAAAACAGGTTTTTATTTTCACTCTAGAATTTGATTTGTGGACCCACTTTGAAAACTAAAATTGAAGTGAACCTAATGCCTACTAAGGTACTGAAAAAATATGAGTATTCTACTATATTTATGCAATATAAAATAACTCTATTAAAACTATGAAAAAGTAATGTTACATAATAAATGTCTATTTTGTAATAATTTATTTTCCATCATTTCATACCCAAATACCAAATGTCAATTGATTAACATTACAACAGAAATTGACAACATTAGAAAAGAACCATTATTTTTGAGTAATACCAATTTTCCAAAATAAAAGGTTACATATTCACAAAGATAGTTTGATTGTCTACATTTCATGTTTGGGCCGAGGCACATTCTACAACCCAGTATAACCACGATATGTAAGTATGACGGAAGCCAAAATCATTTATAAATAAACAATTAAAAATACATTTCAAGAATATAAATTTAAAACATGAAGAGTTTTACGAACAGTAAAAAAGAGATATGGTAAATAAATAAAACATGTTTTTATGCTTACTCTCGACGTACAGTAAATAAATAAAAATAAAAATAATCTAAATAAATAAAAATATGAATAAACCTCTTTATATTTACCAAAAATAATTTTTTTTTTTTTTTATTTAGGTGAATCCTCTCAGCCAAATACCATGGAACAAATTATTATTAATACCATGGGCCAAATACTATCGGCCAAATACCATATTTATAAATGAGGTATAAAAAGGAAAGGTAAGTAAATACAAATGTATCAAATAGGAGTAGAAATCAACACCTAATTATATTTGAAGCCTCTTGACCAAATACCATGGACCAAATTAATAATAGTACCATGCAAAAAAAACATTATTAACCGTAACATTAATATTAAAATTTATTAAATTTAATAACTTTATATTAATATGATATTAAGTTTCTCTCTCTCTCTCTCTCTCTCTCTATATATATATATATATATATATATATATATATGAGTGGGAAGAAAAAATACATATGATAGAGGTGGAGAAATAGAGGGAGTGACAAGGGAGAGATGGATATAAAATGAAGGAGAGGGGAGAGGAGGAATTAAGAGAGAGAGATAGGGAGAGGGAGACATAAATATGGAGGTGGCAGAGAGAGAGAAGGAGAAAGGATTGGAGGGTAGAGAGAGAGAAAGACAGAGGGGAAGAGAGAGGGAGGTAGGACAGAAACAGAGAGAGACAGGAAGGGTGAGAGGAGGAGAGAGGGAGGGATAAAGAGACAGAGTTGGAGGGGTAGACAAGAAGAAATAAACAGATATTGAGAAGTAGAGAGAGAGGGCGTGACAAGGGAGAGATGGAGAGAGAGTGTGTATGTTTACGGGTGAGATAAAGAGATATTTGAGGAGTAATGGAGAAAAGGGGGGAGAGAAGGAGAGAGAAGAAGAAATGGAGGGATATAGTAACATAGTTGGAGATATAAATAGAATTTTTGGCAAAGAGAGAGGATTTGAGGGCAGAGAGAGGGCAGAGAAAGACAGAGAGAGAGTGCGAGGGGGGGTTGAAGATAGAGGGAGGCAGGTGGTAAATGGAGAGAGAGGAAGGAAAAGAGAGAGGAAGAGAGTGATTATGGAATATGGAGGATTGTAGAGAAAGGAGAGAGAGAGAGATTGAGTGATGTGGGAAGAGAGAGGGAGGTAGGAGAGAAAGGGAGAGAGAGGAAGTAAAAGAGAGGGGACTTGAGAGAGAGGTGGAGAGAGGTACAGATATAGATATAGAGTTGGAGGGGGAGAGAGGGAGGGATAAAGAGATGGAGCTGGATGGGGATAGAGGAAGGGATAGAGAAATGGAGTTGGAGGGGTAGATATGGATGGGTAGAGAGATGGAGCTGGATGGGGAGGGAGGGAGGGGAGAAGAAAGACATAGAGACAAGTGGAGAGAGAGTGTGCATGTTTGGGGATGGGATAAAGAGACAAATGAGAAGAGATGGAGAGAATGGGGGAGATAAGGAGAGAGAGAGGCATATAGTGACAATGTTAGAAGGTGAAGAGAGAGAGAGAGAGAGAGGTGGGATAGAAATAAAGAGTGGGAGTAGAGAAAGGTAGGGAAAGAGAGATGGAGATGGATGTTGAGATAGATGAGGGTAGATAGAGGAGGGTAAGAAGAAAGAGATAGAGAGTTAAAGTTGGAGAGAGAGGGAGACAGAGTGATAAGGAGGGAAGGGGAAGATAGATAGAAGTGAGGGAGAGGGAGGGAAGGGGAAGAGAGAGAGAGAGAGGGGGAGGGAGAGGAGGAGAGAGTGATAGATAGATATAATGGAGAAAGAAAGTGTATGTTTTGGGGTTGATATAGAGATACAAATGGAGATAGAGATATAGATGGAAGGTGAAGAGAAATAAGAGATATATGGAGACAGGGAGAGAGGGACGAAGAGTTTGATAAATATGGAGTGAGAGAGTCTGTGTGTTTTCGAGGTGAGATAAAGAGAGACAGAAGGAGATATGGAGGGACATATAGATATATATGGAGGGGAGAGAGAGGGAAGAATATTTCCTACAATAGATGCATTTATTTTGTTGTAGATGGTGATTTGTAATCCTATTTGATTTCTTTCACTAGATGCATTGATTTTAGTGTCGATTTTGATTTCTAATGATATTTTATTACTTGCACTAGATGCATTGATTTCAATGTAGATGATTTCTAATTATATTTTATTGCTTGCACCAAATACATTGATTTTGGTTAGATGGTGATTTCTAATCCTATTTGATTGCTTGCACTAAATTCATTAATTTCAATGTACATGTTGATTTATAATTATATTTGATTTCTTACACTATATGCATTGATTTCAATATAAATGATTTCTAGTCCTATTTGATTGTTTGAACCAAATGCATTGATTTTAGTCTAGATGGTGATTTATAATCCTATTTGATTTCTTGCACTAGATGCATTGGTTTTAGTGTATATGTTGGTTTCTAAACCTATTTTCCTACTTGCACTAAATTCATTGATTTGAGTGTAGATGTTGATTTCTAATCCTATTTTACTACTTGCATTAGATACATTGATTTCTGTGTAGATTTTGTTTTCTAAACTTATTTGATTTCTTGCATTGGATGAATTAATTTCAATGTATATGTTTATTTCTGATTTGATGTAATTGCATGTATGATGGAACGTTAATTTTAAATTCATTGGATTAATAGTGTGCATTGGGTTTAGTGTAAGCACAAAAAATTATTTTTGTGTTATAGTAATTAAACCTAATAATATTGCATAGCAAGAGAGATAAGGTATGATGTTTACTACAACAACTCGAACTAAATATTTAAATGGTTTATGATTTATGATTTCTACTTTCTTTTTCATATAATCAATATGAAAAGATGACAAAACTAACAAGGATGACAATAACAATAATAGAAGAAAATATTTTGAGATTGATCACCATGAAGGGTATTTGTAATTGACTACATTCTTATTATTCACATTTTGGATCATTCAATATTATTACATTGTCACTTTGCATTGAAAAAAATTATTTCATCATTTTTCATCATTAAATCTATTTTACAATATTTATCATCTCAAGAAACTAAGGTAACTAAGAAAATTTAAAATTAAAATGACTCGATAAATCTCAAACATATTTATCATATTTAAAATGATTATATTAATACTAGATGTGTTACATATTATTGATAAAATTAATCATATGTTCCTCATCTTATCGATAGATTTTCCCTAGTCGCACACGGCTGAAACCATCATAGATGCATGTTAAATACAAATCTATGAAGCACCGAGAGCGATAAAATCTCTCGAGGTAAAAAAATTTCCTCGATTTTTGCACTCAAAAATGAGGTTTGCAGCTTGAGAGATTTGATCCCTCTCAACACTTGATATATCATAGTTAAGATGGATCTAGGCCGGTTTTACATCATGTCCTCAAATGTTGTGTAAGTTCCTATGATAATTCTTTTTAAGTTGTCACAACTCTCCAACTAATTTATGATCTATAATATTTTAGTATTTTATTAGTTAATAAAAGTTGATTTATCACTATAATACTATGTTGTATTCCTATGTGTTTATGTTCCATTTCTTTTCATACTTTTGATTTTTCTCCTTATACAACTCAAATCATTTAAAAAAATGATTTCAATACTACATATAGTCTTTAGTTACAACAATAGTTCTAAAATGAAAATTAACATTAATATCATTAAAACTTATAATCATACTAATATTAAATAAATAGTGAAGCATAAACTAGATTTCTTCCACCTAAATTAAATTTCAGAAATATAGATAATTCCTCATAAACCACTATTCACAACACAATTTCATTCCACACATACACCCAAGGCATATAAACAATATAAAAATAATATTAGACTTATAGCCGATGTATACCTAGAGATCTAGTGTAAAACCAAATAATAATAATAATAATAAGAAATATTATACAAACCTATATCATAAAAATAATATAAAACTTAGTTATATATAAAATATAATGTTAAAATAATAATTATATTGAGAGCTATGTCTATTTTGGAATGTTATAATTGATATTTTGGACCTATTTTTTTAGTTAAAGTAGGATTTTGTTAAAATTACAAGTTTGATTTGTAGACTCTACATAATTTAAATGTGCAAATTGTTTTTCAAAACATTGTTATCATTTATATATTTGAAAATGACTTTTAAATTACAAAAACAAGATCTAACTAAATTTGATTTCTTACCATTCAGTTTCAAAATTCCCAAAGGTAGAATAGTTAAACAACTTTTTTTGAAATAGTTCTTCAAAATTTTTAATTAAATTATTAATTATTTAGATAAATGTCTCTGCTATTAATGACCTCATTAAGATTTGGTCGACCTTTCATGATAAACCTGATAAACCACATGAGATGGTTCAAAAAGTCCACCAAATATTCACGATGTGATTAATCCGAAAAACATTTATTTAAATTATGGATCACAAAAGTCTTAGATCTAACATTATGAATTATTATTAATAAATAATAAATATTTAAGTTGAATAAAATATTTCAAAATATTTCTATTAAGAATCACAAATGAATATTAAAATAATTATGCCTTTTTCAACTTTATTAATTAAATTATTTGATAATTACACCTTCTCAAGCCACAAAATTCTCAGGATTATTTTGTAACAATGTGTTTTTTGTCAGTAGAAAAAAAAATGTTGTTATAAATAGTTCATATTCATCATTGATCATGAAAGAGCATGTGAAAAATACATTATAATTGTGAGCACATATTATCCAGTATGTAGGAAAGTCACGTGATCAGACATCCAGTTGCCAATCCGTCCCAATATAAGGAATATAATGATATCCTTCATTTGAATGAGTTGAAGCCCAGTTTCTAGACAAAAGAAATAGGCAACAAGGCAAGTGTAACAAAATAGGTAGAAGATGATTTTCCACCACTCCAATCCATTTCACAACTTGAAGCAAACGAGAAAATATATATAGAGAACATCATATATGATGTATTGATACTAAATCTACGAAAATATACAATACTAAAGCATAAAGTCCAATAAGGGTAGATCAGAGAAAAAAGGTACACAACCCAGTATCACAAAAGCCTAGCTCGCTTGAAAAAAACCCACGCTCTCTTGATGCATATTACAGAATAGGGAGTTCTTGATAATCCATTAATGAGTCCTTTCTGAAATGAGAGATCTGAAAAGTCCCGTATGGGACCCTCAAGCCCCGCTTAGATAGTGAATCATCATGGGAATTGAGCTCCCAGTATATATGCTAGATGGTAAAATCCCTAAACTTTCTCCATAAATATTTAATCCTATCTATCCAACCAGATCCATCGAAGTTCAAAATGCAGATTTTGTCATAGATGCCATCAACAGTATACTTAGAATCTCCATATAAGTGTATAGAAGGAAAATTGAGCCAATAAGCTAACAAGATACCACTCCATGCTCCCATGACTTCTTCTTTATTATTTGATCCAACACCGTCATTCCATACAATATGGTAACGATCATTATTCTCCAATCTAATCTAGGCTCCATATCTGCATATTCCATCCACATTCGCACCATCAAAAAAATACAACCAGAAGCTTCAAATCATGTGGACGAATCTTCTTAGACAAACCTTCATGTGCAGATCCTGACACAGGACAGATCACCATCCATTTTGCAATGTTCTATATAATCACTGAAAAATTTAACTGAGCCTCCTCAAAGATCCTACAATTTCGAACAACCCAAATCTCCCATAATATGTAGAAGGGAAGTTGCTTGTAAGAGCATTTTGCATCAATCCAAGTAGAGATAGTTTGTGTGTAGTCTGATGGCTTCCAGTTTGGATCACTAGAAAAGCCAGAAAAGTGATCCCAGATTCTGAGGGAGAAAGAACATGAGAAGAAAAAATGAAGAGTTGACTCACTGTGTTCATGGAATAAAGGGCATCTGCTAGGCCCAGAGAAGGCCCTTTTGCTTAAATTTTCCCACGTTAATAATTTGTCCTTCCATATCAACCATCCCAGGAGAACAATCTTTGTTTGAATATTAAGCTGCCAGACCACATAAAAGTTGGATCTTGAACCATTCTAGGATAACATCATCATCTTAAGATCATATACATCCTTTACTAATACCCCTTTATCACTGCACAAGCCATTCCATACCAGAGAATCCCCCTGACCATTGAAGTTAAAACCCAAAATTTGGAGTGGAGACTTAAGAGAATCCCATTGATCCGAATCCTCAGCCCTTAGGTCCAACATCGTAGATAATTTCCATATTGGAGCACCCAAACTCTAGAATTGAATCAATTCAAATAATGTGTGAACCCCACGCTGATGTAACCTGTGCAAGAGGCGTTGATCGAACTCCATAGCAGTATCAAAACCCTTTAATCTGTCAATACCCAAAAAGATGTGTTTCCTAGTACCTAAACAACACACTAATCTCTGACCAATAATGTGCTTGATTCGCATGAAGATTTTCCAGATACAAGAAGCATTGCTAGCATTTGTGAAGCTTCCATTATAAGGTAGGAAGAGAGGATTTTCCACAGCATATTTGAGTTTAATGATCGAAGACCAAATCTCCCCTCCCATCAGAGCACGCCAAAAGTATTTTGCTGACAACGCCTTATTAAAAATCCTAATATTGATAATGCCACAACCCCCATATTTCTTTGGAACATAGATAGACTCCCGCTTGCATAGATGGAATTTCCTATTATTCTTCGCTCCCTCCCACAAGAAATTAGCAATGATAGAGTTTATAATGTTCACTACACACACAAGAAAGTAATAGAAATGCGCCCAGTATACCACCATCTGTGTTAATACTACCTGAATCAATATTAGTCTTCCTCCCAATGATAGGAACTTAGAGGTCCATCTGAAAATCTTACTTTTAAATTTCTCTATCATACATAACCAATCATGATTCCTATAAGCACAAGGTTTAAGCCTGAAACCGAAGTATGTGATACCATTCATGAGTAGATTACAGTCAACCCCCATAAACTCGACAATAAATTTGATCTCACCCGGATCACCCGACTCATATAATAGGAATGATTTGAATTTGTTGATGTGCAGACCCGTAGCAACCCAAAATCGTATGAGTATGAAATGAAGATAGAACCATTGATTCCTATTAAGAATACCAAATACTAATAAATCATCCACAAAAAATGAGTGCGTAATACTTACCGAGGGAGAGAAATCCAGGCCCTCGAAATATCCTTTTGATTTTTCCATATTCATCAATTTGCTGAAGCCCTCCATAATAATAATGAAAATTAGTGGAGATAGGGCGCAACCCTGACACATTCCTCTTTCAGCTAGAAAGAAATCGGTCAGCACCCCATTTATCAACACGGCATAGCGAACCGAGGTGATACATGCCATTATCCACTAAATCGATCTAATAGATAAACCAAACCCCATGAGTATTAATCTTATATAAGACCAATTAGTAGAATCATAGGCCTTATGAATGTCTACTTTCATGATAAGAGCCTCAGATTTCTGAAGATGAATAGAATGTAATGCCTCCTGGGAAATAGCAACTGCATCGTGAATGGACCTTCCTTTTAGGAACCCAAATTGTTCCTTAGAGATGCATGATGATAGGACCCCTCGCATTGTGTTTTCAATTATCTTAGAGGTGATTTTATATATCACATTACATAACGAAATAGGTCTAAAATTGGAGAAGAGAATGGGATTCGTCATTTTTGGGATAATAGTTAGGAACATGGAGTCCATATCCCCTGGTATGAACCCCAGAATACGGATTTGTTTCACCACCATATGAAAATCATCCTCCAAATATTCAAAAGAATGAATGTAAAATTTGATTGGCCAGCCATCCGGCCTGAGACATTTGTCTCGAGCAAAAGAGTTTAGATATTCTTTTATCTCCCCTTTAGATAGTTCTGTCTCCATTCATGTATTTGCTTCAATATCAAACATAACAGCCATGTGCTCTAAGATCCAGGATGTTTAAATCTTAATTTCAACTACCCTGCACTACAGCCACTTGCTATTTTTGTTTGGATGAATTCTGTCAAAAGCCGCTTGCTAAATTTGTTGAACAGTCAATTCGAACCCTTTACAGTCCTTTGATTTGGGAAACAGAGTTTTTGGTACGCGGGAAGGTTTTTTGTTGAAATATTTTGTGTTGAGTTGGGCCATGACAGCAGTGGTCCCACCGCCAGCTCACAAGCAATGTCGACCAATCGCGCTTTATCGCGCAAGTTTGGTGCCTATGTCATCCACTCAAAAACTAGGCCCGAAACCTTTTTAAAAATCACATTTGATTGTTTTCGCGTTAAAAATGGGACTAACATCAGCACCCCCATTTGTTACGCGAACTTTTCATAAATTTTGGCTTACATTTTGGTTGGAATCCACGGGTCCCATCTCTCGACCAATGGGAGGGCTATCACGCAGAGTTTGCCCCAGATGACGTCATGCGAGTTTGTTACCCGAACTTTCTAAGCAACATGGTTTATTTCATTTTGAAGTCCAAGTAAATATTGGTGTTATGTTTTTATCAAGGTTTATGTTATAATGCCATTTTATATGGTGCGATGAAACATGTGTTATGATATGTTAAGGAACATAATATATATATTATAAAATCTGAAGTTGTAATATATATATGTGTGTGTGTGTGTGTGTGTGTGTGTGTGTGTGTGTGTGTTTTAAACATATATCATTTTGCACTATTGTAATGTGGGCCTGAAATCCATACATAGTTTTATCGTATTTCAATGGTTTGTTTTATGTTAATTAAAAATGTGCTGCTCCGCATATGTAGACTGATATATGTAGTTTTGTTTTTTTATTTAAGGGACAGTGCATGAGCCCAAGAGCTATTTTGTTAAGACACAGTAGTGTATTGTTAAGGAACAAAGTGTGTGCATTTTATGTGAGGGAGACAGAGTGAATTTTTTTACAGGGACAGAGAGTTTTGTGCACTGTGTTTTTGTAGTAGTTATTGTGTAATCTCCCAGAGGAAGAAGATAAGTTTTTTTTGTAATAGTTTTATAGTTAATGGAGTAGAAAGTTTTTATGCAATCTTTGTCTGGGAGTGAGAAAATTTTTTTTTTAAATTATATGTGTTTGAAAGAGAGTATTATTGTTATGGAATTATTGGAATTATCATAAATTCCAACACAGTATTGAAATTGATGATCAATATGAGGATCAGCGTTATAAAAATCTGTGAAATATTTTAGAGCCTCTTTTTCAATCTCCAAATTTTCATCTACCATGTAACCATCCACACCTTTAATCTTCCATATTGAATTTGTTGAATTTTAACTTCAACTGTAGCAATGAAAAAAAGGACAAACGCTACAGGAATTTGTCTCTTGCATGCAACTAAAAAATAAAATATGCATTTAATTAAACCTACAAGTTTTGGTTAAAGGCTCTGCAACAGTCGTTTCACATTGAATAAATTGTGGTTCCAAACCACGAAACGTCAGAGTCTTGAAAGAACAATCCTCTCAGGCCTTAAAGCCCTTACCAAACACTGGAGGAGTTTACCGCCAGTTTTTCTTTGTTTGAAAGGGCCACGTGGAGCATTAATATTGGATCGCATGAATTTGAAGGGAATCTGAAAACCTGAAAACCCGACCTGAAAGTTAATAAACTAAATTGCATAAGAGTTTTCGCATAACACTTTGGGCCTACGTCAGCATCCAGATTTGTTATGCGATAATTTCATAAATTATGATTCATTACTCTTTGAAGTCCGAGTTCGATAGTCAATGAAGCTTTGATTTAAGTTTCATTTTATATTAAGGTTTGAAAAAACATTAATGTATCACACTATTATGTTTTATTTAAGGGGCCACGATGAAAGCTTTTTTTTGGGCATATATATTCAAACGACCAATATATATATTATGAACCTTTTAATAAAAAGTTTATAATATGTATTATAAAATAGTTTGGTTTATTTTATTTTTTTTCTTGATACGACATATAAAAGATCCCATAGGCCATTGTATTAAAAAAAAAGGAGAGTAAGTTGAAAATTTTTATGCACAACAGTGCGAAAGTGAAAAACACAGCAGAGTGTTTTAGAGACAGAGTGTGTTTGTTTTGCACAGACAGTGAGATGGTTTTATTCATTGCATTTTCTAGCAGTCATAATTTTGTAATCCCTCTCAGTGATGAAGAAGTGTAATAGTTTTTTTGAGTTATTGAATGAAATAGAATTTTGTTTTCAAAGTATTCAAACTCTGTCTCCTGTCAAAGAAACCTTTGATTTTCTCTGTGTTAGAGGAAGGGAGTTTTATTCTCCATTCATTATTCTTGAATTTTCAAATATTCCAGCATGGTATCGGAGCTAGTCTAGGCTCTTTGAAGATCAAAGAAGCTGAAGGAAAGGAGTTCTTTGTTGCAGCAGCTTCCCCAGCAGTGTGAAGACTTAGACAAAAATAATTCAAGGTATTTCTATATAGAGTTTATTGTGTTACTGTTATAGAATAGTCAGCCATTTTAAATACATGGTCAATTATTTTTGAATCATAGTTAAGAGTGTAGAATGGCTGGAGCCAGCACTAGTATGGGTATGGGAAATATCCACCTCCCACTATTTAATGGGAAAAATTATGACTACTGGTCAATAACTATGAGATATTTATTTGTCTCCCAAGACTTATGGGAATTTTTTGAGGATGGCTTTGAAGAGCAAACAAATGAAGAAGAGTTTGAAGATTTAACTCAGGCAGAGAAAGAGTTGCTGAAGAGAAATAGGAAGAAATACTCCAAAGCTCTCTTCTTATTGTATCAAGCAGTGCATGAGAGTGTGTTTCCAAGGATAGCAGCAACCAAGAGATCCAGGGAAGCATGGGAAACTCTCAAGACAGCCTATCAAGGCATGGAAAAGGTGAAGACAACAAAACTTCAGTTGCTGAAGAGAAACTTTGAGACTCTCTGTATGAAGGAGTCAGATAACATTGACTCATTCTTCACTCATGTGATTGGAATGGTCACACAAATAAGATTTCATGGAGAGACTCTTGAAGATAAGAGGATTGTGGAAAAACTCTTGAGGATTCTACCCTCAAGATTTGATGTGATTGTCACCACCATAGAGGAGACTAAGGATCTCTCAAAGTTCACAGTGGATGAGCTACATGCATCACTGATGACTCATGAGCAGAGATTGGGTAGGAGGGAAAAATCATCTCTGGAGCATGCATTTAAGACCCAGATGTATTTCGAAAGAGGAAAAGGGCAAGGCAGAGGAAGCAAGAGAGGCAGAGGCACAAGCCAAAACAAAGGTGGAAGGAACAGTCCAACAAATGCTCAAGGAAGGGGCAGCAATCCAAATCAGCATCAAGGCTAAGGCAGCAGCCAGCAGAGTGGTCAGCAAAATGCTCAAGGACAAAGGTATGATAATTCCAATGTCTAATGTTGCTATTGTAAGAAATATGGATATTATGCTAATTAATGTAGAAAGAAACAACATGATGTGGGAAATAGAACTAGTGCAAATTTCACTAGAGAAAATCTCAGCCAAGATAATTTGTTTTTAGCTTGTAATATGGCTGAAGAAAAGAATGAGGATTTATGGTTTCTAGACTCCAGTTGCAGTAACCATATGACATGAAACTTAGGAATGTTTTCTATGGTAGATGAGAGTGTGAAGTCACAAGTCACACTAGGAACTGATAGCAAAGTTTCTGTTATGGGAAAAGGAAATGTAAATGTTTTAACAAGGAAAGGTGCAAAGAAATCCATAGCAGATGTCTATTATGTTCCAGGAATGAAGTGTAACCTCTTAAGTATTGGACATCTTGCTCAAAAAGGGTACAATGTATTTTTTGAGGATGATGTTTGTACCATCATGCACAAACCACCCAGCAAACAATGTATTGCAGAAGTGAAGATGCCAAGGAACATGATGTTCTCTCTCAGAATGAGAGCAGACTTGAAGAATGAAGAAGGGAAGGCAGCAGTAGCACAAGAGGCTATCCAAAGTGAACCAAAAGATGAAAATTGGTTGTGGCACTTGAGATTTGGACATCTCAACTTTGGAAGTCTTAATTTGTTGAACAGAAAAGGAATGGTGAGAGGTTTACCATTGATACAGAAGCCGGACAACCTTTGTGAAGGTTGTATCCTTGGGAAACAACAGAGAGAAAGTTTTCCTTCCGGGAAAAGCATAAAGGAAAAAGCACCCTTAGTGATTGTCAACTGAGATTTGTGTGGACCGATGCAAACTCCATCGCTTGCTAGCAGCCACTACATGTTAACATTCATAGATGATTTTACAAGAAAAACTTGGGTTTAATTTTTGAAAAACAAAATTGAAGTGTTTGAAAGATTTTGCAATTTCAAAGCACTTGTGGAAAACCAAAGTGGGCCGCACATCAAAGTCCTAAGGACTGATAGAGGAGTTGAGTATATCTCTAAAGATTTTCTAATTTTTTGTAGACAAAATGGTATTCATAGGCAGCTTACAACTAGATATACTCCGCAGAAAAATGGAGTAGGCAAAAGAAAGAATAGAACCATAATGGACATGGTGAGGAGTATGTTAAAGGAAAAGCATTTGCCTAATTATTATTGGGCTGAAGCTATACATTGTGCAACATACATTTTGAATAGATGCCCTACAAACGCAGTGATGAAGAAAGTGTCGGAAGAGGCATAGAGTGGCACAAAGCAAGGTGTCACACACATGAAGGTTTTTGGATGTGTGGCTTATGCACACATACTGGATCAACTAAGGAAGAAATTGGACAGCAAGGGGGACAAATGTATTTTCATTGGATACAGTGAGCAATCCAAGGCTTACAGGTTATACAACCCATCCAGCAAGAAGTTTATTGTGAGCAGAGATGTTCAGTTTATTGAAGAGGAAGATTGGGATGGAAGCATAGAGAAAAAAGTGAATGTTAAACACTATTTATGTCATGATGAAAATGATGATGAATTGGCTGAAATACATCGCCAAACAACAGCACCAACACAAGAGCAGCAAATCACACCTTTGAGTAGCAATGAAGGTGCTTCAACAGGAATTTGTACACCTAATGAAAGAGGTAAGAAGTTTAGAAATTTGAATGAAATTTATGCACAAGAGGCAGCAAATGAAGGTATTAATTCTTTGTTTGCTTTATATTGTCATGTTGAAGACCCTATCCACTTTGAAGAAGCTATTAAGGATAAGAAATGGATAGAAGCTATGGATGATGAGATTAATGCCATAGAGAGGAACAAGACCTGGGATTTGCTTGAACTCCCAAAAGGTAAAGATTTCATTGGAGTTAAATGGGTCTACAAGACAAGGAGTAATGTTGAAGGCAAAATAGAGAGACACAAGGCCAGACTTGTTGTCAAAGGTTATAAGCAGAAGCATGGGATAGATTATGAGGAAAATTTCGCACCGGTTGCTAGAATGGAAACTGTGAGAGCAGTGCTGTCCATAGCAGCACAAAACAAGTGGAAAGTTTACCAAATGGACGTGAAGTCAACATTCCTAAATGGAGTGTTAATGGAAGAGGTTTACATTGAACAACCTCTTGGCTATGAAAAGAAAGGCCAAGGGCACAAAGTGTGCAAGTTGAAGAAAGCTCTTTATGGGCTGAAGCAAGCACCAAGAGCGTGGTACAGTAGGATAGACTCCTATCTACTGGAAAATGGATTTGAAAAGTGTGAGGGAGAGCCCACCCTTTACATAAAAGAAAAGGATGGTAAAATTTTGATAGTATTTTTATATGTTGATGATGTTATTTTCATAGGTAATGATGATTACCTTATTGAAAATTTTAAAAGAGTCATGAAAGAAGAATTTGAAATGACTGACATGGGTTTGTTAAAATACTTCTTAGGAATAGAGGTAGAACAAGATGAAAATGGGATTTTTATCTCACAGGTAAAATATGTTAATGAAGTGCTGGAAATATTTAATATGTAGGAGAGTAAAACAACAATCACTCCCACAGTGATGGGATTAAAACTCAGCAGAGAGGACAGCAGTAAGGATTTTTATCCTAGCTTGTACAAGAGCATATTTGGTAGCCTCATGTATTTGACTGCAACTAGGTTGGACATAATGCATGTTGTTAGTTCGATTTCCAGATTCATGGAGAAGCCAAAGGATGCACATTGGCAGGCAGCAAAGAGAATTCTGAGGTATGTTAAAGGTACTAAAAGGTATGGCATTTTATATACTGCTTCAAAATATTCAGATTTAGTTGGATACACTGACAGTGATTGGGCTGGAAGTGTAGATGATCGAAAGAGCACTTCCAATTATTTTTTTAACATGGGTTCAGGAGCCATTTCATGCGCTTCTAACAAACAACCAATTGTGGGATTGTCTATAGCAAAAGCAGAGTATGTGGTAGCTACAGCAGCAACATGTGAAGCGGTTTGGATGAGGAGAATGTTGAGAAGTTTATGCCAAGAACAGGTAAAAGGCACAGTGATTTATTGTGACAATAGCTCAGCTATTGCATTGTCAAAGAATTATGTGTTTCACAAAAGAACAAAACACATTGATGCCAAGTTTCACTACATCAGGGAGTTTGTGAACAATGGAGAAATAATTTTAAAACATTGCAGAACTAAGGAGAAGTTCGCTGATATTCTGACCAAGCCATTGGGGCAGAAAATTTTTGAATATTTGAGGAAGTGCATGGGTATGACAGATAATATAGCAGTTGAATTTAAGGGGGAGTGTTGAATTTTAACTTCAACTACAGCAATGCAAACAAGGACAAACGCTATAGGAATTTGTCTCTTGCACGCAACTGAAAATTAAAATCTGCATTTAGTTAAACCTACAAGTTTTAGCTAAAGGCTCCGCAACATCCCTTTCGCATTGAATAAATTGTGGTTCCAAACCACGTAATGTCAGAGTCTTAAAAGAACAATCCTCTTGGGCCTTAAAGCCCTCACCAAACACAAGAGGAGTTTACCGCCAATTTTTGTTTGTTTGAAAAGGCCATGTGGAGCATTAATATTGGATCAAATGAATTTGAAAGGAATCTAAAAACCTGAAAACCGGACCCGAAAGTTCATAAACTAAATTGCATAAGAGTTTTCGCATAACACTTTTGGCCTACGTCAACACCCAGATTTGTTATGCGATAATTTCAGAAATTTTGATTCATTACTCTTTGAAGTCCGAGTTCGATAGTCAATGAAGCTTTGATTTAAGTTTCATTTTATATTAAGGTTTGAAAAAACATTAACGTATCACACTATTATGTTTTATTTGAGGGGCCATGATGTTTTTTTCTTTTTTTTGGGCATATATATTAAAACGACCAATATATATATTATAAACCTTTTAATAAAAAGTTTATAATATGTATTTTAAAATAGTTTGGTTTATTTTTTTTGTTTTGTTGTTACGACATATAAAAGAGCCCGTAGGCCATTGTATTAAAAAAAAAAGGAGAGTAAGTTGAAAATTTTTATGCACAGCAGTGCGAAAGTGAAAAACACAGCAGAGTGTTTTAAAGACAGAGTGTGTTTGTTTTGCACAGAAAGTGAGTTGGTTTTATGCACTGCGTTTTGTAGCAGTCATAATTTTGTAATCCCTCTCACTGAGGAAGAAGTGTAATATTTTTTTTTGAATTATTGAATGAAATAGAAGTTTGTTTTCAAAGTATTGAAACTTTGTCACCTGTCAAAGAAATCTTTGATTTTCTTTGTGTTAGAGGAAGGGAGTTTTATTCTCCATTCATTATTCTGAAATTTTCAAATATTCCAACAGAATTTACGTTTGGGTGGCCATTTACATAATTATGAAAAAAATTTGTATTAAGTTGCCACTGAACCCAAATTTTCAGCTTCCATGTAATTTCCTGAATTTTCAGAATCTCCAGCTTTCGTGCCTCCGGTTGTTCTATTGTGGAATGTATTTGTGCATCAAGAGGATGAACTGTCATATCCATGTATATCTTTGATAAATCCTTATTAATACAATCCAACTCCCGATCTATATTTTCATTTTTTCTTCTTTCTGCAGTCTGTTGACTCCATAGTTAAAATATATGATGAGTTATTTCTGTCTCGTGTATCAATAAGTGATCCCTAAACAATTATTTTGATAATGCACACCGTCAGTTTACTGACAACTTCTGTTTGCTTCACTTGGAAGATAATGGAGAAACGAATAAATAAGTGTAGAAATTTATGTTTCGCATAGATCGATATATTGGAGTGCGTGAACGAAGCCACAGGTATGTGTTGGAAAGGGCATATTAGGTGATCGATTTTTCCATTTCCTAGTGGATCGGATTCTCTCTGCACCGAAAAATCCTAACTGGAACCACCTCACTTTGTAACGAATCTACACTTCCAACTTGACATTTGGTTGTCCATATAAACCATCTCCATCTCTTTCAGATTGCACTACATCACTGTGTATGCGTCCTCATGTTGCCAAACATGGCAGGGACTCATTCTAGATTCCTGCTTTCCTTTTTGACAATCATATGCCTCCACGCATATAACTGTGGGGCTGCTTGCTCTCCACCATTTCCAGTTTCGAAATCCCCTCCGAAACCCATCGTATTTCCCCCTCCCTTGCACAAATCTCCTCCCGCACCCATATATTCTCCTCCTTTCTACAAATATCCTCCGAAGCCAACAGCGTCTCCTCCTCCACTTCACAAATATCCTCCTCCAGAGCACAGATCTTAGCATCACAAACATCACCATCATCATCACGACGAAGACCATAAATATCAACGGAAGCCGATGGTATCTCCTCCTATCCACAAGTCTCCACCCAAGCACATAGTGATTCCTTCCCCTGTTCACAAATCTCCTCCTAAGCCGATAGAATATCCTCCCCCTGTTCACAAATCTCCTTCGAAGCCCATAGAATATCCTCCTCCTGTTCACAAATTTCCTCCCCCGGAGTACAAATACATGCCTCCTCCACTGCATCACTCTCCTCCCATCTACAAATCCCCTCCACACTAAAAATTTCCTCCTTCTCATCATGCTTATTGATAAAGGTACACTCATCTACTGCATGCATTTATTGATCTCATTGCTTGTTTTTATTAAATTTACTTTAATGATCCTCATTGTATCTAATCTCCTTGAATTGCAGGAACGATATTATAAAGCTATTCTTTGAGTAATCACTATTGTATGACGGTACCACATGCATGTATTGGTGTATTTTCATCCTAGAGGTTGGTCACGTTGGATCAATTCTACCAATTGATTTATTAGTGTGTTTAAAGTTTGAAGTTCGTAGCCATTTGCAAATAAGTCTTAAGCATATGTCTATTCTTTTTCTGCATTAAAAATTCCAACGCCTCATTTATGTGTACATTTTCTCTATTGTGAATCAAGGAATGGATTGAGACGGCTGGGGAATAACGTGTATTAAAAGGGAATCTAATGGTATTTTACAGTTGATATCTACAATAAAATAAATTGGCATATGCACACTCACTGAAATAATTTGAAATAATTTGTAGTTGTTGAATTGTTAGAAGTATTTTATTTTTGGGTATTTTTTTGAAGTCAATAAAATTTGGCAGAGGTTTTTCAGAATTTGTAGTTTCAATTTTGCAATGTATAGAAATTTAGTGATTCTGTGGTTTTTAAGAGTGTTAAGTTTATTTATAAATTCTAAAATACAATTTAAACACATAAAATTCCCCATCTCGCTCAAAATTTTATCATCAGATTAAAATAAATAACTAAAAAATCCAAACTATTCCTAAACAATTTCATCACTCCAATTACTTACACGCAACGCTAGCTGCAACTACTTTGTCTGTTTCCTAGGAAAAAAATTCTCTCAGTTTATTTTATTTTCATCACGCCAATCGCCTCACAGTAAAATCGAACTCCAACCACTTGTCGAAAGCTCTCTTATTTACTAATTAACAGAGTTATTAATTACAATATACTAATTAATAGAGTTATAAATTATATTTACAATATACTAATTAGTAGAGTTATCAATTATAATTTATTAGCAATTGCATCACATGTTGCAAAAGAAATGTCTTGAGGCAATAGTATATGAAAGAGTAGCTTACAGGAAATAAGAAGGAAATAGCACAGGAAATAGTAGCCCAAAAAAAAAGATGTTGCAAATAATAAGCCATAGTGAAGGAATGAAAGGAATATTTCAAAGATATTAATGATAAGTGTTATAGATTTTGAAATAGGCAATTGAGAGTGAAAATATATGTGAACCAACATAATTCGTTCACATATATACAAATTTTGTTATAGATATTGAAATAGGAAATTGGGATGAAAATAATTTGGTGAGTAATAATCCTCTGAAACAAGCACGTAATTCAACTAAGATATTTTAAATACATTCAAGTACAATCTATGTAGCATAGATGTAAATAAAGAGAACTTTTATTACAAAAATAGAGTTTACTCTATGTTCACATTACATTATGTCAATCATTTTATTTCAATTACTTTTACTTTTATTTTTATGTAATTTGACAAAGTCACCAAAATCTAAATTTAATCTAACTTATTAAAAAGAAAAAAAAATAACATTATAGAAAATATATATATAACTTTTACTTGTTAATCTAATGGTCTAAAACATTTCAATGTTAGGTCCCTATATTACTAGTATAGCCCCTTATTGTTGTTAGTGTAACCCCTTTATTGTTATTATTGTACCCTTGTAACCCCCATTTTGTTATTATTGTGCCCTTAAATTATTATTGTTAGGTCGGCTAGGATTACATTGTGGCCCACTAAGATTACATTATGGCCACATGAACTCCTATATATAGAAAGGAGGTTTTGTAAATTGTATCATCCAAGAATTGTTCATTTATGTAATGTATTGGAGGTTGCCCCCTCGAAGTGGCTTATTTCTAAGGTGGTGATATCTCTTTTCTTCTATTTTTGGAGCTGGTTATGCAACATTTGGTATCAGAGCTTTGGATTCTAGGGTTTCGCTGCTCCAAACAGGTCTTCGTGGAATTTTCGCTATAACTTTTTTTCTACGAAGTTTCAAAAGCTGAATTTTTTAGGGTGCGACGCCGAAATCCTAAGGAATATTTTCTAAAAATATCAGAGCTTTGTTCGCAATATTTTAGGAGATATGATCTATGGAAGTTAGGTATTTTTTCAGGCTCCTAAACAGGTCATCGTGGCATTTGCACTATAACCTTTTTTCTACGAAGGTTCAGAATCTGAAATTTTTAGGGTGCGAAGCTGAAATCCTGAGAAAACTCATCAAAAAATTTCAGAGCTTGGTTCGCAATATTTTTGGAGATATGATCTATCGAAGGTAGTGCATTTTCAAGCTCCCGAATTTCATCACAAAGAGGTGATCATGGGAAAAGTTCAAAAGCTCTCTCTCTGAGCATCGGATTGGAGTGCCGTAAAAATTGGTCACAATTACACGGACTGTAGTTTCTTGGATATAAATTTTAGAGGCAAAGGACGTAACAGTGACATGTGGAAATTCATCTAAGTCCGTTGTACTGAACCAGTCCATAATTAGGTCATTGTGGGAGATTCGACATAACTTCGTCTTGGAGAATCCAAATCAGGTCAGACCTATGGCATTCAGAAGATAATTCAGAGGGGTACTTCAGTGTTGAATTTGAAATATTGAAGAGCCAAAATCACAGAGATAATCCAATTTCAATATCGAGCTCCTCAAAAGCAAGAAAAATGTGTGTTTTTCTTTTTCCCGAATTGCATAAGTCTTGTTTGAAGAATCAATTTGAATTGATTCCAAGGGCATATTGTAGAATAGATATTAGTATTGGGTTCTAAAAGATGTCCCGTAAAAATAATTCAACACCCATTAAGCCTTTAGAAGGCTCTACTATGACTCATGAAGATAAAGAATTGCAACATGATCTATCAAAATTACAAGAGCAAGTGCAACAACTTTCACTCTCGCAAAGAGCAACAAAAAATGAAATGTAAGTTTTGAAAAAAGGCGTGGAAGCCAAGACGGACTGTTTGAAGAAAGGCGTGGAAGCTAAGATGGACGGCATGGAAGCTGGCGTGGAAGCTAAGATGGATGGCATGGAAGATAAGATGGATGTCATGAAAGACAACATGGAAAACATGAAGAATGATCTAAAAGAAAAAATAGAAGGTTTGACAAAGTTGATACAAGAAATGTTTTCTAATGCTGAAAAGATAGTACAAGAACCTCATGATGAGAAAAAAATAAATGTTAATCGTGATTTCATAAACTCTAATGTTGGCAGGAAGAACCACCATATTCCAAAAATGGATATGAGGAAGTTTGATGGAAAGGATCCTGTAACATGGATACTACAGATGGAGCAATATTTTGATCTCCATAATGTGCAAAACACACAAAAGGTACGCATTGCAACTTTACATTTAGAACAAAATACATTTGTATGGTATCGATGGCTTTGCTCCCGTAAAAAAATTGTCACTTGATCAATTTTTACGGAGGAAATGATAGCACATTATGAGGATACAAAGAGCAACACCTTCTTTAGTCAATTGATAAATCTCAAACAAAATGGTTTAGTGGGGCAGCACATTGAGGACTTCCAAAAATTGAATATAAGGGTAACTGATATTCCAGAGGAACATAGGATCGATCTCTTCATATGCACTTTAAAGGATAACATCCAACATGAAGTTTGTGTTTTGGAACCGGATTCATTGGAGAAGGCATTCAGGTTGGCAAGAAAAGTTGAATGTAAAATAATGGCGACAAGGAAGCCTACCACTCAATTCTATAAAGAAGAAAGTGTTGCTACGCCTAGATTTCCACAACCTACAAGGTTGAAACCACAACAATTGGAAGAAAAAAGAGCAAAAGGGCTTTGCTATAGTTGTGATAGGAAATACACTAAAGGTCATAAGTGTGCTGAGAAGAAATTATTTTACATAGATTGTGAAGAGGAAGAAAAAAATGAACAAGAAGAGGATATACACCAGGAACCAGCTCTAGAAGAGGAAGAAATGAATCCGACCATATCATGTAATGCACTGGCAAGAATTACCACTCCTCAAACTCTCAAGATAGAAGGACATATCAAGAAGAAAAAGGTAATAGTGTTGATTGATTTAGGTAGCACCCATAATTTTATTCATTATAAGGTAGCCAAGGAATTAAATTGTTTCATATACCCAACACCAGAATGTCAAGTGATGGTTGCAAATGGAGGAACTATATATTGCTCTGGGAAATGCCATAATATCAAGCTAACCATGGGGGAATATGTATTGACTAGTCCAATGCTTTCCATTCCTATGGGAGGTGCTGATGTTGTACTAGGAGTATAATGGTTACAATCTTTGCGGACGGTAGCTTTTAATTTTCAATAGTTTTTCTTGAAATTTTTTTCAGAAGGAAAGGAAGTTGAATTACGGGGTATTGCAGGGAAGACAGGAAAGATAATAAGCTCTAATGTCATGACAAAGCTTCTAAAAAATAACAACGAGGCGTCATTGCACAATTATGCTCACCAAAAGTTCCAACATCAAAATCATCTATTTCTGCAGATCTCCAACAAGTCTTGGACAATCATTCGAAGGTGTTTGAAACTCCCAAAGGACTCCCACCTATTCATGATGATGATCATGCTATTAATTTGATTCCAGGAAGTGTTCCTCCAAACATTAGGCCTTACAGATATCCTTACATCCAAAAGAGCGAAATTGAATGTATGATTGCAGAAATGTTAGAGCGGGTATAATTCAACCTAGTCAAAGTTCTTTCTCTGCTCCTGTAGTATTGGTACACAAGAAGGATGGACCATGGCGAATGTGTCTGGATTATAGGGAGCTCAATAAGCTCACCATTAAAGATAAATTTCCCATTCCTGTGATTGATGAATTATTGGATTAATTACATGGAGCAATTTATTTTACCAAGTTGGATCTTCGTTCAGGATATCATCAAATTAGAATGAAGACTGAAGATATTCCAAAAACAACATTTCGAACTCATGAGGGTCATTATGAATTTTTGGTCATGCCTTTTGGCCTTACCAATGCACATTCTACATTTCAATGGTTGATGAATTCCATTTTCAAACCCTTCCTTAGAAAATTTGTGCTATTATTTTTTGATGATATACTAATCTATAGCAGGTCTTGGAAGGATCATGTTGAACATGTTGACAGGGTGCTCAAACTATTGCAGGAGAAACAATTATATGCAAAAACATCCAAATGTTTCTTTGGAGTACAAGAGGTGGAATATATGGGTCATATTATATCTTACGAGGGTGTTAAAGTAGATCCTAAGAAAAATTAAAGCCATTAAGGAATGGAAAGTCCCCACAACCATAAAGAAGTTGCGAGGATTTATCAGGTTAACAGGGTATTATCGCAAGTTTGTTAAGAATTATGGGAGAATAGCAGCACCTCTAACAACATTATTGAAGAAAGATGCATTTTCATGGACTCATGAAGCAACTAAGGCATTTGAACATCTTAAAGAGGCAATGTGCCTAGCACCAGTCTTAGCTACTCCAGACTTCACAAAAACCTTTATTGTGGAATGTGATGCCTCAGGAAATGGAATTGGTGTTGTTTTAATGCAGGAAGGAAGACCCATTACTTTTGAAATTCGTCCAATCAAAGGAAAGTATTTACAGAAACCTATTTATGAGCAGGAAATGTTAGCAATACTGCATGCACTAAAGAAATGGAGAACTTAACTAATGGGAAGACACTTCAAGGTAAAAACTGATCATGATAGTCTTAAACACTTTTTGGAACAAAGACTATCTTCATAAGAGCAGCAAAAATGGGTCACAAAGATGTTGGGTTATGACTTTGAAATAATCTACAAAAAAGGAAAGCTTAATGTTGTTGCAGATGCACTCTCAAGAAAGAATGAAGAGGTGGAAGCATTGCTTTGTACCATTTCTATTATCCAACCAGATTGGATAACCGAAGCAAGAGATGAATGGAAGAAGGACAAAGATGTATGGACACTCATTCAAAAGTTGCAGCAAGATCCTAGTACATCCGATACATTTAGTTGGAAAAATGATTCCTTATGGTACAAAGATCGCTTATATCTTTGTAAGAATTCCCAACTAAAACAAAATATTCTTCCGGAATTGCACACTTCTCCTTTAGGAGGACACTCAGGATTTTTAAAAACTTACCACAGGGTGAAGAAAGAATTTTTTTGGGATGGCCTTAAATCTGATATTCAAAATTTTTTGGCGGAATGTTTGGTTTGCCAGCAGAATAAAGTGGAAACAATTAAGACCCCGGGACTTCTACAACCTTTATCCATTCCAAGTCAACGTTGGGAGGAGATTTCAATGTATTTTATCACAGGTTTACCTAAGTCTGAAGGAAAGAGTGTCATCATGGTGGTAGTTGATAGACTTACCAAGTATGCACACTTTTGTGCATTATCTCATCCATTTAAAGCAAGTACAGTTGATACTACATTTATGGACAGAATTCAAAAGCTACATGGAAGCCCAAGGGTTATTGTGAGTGACAGAGATCCCATTTTTACTGGAAATTTTTGGAAGGAGTTATTTTCTTGTTTGGGTACTCAATTAGCTCATAGCTCATCTTATCATCCTCAATCTGATGGTCAAACTGAGATAGTAAATAAATGTTTGGAAGGATATCTTCGTTGTTTTGTATCCGATAAACAAACACAATGGGTCAAGTGGTTACCTCTTGCTGAATGGTGGTATAACACTTCCTTCCATACTGCAGCAAAAATGACCCCATTTATGGCACTTTATGGATATCATCCACCATCCATCACATCATATTTGAGGGAAAATTCGAAGGTTCAAGCAGTGGAAGATCACATCGAGCATCAGCAAGAAGTTCTCCAACTCTTAAAGGATAACCTGAATTTGGCACAAAATCGAATGAAACAACAGGCAGATCAACATCGTAGCGAGAGAAGTTTTTATGTAGGAGATTGGGTATTTTTATGGCTACAACCATACAAACAAATGTCCCTCAAGCAAGCTAAGAAGGATAATAAATTATCGCCAAAGTACTATGGTCCTTACAAGGTGTTACAAAATATTGGTACTATGGCATACAAATTGGAGCTTCCTGCTTCTTCGCGAGTGCATCCAGTTTTCCATGTTTCATGCTTAAAGAAGGTTATAGGTGAAAATCTTCCAGTTCAAACAATATTGCCAGAACTTGATGAGGAAGGAAAATCATATTGGAACCTGAAGCGGTCATGGAAACAAGAACTCGACAGCTACGGAATCGATCAATTTCAGAGTATCTCATCAAGTGGAAGAACTTACCCACTGAAGATTCTACATGGGAGGATGAGAATTTTATACAGAAGCACCCAGAGCTACTCAAGCGTTGAGGACAACACTTCTTTGAAGGAGAGGGGCATGTTAGGTCCCTATATTACTAGTATAGTCCCTTATTTTTGTTAGTGTAACCCCCTTATTGTTATTATTGTACCCTTGTAACCCCCATTTTGTTATTATTGTGCCCTTAAATTATTATTGTTAGGTCGGCTAGGATTACATTGTGGCCCAATAGGATTACATTATGGCCCCATGGACTCCTATATATAGAAAGGAGGTTTTGTAAATTGTATCATCCAAGAATTGTTCATTTATGTAATGTATTGGAGGTTGCCCCCTCGAAGTGGCTTATTTCTAAGGCATTGATATCTCTTTTCTTATATTTTTGGAGCTGGTTACACAACATTCAATGAGTCACACATAGACATAATAACAACTAAAAGAATTTAAAAAAAAAAAAAAAATGTTTTATGACATAATAAACTAAAAAAATACTTTAAATGATAATTAATAAATTTATCACACTTTCGTGGAAGGAGGTAAACAAAGAGGAAACACTCTCATTTTATGATGATGCGTGATTTTTGAATACTGTGTAATTTGGTTGAGAGTACAAGGTTTAGGTTTGTAATTTGGCTGAGTGATGAAATTAAGAGTGTGAGAGCACAAATAAACAGACCAAGAATATGGTAGGATGTTTCGTTTCTGAATTAATATATTATGATCACACTTTTTTGGTTAATAATTATTAATTTTGGAAAGATATGATTAGGTTAAATGGGAACGCTAATGATTTTATAATAAAATAATAGTTTACATGGCTAAAATTTTACGTAAAAATTAATAAACTGATTGAGAGGATGGGGAGCAAGGTAGGGGTGAGAGTTTGAATGGGAAGGAAGGAATAATTAATGGAGAAAATAAAATAATGTGTGATGAAAGAAAATATGAGAAAATTTAGGTAAATTAAGGTTAATTTATATTATTCAAATATTAAATAGAATCATGTTGGATTATTAGATTAAAGAATTATGAAAATAGATAAAAGTATGAACAAAAAATTAGTTCATTAAAATAGCATAAATTAAAATTAGGCAATTAGTATTAATAATATAATTGTTTTTAGAATTAAAAATGCCAATGTTGGAAAAAAAAGAGGAGGGAAATTATAAATATCTAAAGAATAAAGGTGAAGGGGTTAGTTATTGGGATATAAAATTTTTATTATACAATAAGATAGTAATAATTAGAATTTAATTAATGCGAGATTTAATTATATAATTAGATTTAATTATAATAATAATTAGAAAATATTATATTTAATTGGGATTGGATTCAATTTTGAGAATAATTCAAAATAATGGAGGACGAGTGATGAGAGGAGGAGGATATAACCATGAGAAAAGAAAAATAAAATATGAAGGGGAGGGGAGGAGTGCTAGGCAAAACAAGGTAACTCGGAGGTCAAAAGAGTATCTCCAGAGGGATAAAGGGGGAGGGCCACTAACATCATAGAGAGGGGAGGAAGTCACTATCATTAGTGTTATAGGAATTGGATTTGGAGGTTAGAAAGTGGATAGTCGGTTTCCAACAATTCCATAATTGATATCCATCTTCATGATTACATTTCCTAGGGTGATTTTTTATTTCAATCGCTTTCTCAATGACTAGGTTCAAGTAAAAGGGGGCAGAAGCCAAGATTCTGTGATTATCAAAACAAATTAAATGTATGGTGTTGTGGGAGTGCTCAATGATAACAAATTTACAAATTTCGTTTTGGAAGGTGTTTGCAATGTGTTATTTAAGGAAAGCTTTGAAGGATCTCCCTATGTGTCCCATGTAAGTAATTGCACAGGAAAAAGGGATCTCATAAACATCGGGGCGAGCATAGGTTATGCTTGTCTTTGGCTGACCTAAAGAGTTGCATAAGGGTTTTTTGGTGTTTGAACAAGGTTTTAATGTTACTTTTGGGAAGGATTTTGTAAAAATGATGAGTAAATAGATGAACGTAGGCAAGGGATATTTTGGCTAAGGGCAGATTGCTAGAGGGATTTTTAGGATGGGAGTAGAGGGAATAATGGAAAACATTTTTAATTTTGGATTGAGGAGTAAATATTGGCTTTAAGGGATTTGGTGAAATTGGCTTTCTCATTTGAAAAAGATTGAGAGGAAGAAATTGGAATAGTATGATTAACCAGGGTTTTAAGAAAAATATACTTTTGAAAGAGATGATGATGAGAACATGCATGGAGGTACCTATACCAAGTCTTCTTAGGATAGAGTTCACAGGTAAGAGAGTCATCAGAGAGGCAAGAGACAAGAACGCGAAACAAGGGAAGGGATTGGTTATACTTTGACTTTTGATATTAACCCTGACAAGTCTATTTTTATATTTTTATCATTTGATTTATCTTTTTTTATATATTCAAAAATTTTACCTTATTTGTTTTACCTGATTTTGTACTATAAAATATTTTTTATCATTGTACATTTTTTTTCAAAAATGAAACAAAAATTAAAAGGTTGAAAGATGTATTAAATCAAATTAAGATTATTATGTAGTTGAGAGGAAGAAGTGGAATCATCCCCACCAAAATTTAATTCTTGCAAGTGACATGATGGATGTTGGAAGTCTTGATTACAACCATGTTTTATTGCATTGAATCATTAAAATCTATACTAAAATTTTTATGTATATAAAAAAATAAAAATTAATTTATGTTTTAAATTATATATAGTTTTTTTCCCCAGTGAAAAAATCATAAATTGTATTAACAAAAATGGAAATTACATTCAATATATGCACCATCTGCACTGAAAATGTGTGTTGGTAACCACCCAAAAATGAAAAAGACAAATCTAGATTTTTGAAACCCTATCATGCTAATAGTCTCTCTGAAAAAAACATAGAAAATACCGTTAGATAATCAATTCTTGATATATGGGCTTTGACATGTTGAGAATGTGTCACATGAGGATATACAAGAATCCATACATCCAATAACCATGAAGTTGAATTAGGAAATAGACATAAACAAAAGCATTAGTCAAAAATAAATTAGTCCTCCTATTGTTCTAGTCACATGCCCTCTATGAAGGGTTTGAAATAGAATTTTTATATTGAATCTCATATCCTCTTGATGACCTTCCAAGTTCCCAAATCATGTAAAGTTCCAACCTTAGATAAGGAATCTGTAGTTACATTTCTTCCTTGACATAGAGGCACAAGATCAAGAGGGGTTGCCAATTGGAGACTCATGCATCATTTGAATAGAAAGACCTTTCCCAGAGCTTCATCATCCCTATCCATATGCATCAACTACTTGATATTCTCTTAATGCTCTTGGATAAATTTCTCATCCATTTTTCAGCCTTCAACCTCCCCATTGCCTTCCTGATGGGTTCTAGATAGAAAAACCCTTCTCCCTTTCTTTCCAATAAATGAAAGGGAGTATTCCTTCAATATATGTCTATATTTATGGAACCTATGACACTTGAAGAAGATGAATTCATAGTTAAGTGGTTTTTTTATGAGCATAAACCTGATATAAAATGTTCAAATCAACAAAAAAACCCTTACACATCGAAATTGACTTGGGTCCTCACCATAGAATTCTTGCAATATTCTTCAAGTGACATATCAACATATAGAAAGGACCTTATTTTGTTCTTGGTAGCTCTAAAAATGTCCCTTGTCCACAGTTTAGGAGGAATTCTTGGGAGTCGACCCCACAGAGAGATATATTTCAATTTATCCCATATATCATCAAATAAAGGGTTCCATTGCTTCATCATCACTACAGACAGATTGATACTGTACATTTTTCTAAGCACCCAACTGGTTACTTCATTTATATTGAACATAAACATAAACCAACGCTATGATAGGGTGTTAACGTTAAGAAGATGGTTCAACTCTTTTTCCATTCCTTATCCACCCAGTGCCATAGAAGCACCATTGAAAAAATCCTTCCTCTGACCCAACCCAGTACTGCTTTTAATTCCATCTCTGTTACATCCATTAACTGTATATCTTCTCCCAAAACCCAATTTTTATCATCCTTCTTTACCTTATGGTAATTTTAGGTCTTTCTCTTCCTTTCAGGTTGTTGCAAACCTTTTGGTGGCTCTTGTTTTCTTAGGGTTTCTACTTCTAGTTGAATTCCATCACTCAAACCCATGGTTCTAAATTTCCTCTTCAGAGGTCAGCTCACTACTGAGGAATTTCCTAATCAAAACATCCCTAGACCCATGGTGGGATTTTTAACACATTTCATGATTCAATCCTTTTTGCAAACCGATAGTAAACCCTTCACTAAAAAATATATAAAAGAAATCCTATGTTTTGTAGTCAACTAAATCTTCCCAAAACATCTCTATCTCTTGTGGTTGACCTATATCCATAAGAAATACCCAAGAACAAAGAATTATTTTCACTATATTGTGACTTAGTAGAGGTTCCTCCATGCAACACATTTTTCTACGTTGATACCGAAGGAAGGTTCTGACCCTATTTGCATAAAAACCATGATGAGGTATCAACTTGTTCGAGGGATACGTCCATCTCCTTAGGCTATAGAAGAGGGAATTTTTTATCTCTCCCAGAGAAATTTCTACTACATATCTCCACATCATCCTCATAATGTGGTGTCTCCAAATGGGTCAAATATCACCAGAATCATACTCATAATAAAAAATTTTTGTCATAATCCCTCCTTTGTTATCCATTGTTTGCTAAAATCAAGCCTATTCATCCTATAGACAAAATAAAATCAATCCTAAACTGCAGCTGACTTTAGATAGAGGCTTAGGGAAAATTTAAAAATCCTCCTAACTTTAGGTAAAACCCTCACCTTAGAATCCTTAGATTACCCAAAACCTATGGAAATGCCACTAATTGTTCTGGATTTACATAAAGTTAATTCGGTTTTAAATTATACTTTTTTTTGTATTTCCTTTCATTTAATTTATTGTTTTTCCCCTAAAAGAACCATAACTTTATTTAAAAAAGGAAACAAAATTAAATTTTCAATATACGCATATAAGGCATTACATAAGAGCAACAAAAATGGATTTTTAGATTAAAAATAAGAATAATATATAAATATAATATGGAATATCAAGTAATATAGAACTAACTTATCTTCCCCTTCTTTCCTTTAGTTTTATAGAGCTCCAATGAATCCCCTAAACTAGGTCCCATCATAGCCAAGGTAACATCCATAATGGATGTATCTAGGGAATTTGATTTATCTGAACCTCAAATTTCAAAGAAATAGACATTATGTGATCTCGTTCTTCCATAATCCTTGTCTTCCAGTGCTTTTTATGGTACAGATTCTTGAATTGTTATTGAGTGAGTCGCACTCTGATTGAGGGTAACGTTAATATTATTATCCTAAATTTCCCCTTCTTATTTGGTAGGACTCTCCATATTTTATTCTTATTCTAATTTAGGGTGGTGACGATGAGAAAATTTCCATCATTTTGTCTTATTTACCTTTTCTTTTCTGGATTATTTTATATCAATGGAAATGTGTTCTACTAGTATCCTATTTGGAAACAATTTCGAGATCTGAATTCTGTATTTTCATAGTCTAAAACTTGGGACCTCTGAACATTTTTGTGTTTCAATATAATGTGACCTGGTATACCTTTGTTAAGATCTATCTCCATCCATATTTTGGCAAAGGTAAAAATAGGTTTCTCTATTCTTTCAAAGTTCATCCTTTGAAACCTATCCAAGGTGTTTCCAATATCCTATAGTTCCTCGTGGTGCCAAAAGGGGAGAGTTAGGTTTGGGAGTCTAACCCAAATTAATTTTTTTGTGGCCACCATAGTTGTTGCATCAAATTAGTGGAACTTTGGAGAGATAAACAACCCAACACTACCCCAGAACCATGGCCCCTTTATTAAAAGGCATTCCAAATATTTTTTGTGTGAAATCGAGTAATGAAAAATCCTTCAGAAAATAATAAATTTCATAGTTGGGTGTCTAATAAGAGAAAACCCACTAATGTAATTGTTTTGATTTAGGCCAAAAACCATTAAACATGCATAGAACCTCCTTTGATTGAATGGATGGGAAGAGAAAATTTCCCTGTGGTAGAATGACTTATATGGCTGGTGGATGCTCCATTTGTTATAATATGTAGGGTCTTGGATTATTTTAAGTTTGTTTTTTTAGGAAAAAAGGATTCCCTTTCATTACATATTTGAAAGAGTTATATGTTCCATTTGGTATCCATGGAACTAGAGCTCCTCCACATAGCCTCAGATTCAGGACTAAGGTTGAGTTCCTTTGAACATTAAAATATTTGAAATGACAAGAGTCTTGAAGCATATTACCCTCATATTGTAAACTCCATGAAGTTTCTAGAATGATGCATCTAAACTCTATACATCCTTTTATATTGGTGATTGATTATGTACTCCTCAATGGGGCTTCACTGGAGGATCAATACCATACCACGTGCATTCATATTGGGGGATATATATTGAGGAAAAAATGGTATAATATACTGATCATATAATAGGGGATAAAAGGTTTTTATATTGGAAGGTGTAAATAATGGGGCTAAATGAAAAAATGGATACCTCTAATATCTAGTGAAATTAGGTTTTTTTTTAATTAGGAAGGTGTACTGGGCTCATATTTGTAGGGGATTAAATAATGTGATTTTTAGAGGTATTTTCCAATATCTAGTAAAATTAAGCTTTTTGTTTAGTATTACATAAGTGCAAGTGATATGTTAGAGGTTCATTGAGTGAGGACCTCATGGTAATATTTAACTAAAGGATGGATCTCTTCCCATTTATATTCTGGATAAAAATATGAAAAGGGATCTATTCCATCTCCTCCTGAGGAACATTTGGCTAGGCTCCAATAGAAACAAAAGGGAACACACTAAGGGGAAGACTCCAATACGTGTTTCTAGAAAAAAGTTGTGTGCAATCCAAAAAACCCTAATACAATGTAGACCTGAGGAGCACGAAAAAGGGAAAGTGGGGGATTAGAAAAAACCATAGACAAAAACACACCTTGTGGTAGCCTCATGTAGAAAAGAAAAAAAATATAGAAAAAAGTGAAAATAAGTTGCCACATTAGAAAAATGGACAAAAAAATATGCCACACCGGCCACATCCACTTCAAAATTGAGTGAGTGATATCCATATTTTTTATATTTAATATATTTTAAATTAAAATTAAAGTTTAACAACTATCTCAAGGTTGTGTGAGTTGAGAATTATATATTGTATTACCATACGGTTAAGAGTTAAAATGGCAACATGAAATTATTTAATGTATTTAATAAGACACTTTTTACTCAAATATTTTTTCCGTAAAATGTAACTATGAAATAAATAAACACTATCCTAAGTGATCATTGAACAATTTAATTTAAATTTAAAAATTAACCATAACTTTACAATAATCATTATGAAAAATATTATATAGTTTTGGATTGATGTAAGAAAATTCTATTTAGATATGACACTTTAATGGAATGGAAATATGAAAATACAAGTATCTAATAATTAAAAAAATTATTTATCCCACTTTGTTAGTTCTAGTGAGGGGATCTCGTATCCGATGCTTGCCCCATGCTTGCTCCTTCTGCTTCCTAAGGAAAACCTAATACAACTCTTAATAATGTCATCATATTCTTCCTTTGAAATTTCTTACTATCCCATTAAATTGAGTGTTTCTAACCATTCATCTTTCATACCCATAATAAGGAGATATTTAAATGTGCCTTTTGGAAGAGTGACATGTGGTGATCTCTGAAGGTGATATTTAAGCATTTTTATGTAGTCTTATAAGCTCTAATCCTCTTTGTAAGTCATCTTAATTATTTATGTTCTCAAATACTTGGACAGATAGTAGTCCTAGTATTATGAGAGAAAAAAAATTGTTCTTTTCCTCCCAAGAGTTAATGCTTCCTCATCCTAATCTGATAAACCATCATAGTGCTACTCCCTTAAAAGTAGATGGGAACAACTTAATTGTTTGTTTCTCGGTGGTATAGTCATATCCTTTGCGCAGGACATGAAATTAAAACAGGAATTCATCCAGATATTTTGAGGGCAATACTTGTAAATTTGGAAGAATTTGCAGTGGTATGTCCTTCATAGGTACATTTTCTTGTTGCTGAACAATAGTAAATTCTCTTGTTGAGGTTTTTGCAGCCGTTAAATTTATCTATCCCGCCACTTGGTCAAATATTCACCAATGCTATTATGGAATCCCAAATTCATGTGGAACTAGTTGATTAGGACTAGTGTGGTGATGTCGAGGTCTCGAGCCTTGTTATGGATTTAGAAGAATATGTATAGGGCTCACAAAACTACCTAAATAATGTATCATAATTCCTTTCTTTTATATTGGCATTGTAGGGGTATCTTGTTCAAATGTTTGAAATTTTGGATTGCTTGTTCCACCTCCTCCTTCTCTCAAGTTCGAAGACTGCCCCTCACCCTTATTATGAATGTTGGGTTGTCCTGTTGTTGAGTATTAAAAATTATCCTCTTTTCTTTTTCTTGATCCTGTAATTTTATCATGAATCATAGCTTCAGATGTAGCAAACGATTTTTCCACAAGAGTAAAGACAATAGTAGATCCTCTTATGGATACTGGTTAGGACCCTACTAAAGCTTAGATTCTTCTTTCCATATAATATCATCTAAGGTTCACATTCCCAAGGCTTGATTGGCATTAGGTTTTATACCCACAAGGCTAGTTCCTGAATTCATTTATTTTATATTTTTACCTCTATATCCTCTTCTACTTCATGCTATATGACCTGAAACTACCAGCTGGGAGAAGACTCCACAACAGATTATCTAGGGTGTGTGCATAGGTTTTTAACTTTTGTATTTAATATATATCCCTGTCAAGGTCCCGTATGCATCTACAACCAATTATTAGTATGGTAGGTCTCTTTTGACATCCTCATTGATAATGAATATTATACAGAATCTATGATTATGGACAAAAGTATCTTCCCTAAAATAGGTGGCCTAGCCTAGAAGAACATAAAGAAAAAGAGGCCAATGTTTTCCTTAAAGTAAATAGATAATACACAGTATGCTTCACTCCTCTCTTGGATTCTATGCTCCAATATTAGATTTTATCTCTATAATTAGAATATTCACAATAAAACAACACAAGCCAACGATCTTCAGCATCTATTAGAATCACCTATGAAATTGATTCAATGGATTAGCATGGCATCGAAATACATGAAATCATAATACCAAATATAACAAAACAAAGAACTATTTCTATTAATAAAATGAAGTGAGTTCCAACTAAATATAGGATTTTATCTTGTAGAAGAGTTCCTCCAAGTTGACTTGTCTGTATTTTCCACAAAGTGTACATATGTGTCACCCTAATGCGTGGAATAATGGCTGTCATAGTAGAATTATGACCACTAATATATAGAAGAGGATGGTGAGTTGATAGTTCTTATGCATCTACCAACATATATTTGAAACCCACTCTTGATCAGAGGATGAGCTCAAGGGTTAAGGGATGAAAACTCAGAGGTAGGATAGGAAAGGATTCAAGACTTTGATTTAAGGTAAATAGTTATAACAACTTCTGGAAGCTTCTAGAAGATTAAGCTACGATATTCTTTTTATTTTCCCTGAATTTCTAGAATCAACACACCCCCAATAAGGGGCAACCCATATGTGATCAACCAACACCAATAAGGGACAACCTGTAGGTGAATGTAGGTCTCCGAGCCAAAAAAGTATGGTGGTCCTTAAATTGACTTAAATGAATTAATTTCATGAAGAAGCTCAGGGACTAGGTAAAGTTATGCTTAGGGATGTGTGAAAGGGTTATGACAATGGGTAAAATGATGTTGATTGAGAAAATTTCTAGGCCTATTGATCAAATGCAACAAAATATCTTATAATGAATTCCCCCCTAAAGCGCAAATTCAAAATTGGAAAATAATGACTAAAGTGCTTTACTTTGTGGTAAGTAAGGATCACGAAGAACCAATGAGATCATTTCCTATCATAATACATTTACATTATGAGATATTTTCTTAGGGAGGAATACCCATACTCAACACATAAGCTAGAGTTACATGTACAATGACCAAAAGACATGTGTATTGATGAAAAATGGTGGACCCATTACTGGATGAATGCTTTTATGATAATAGCCATCATACTTTGTAATCTTGTATTAATCCATAAATCGCATCATGGATCCGGGGTCTTCTATCTTGTTCACACAATTGTCAAATGTATGAGTCTAACTATGTGAATTAATGAGTCGGAGAAAAAGATGGTATTCACCATCTCATTACTGATCAATGATGGAAATCATTAATAGAGGCGAGACAACCCATGGATGATGTTATTGGCTCTCAAGGTACTGCAGTAAAATTTCTATGGTGTGAATAAATGAGTTGAAGTTGAACACCACATAAAATATTTAGGTCAAAGGAAAATAATGAAAAGTTGTCGTTGAGAGAGAGGAAAATTTCCATTGATGTATGCAAGCACCATGGTACCAAAGGGTTTTTTCTAAGTCAACTTCCTATATAATGAGTTGATGTTGATAAGAAGTGGCCCATCGTAGAAGGGCCTTGATGTATCCCCCATCAACAATACAAAATAGATATCATGATTTGAGAGAAAATGATATCTATATGGACCTACATCAGGAAATATAGACAGGGAATGGAGGCTTAAGAGTATTGTAACAGATATTGACTTAATGACTTCTCTTGAAAACAACGATGACACTAAATGGAGTTAGCATCACTGAACCAAAACCAAAAAATTGAGGCTTTGAAAAGGTATAATGAACCAAAAGGAAATAATTTTTCCAAACCCAATAGCTACGAAGATGAAGTGGAAGAGTGTCGTGTTCAAGAGCGACTCACTTCCATTGACAAGTGGAGTGCCCTATTTTCCCAATTTCCCCAACCATATTGATTAGTAAATCTTTATTTTTTAACAAGCTTAAGAAGGATAGCATATTATTTATTTGTAAGTTTATACTTCATATTAATCCCTCTGATTATTTTTAATGAACCTTGAGAAGGAGTTGTTTGGTATCATCATGTTTGACAAGTGCATCACTGCTTGCTTTTTTAACAAGTCCAATGACGGTAAAAATTGACATATTTTTCATGTTTAGAGAATTTGAAAAGGAGGTGAAAAATAGAACTCTAGTTGTTCCTTTTTTTAGATATTCTCTTGAGCTCAAAAAAGAAAAAAACTATAGCCAAGAGAGCCTCTTATCCATTCTGAAGCAAGGTATTCATTTTTCGTAAATAGTCTATCTTAGTCTAGAAAAGGGTTCAATTTATATTGAGTAGACATATTTTCATTTGATTTAACAAGCTCTAAAAGACAAGTACGCGAAAATATTTTCACATTTTTCAAGTCTAAAAAGAGATGAACTATGACTCCAAGGGGTTCCTTTTTCGCGAGTTTACAAATCTGGAAAAATATATAAAAGTATACTCAGTTAAAATAATTTGTTAAAAACACAACACAATCCATCAAAAATTTGTTGACCTACAAAGACCACCACAAAAAGGATTAAAACTATGTTTTCATGATAAAAATGAACCATTACTAGGTAAAAGCATTAAATATGATAAAATAATGAGGAAATGACCATACGTAATCAAAATGACTATTCGTTTTTGACCATTTCATATTTACCTTCAAGAGTGAGAGGTCTGAGTACTTTTTCCCTCGATATTCTACAATTGATTGCGGCCAATCTCATGGATCATTTCAAGTGTCATCCCTTCTAAGTAGAATATAAAACCATTATCTTTCATTTCATGGTTTCATTTTGTTATTTCATGCAGCTTTTCTACACTTTTTTAGGGAAATGGAGTTTGAATAACTTGCCCTTGGACCAATGAAACCTCCTAAAATTGAAAAAAGTGCTGCATCTAGGTGATTTTGAACAATAGGGAGGGTTTTAATGCATTGTTTCCCCTTATAGGCCAGTGTTGGGCGTAAGTCAAAAGTTTCGTTTAGCATTTCCCTTCAACATTTGTAAAAAACAAATCATGGAAAGGATCCTAATGAGTCTCTTGTTGATGTTCCAATATTCATTAGCACAAAATCACCTTCATATGGAGAGAAAGAGAACATGAGGTGCATAAATGTTGTGAATTTTTTAAATTTTTCTAGTTACCTCATATGAGGAAATAGATTGAATTACTATAGTAACTTATTCATTCAAGGGATGTGTAAGCACATGCATTAAAGTTAATGGAACATATGCTTGAGATAAGGGTAGAGGACGTAAATTTTCTAATAGTTTTATCCATGAGAGGTGCCCCCATATCTCTCCTAGGTGGGAGAAGGGGTGGCGAAACAATGAAATACTACATTACCGCTCATTCCCGAATTCCAGCCAAGCCGACTAAGGATGGAAATATCGACATTATATTGTGACCGGTTTTCCATTAAGAACAATCATATTCATCATTTCCATATTGGTTGGAACCTCAACACATCATGTAGCTAGTAGATCATACATGCAGTATAGTTTATAGTGTTTGGATCCAACAATATTCAACTGGAGTGAGGGGGTGTTGGTCAGTATGAAAGAACAATTGTCTAAAGCAAGAGAGGGAAAATTTTAAATTTTTGGCTATCCTTCAATATTGATTTATTTTCCCTAGAGAATATTCCATTATTATATCCTCAACATATCACTCTCGAGCCCATTGATCTTAGGGTTCCATGGATGAGGAGGTGGATAGATCTTATCTCCAAATATGCACGTCTGTTGGTGATCAACTTCCCACTAGACGTTTTTAAGTGGTTGGGTAGATAGCTCATTATAACATATGATTATCCATACGTAGGGATGGACTTTAATGGTGAATTTTACCTTGCGCTTCCTAAGGGTGAGAAATGTTGCGCTAAAGGTAAGATATTTTAACTATTTAAGTTCTTTAAGTTTTACAATTTTTTATGTTTTTGATGTTTCAGACACTTAAAATTTGATTTTTTCATGCAGATATTGGGCTTGTTCGACCTATGGGTGCTTCATATATATGTTGTGTAGGAGCTCCAAAATAGGTAGTAGCCCAAGTACAAGTCACTTCAGTAGGACATGATGCACTACAAAATCTTAATCTAGTTGAGACCATAATAGAGGTGGTCCACCACATTGAGGGGTTAACACACGAGATAGATGATACTATGAGTGACCATATTCCTATGCGACTTCAGTGATGAAATATTGGATTCCCTAGCTATATAGGTCAGATATTGCGCAAGATAGCTCATGTAGTGGGATGTTGTTAAATTTGGAAACAAGGATGAAACTCGATGTTGCACTACTCATATTGTAATATCCCAAATATCAAAATTCTAAATAAATCAACACATCACACAACACAACAAACATATAAGAAATTGAAGCCCAATTGTGAACCCTGAATGGATCCACCACATAAACATTACCGCGAGGTTTTCGTCCCGGGATCAATAAAAGAACTGGCCAGGTCAGATTCCCAACCCAAACATAATAAAGTAGATAATCCAGAATGCCCTAAATGCCTAGCTTCTCTCCCCTTTTATAGGCTTGATGGGTCAATAACAACAAGAGATACCACGGGTCAATACCATGGGAAAATACCATCAAGAAATTCCATGGGTCAATACGATGGGTTAATACCATGGGTCAATTCTATCCACTTTGACGGGATCAAGAAAGGGGATATTACAAATCCTCCTGCCCAAACATTTCTTGTCCTCAAGCGATCCACTTCTATCCACAACAGAAGAATTTGTACATGGATACCAGGATCCCATACAATCTGATGTGCCCTCCATTTTGAATGGTCCTGAATGGATCCTTCAATACCTGGATCGCAAAGAATCCTTTGACCAATCCTTCCTGGAATAGATTTACCTGGATCCCAAACAATCCTTTGGCCAATAATTTCCCCAGTGGATTCTCCTAGATCCCAATGCCACCTAAATCTTAGGACTTGTGGGTTACGGTACCATTTCAACCCTCCATCGTTGTCCGCACCAAAGGGCCCAAGCTGCAATATGCCCTCGGCTGTGAGTATCCTCCAAATAATCAACCTATCGATAGAATACCAAATCATAATCTCTCGCCAATCCAGACTTGGGGAGGGATGAATATCTGCAAATCTACTATGTTGATGTTGTTCGATGCTCAATTCATGCTTCTCTACTTGGTTACCCAACCTGATGCAGTTGGAGAACCCTTCCCTTCTCTTCCCAATGTATAAAGGTGGGTTGCTGGTAGTGTTGCAAGAATTATCTATGTACTCCTGTAGAGGGCTGCTCTGGAACTCCCAATCATACTCCTCTTGCTGCCTTATGAGGGATTTGAGTCATTCTTCAACACTAAACAACTTGGTCTTTGATTCGGCACATACCCCTATGAGTTCCTCAATTTTTCTGTTCTCCTCTAAGGCAATATCTCGAACTGTCCAGACTTTCTGCTTCAACAACATAAGATCTGTCTTGAAATGCTTGATCCTTTCTCGAAAGTCTTCTTCAGGAAATTCTAGTGCCATGTTGACTGTCTCTGTATCTAATTGCACTAGATGCCCCACGACCATTTCTTCAACTTGAATATTTGATTGGCCCTTTAGAAATGAATCATCTTGCATACTATCTTTGTCTTGCTGGCCTGTATGATCATGCTCATCATATCGGTTCATTACTACTGGCTCCTCATTTGATTCTCCTTGGGTGTATTAATCCTGGACCTCTTCACATGTGAGGATCAGTTGTCCATCCTCTCTGGTTGTCAAACATGGATGTACCGGTGGACTGTTGTCTATACCTGATTGCCCATACCCTTTATGGATGTCCTCCATTGTATTTATAGATTCAAATACCACATCATCAGGAGGAATTGCATCCTTCCTTTCGTCATGTACTTTTTCAAGTTGACTGATCAGCTTGTCCTGCAATTTTCTCTGAAGAGCATGGTGTTGTTGTTCACCATTTGTATTTGACTGCTCCGATCCTTCATAGGTCCTCTCCTGAAAACCAGCAAACCCATCAATGGATGAATCCCCATGATCGGGAGAAGTCTCTAATTTTGCTATCCTTGTTGCCTCCTTATTGTCTGGACATGAATGGTCAAGTGCCCAAACTCCCTTGCATAAAAAGCATAAGCCTTTCCTCCTTAGTTCATTCTTACTGTCTCCACAAATCTTTGTTAGTTCCTCCTTGGTTAACTTCTTTCTAAATAGTTTGATTCTTTGCTTGATGAACCCCTCAACTAGTTCATAAGCAGCAGGTGATGCAATTAGCTCCTTCCTCCAAATGGCCAACAATTTGGATCTCAATTGTTCGCAGATGGCCCTATCTTCTCCTAAGATCGGAGACATGATCTTTTTCATCTCTGTTTTGATGTAGTTTGGATGAGACGTTGTAATTCCATTGCAGAAGTATTGGAGCATCTGAAGGATTAAATCATCACACTCTAGATCCAGCATAAGCATACCAAATCTGAATTTCGCCATGCGTTCCAAAATTGTGTGCTTCTGGAAAAAAAGTAAGGATGGTGGTGTTGTGTTGTCCAACCCTTGGAGTGCTTCTACCATTACCCGAAAAGTCCTCCTCATGATGTCATCATTGTAGGGCAATAGCGGTGTTGTTAAGGCTATGATTTCACTGAGACAAGAAGCGACGGTGAGTCTAACATTTTCACAAGAATGCTCCAAGAACCTAGGTTGTATTAAGGCAAGCATGGATGGCTTCAAGGCCCAACTTGACCCTTCCCATTTTGATTTCTCTATCAAGCTCAAAGTCACATCTAATGTGTCTAGCTGTGGGAGAACATCTTTTGACTTTGTACCCTGCAATTTGGATCCAAGTTCAAAGAGATACTTGCTTGTTACATCTTCCTTCCGGATATCTTTTGACTACTGAAGAATAACATGGACCTTTCGAGAGTAAGGCCTATCGCTCTGTTCTTGCTTCTGATTTGTATGTTGTTGCCATCTTTGATCCATAGAAGTATTGTAGCCCAAATAATCGACTGATATATCATTATGTTGATTCTTGTTGCGTTTCCAAAAACAGAATGATGACATTGGCATCAATGGATCTCAATACTTAGCTAATGAGAAACCTGTGAATGATCCATGTCTAGCAATAGCTTCCCAACCTTTCAACAATGACCATATTTGCAAGAAAGACATGAATAAATATCATGGGTACATTCATAATATTCCATACAAATGACTAAATATCATGGGTACATTTATTCATAAGAGGCCATATACAAGCTATAAATGATTTTTTTTTTTTTTTAATCATGCCTTCAAATATTTTCACAAATTTAACCCACAGACATATAAATGATTTTCCCTTCACTTATATCTCCCAATAAAATAATTTACTGCAAAATAAAAATCAAACTAGGGTGATAAATATCACCAAAGTGAGAAATACTGGCTAGGGTGAAAAATAAATTTCACCGAAGTTCCTAGCGTAAAATTCTCAGGGTGGCAGGATGCACAGCTCTGATACCACTGTAATATCCCAAATATGAAAATTCTAAATAAATCAAGAATGCCCTAAATGCCTAGCTTCTCTCCCCTTTTATAGGCTTGATGGGTCAATACCATGGGTCAATACCATGGGAAAATACCATCAAGAAATTCCATGGGTCAATACCATGGGTTAATACCATGGGTCAATTCTATCCACTTTGACGGGACCAAGAAAGGGGATATTACACATATCATGGATATTATATTTGTTTTGGATTCGTATTTCATAGAGGTGCAATATTTATCTAAATATTATCTTGTTTCGATGAGCAGAATTTGGATTTTGAATTTATTTTCCACACATGTAGAATTTGTCAAGGTCAACCAAAATTGTAATTTAGGTGCACAAGCCCCAAAATATGTGTCACACACCCTCATTGATGGAGATAAAAAGAAAAGACTCAAACCTCATTTGGACATCAATTCATCTCACACAATCTCTCTCATCTCATTGGTTCATATAGCCTTAGGAGACACTCTCTCTCCTCCCCACATCTGAAAGAGAAGTTGAAGATTTCAGATTGTGTTAAGAGTTTGTGTGCAACGTTAACTTTGGGTCAACCTTGTCCTTTTGACTTCGATATTTTCGTAAATTCCAGTTTTAGGAGGCCAAATTTTGTGGCATAGAAATAGAGGTAAATCGAGGTTATTTGATTGTTGCGTTGACAAATACATTGACCTCAAATTGCTAAAGAGTGACTGTTCTGTTGACCGGTTTTGGTTGAGGTATTTCAAAGTGTTTTGGGCTGAATTTGACTATGAGAAGAGGCTGAGTTTGACTGGATTTTACTGATCTTCATTGGGAGAATTCTTTCTGGTTTGAATAATGTTGAATTAGTTGGCTAGGGCATTGTGTTAACTGCTAAAAATTCTACTTTCTCTCCTAATAAGCCATACCTTTATTATGAGATTATTGGGAACTAATTCTAAAATGTTATAATGGTTTTTTTCTATCCCTATAACATTAATAACATATTTCATAAAAAATATCTCAATTTTCCTTATAATTACCTAAATATCTCTATAATATCATAAGAAAATGTGGTCTTGTGAACCAAATCTTAATAATCCATACTCTTATTATGAGACTATTAGGAACGAATTCTAAAATATAGACGTTTATTTTTTTCCAAAGAGTAAAATAAAATAAAACTTATTTGAATATGTTTTGATAAATTTCTTCCTTCCAGGTTCCTCCCAGCAACAAATTTTAGTAACATGAATACCCCGTAATAATAATACCTCCGTGTTACTACTGGTTTCCCTAATCCCACTTGTATGTTTATAAAAAAAAAAAAAATGACTTCTTCAATTTATTGATTTCCACTTTTCCCTTCCCAGTTATAATTATTCATTTCTTGATGCTTCTTACTAACACCATATTTAGCTTCTGTCATAGAATAAAGTATCTCTTATTTATATGTAGCAAACTTGGTATATTTTCCTTCACCTCCTAGCTAAATTACCGAAACTATCGATGGCTAATTTTTCACGTTGGATAATATTTTCCATGATTTTATGAGAATAATAGTTGAGAAAATTAGGATAAAACAACTTTCTCAAAATACATCACCATTATATTTTTTTTTGTTAAAATTGGAAGAAACCAAATACATTGAGAAACTTAGTAGCTCACAGGTGAGCAAGCTTTACCTAGAAACTGCCTCACTGAGAATGCCCTGCTTTGATCATTATGCATAAATATTATATAAGTTTACATATGCATAGGAGAGTTGGAATTAACTACTATAAAGTAGTAATTAATTCTAAACTAGGATACACACACAACATATGAACAAACTTTCTCTAATAATACACATTCTCCATTAATTCCAACACTCCCCCTTAATGGAGAAATGATTCATTAATACTCCTAACATCTCCCTAAATAATTAAAATTTAATTCTTCCAAGGGGCTCGGTAAAAATTTCTGATATATTATCAAAAATATTACATTTTTTAATATAAATTTATTTTGACTAGACCTTCTCTCTAGCAAAGTGAAACTGGGTATCGATATGCTTTGTGTTTTTATGAAACACAGGATTGTTTGCAAGTTTGATTGAGATTTTGTTATCACATTTGATAATTGTTACATCTTTTTGTTCTTCTCCAACACCATGGAGAAGTCTCCTAAACTAAATTTCCTCACATGTTGTTGCACACATGTCTTTATACTATGGTTCCGAAGAAGATAAGGATATAGTATTATGCTTCTTGTTGCTCCATGTAATGACCCCAGACCCAATGGTGAATGCATAACCTGTTATGGATCGTCTGTCATCCATATTTCCAGCCCAGTATTAATCTAAAAAACCAGCAATATAACATCAAACAAATGAATATATTTAATACCAAAGCGTAGGGTTCCTTGAAGGTACCTTAATATGGCTTCCACTGCCATCCAATGGCTCTCAAAAATATTTTACATAAACTAGCTAAAACATTGACTGCAAAAGCTAAATTATCTCTAGTTGTAGTTAGATAAAAAAACTCCCAACTAATTTTCTATACTGTGTTTCATCCACCTCCTTAGAACCATCATTGTTTTGAAGTTTGAAATTTGGTTATAAATGCACTAAAGCAGATTTGCACTAATCCATTTTGAACTTTTCAACAGGCTCCTGACATACTTTCCCTGAGACGGAAAATTTTGGCCAAAATCCCTCCATATTTCAAGACAATATAACTCGCTAAGGTCTTTCATATCAAAAACCTGTGACATATGCACTTTGATTTCTTTAAGGGTCTGACTAGCATTTCCTATAATAATAATATCATCTACATATGAAGAAATAAAAACAATTTTCCCCTTTTCATCAAACACAATATACATATTTGGATCGTTCTTGCTCCTCCTATAGCTATGTTGTAAGAAAAATGAGTCAATTTTTTCATACCATGACCTGGGTATCTGTTTTAGAACATACAGTGCTTTCCTCAATCTACAGACTAAATGTTCCTGCCCTTATTGAACAAACCCTTCAGGTCATGTTAAATACAACTCCTCTTTCAATTCACCATTTAAGAAATTTGATTTCACATCTAACTGGTGTATTTTCCAGTGATGTTTTGTAGCTAAGGCTATTAACATTCTAATGGTGTTTAACTTAGCTACAGGGTCAAAGTTTTCTTCATAATCAATATCTTCTTTCTGCAAATACCCCTTAGCCACCATCCTAACTTTATATTTATATATACTACCATCTGCTTTAAACTTAGACTTGTATAATCATTTCCAACCTATGGTCTATTTTCCTTTAGGGAATTCAAATAGATCTGAGGTTTTGTTTTTACGTATTGGCTGATATTTCTCTTTAATGGCTGCCCTCCATTCATCATATTGATCATTTTAATTTTTATAGTTTAAGGGCTCGACAACATTCAAGATATTTTTCATGAGGGGATAATCTTTATAACTGAAAGGTAAGTGAGTCTCCCTGCTTGATCTTCTTGTTATTGGAGTGGCCTCAAATCTGTTTCGATCATCCCTTAATTTACTTGGATTGTTGATTGCGTCTGTATCATCTGATTCTTCATTTTTCTATTGCTGCTACTACTCATGATTGTCCCTTGTTTCATCACTTCCATCTTCCACCAGGAAAGGAATGTCCCACTCTTCATTTCCTTTATCTGAGTTTCCATCATCAACCTACTCATGGAATACTACATCTCTACTTGCAAAAACTTTGTGACTGGAAATATTAGATAGTTTATATCCTTTAAAATATGTAAAGTACACAACATAAATGCATTTAATGGCCTTTGGATCTAGTTTCTTCCTATCCTCTTTTGAAACATGAGAAAAATATTTCGAGCCAAAAAATCTTAAATGATTAACTACAGGCTTGAAACCTAATAAAGCTTTGAATGGAGTTTTAGTATCATGGCTTTTTGTTGGACTCCTATTCTTTAAATACACTTTAGTATTTATGTCTTCTGTCCAAAAAACATTAGACACGTCATTACCCTTTAACACGATGTGTGCACACAACATAAGGGTTTTATTCTTCCTCTCCGCAACACTATTATGTTGAGGAGTCTGGGATACTCTGAACTGCTGAGCTATCCCATGGTCCTTGCAATATTTTATGAAGCCACTCTTCTTGTATTCTCCCCCTTGATATGAGAAGAGAATTTTGATGAACTTCCGTGTCTGTTTTACAACATATAGTGTTTTTTTTTTCATAGGTGGTTTAGATAGGAAGTTATCAAAGATATATTTATTTAATTAATTAATTATAAATTTTACATAATTAACATGTTATTTAAACAACTAATAACAATATCATCATTATCTTTTAATAAAACAAAACATAGAAAATTATTTTCATATGGGATATCACATATATATTATCCCTATATGTACGAAACAGTGGTGGTAAAATAAACACATCCAAACCTAGATATTCTACACAAGTATATTTACATTCATGAAACTAACAATGTCAAAAGGGACATACCTTCACCCTTCACTAGTTGATGTAATTTTAGGAAGAATTACAATAAAAGGCCTTGATCCATCTCCAAAGATCTTTTGATACAAATTCCTATACTCTACACACACCAACACTATAATAAAAACATATTTTCTCCAAATGTAGAGTTATTAGTGTACAAAATATTGATCTTATTAGAAAATATAAAGATATTCATATCCAAACATCATGTACAAAAACATAATACAGCATGGGGTGAAATATAGCGTAGCTTACATTAATTCAAATTACAATTTCTTAAAGTTATAACTCAAAACTTTGTAGTTCCCTCCTAGATACCTTGGTTATTTTTCCTCCTTGAATCACTTGCTGTAATTAGGCTAATCATAACTATGCAAGGAAGTAATACTAAGAAATCTACCAGCATAATGGTAATTACTAGTGCTTTTATCTACGTCTCTCCCCTTAAAGTGTCTCATTATCTAGACTTTTCATATACCTAGGAGGATGAATATAGAAACCTATGGCTGAGAGAAGTTAGGCTAAGTCTTCAATTATTTAACCCATAGTAAGTATCTTATCCTACATCGAATTCATCATCTTTGGAAAGAAATATCTACAAGCTTTCACCCATCACCGGTTCCTTTCTTTCTGTAACAAGTGATGATGATAACTCCATTTCCCCATTTCCAACTAATATAGAGTGATACATCTCCCTCTTTCTAAGGAATTGGAGAAATGGGACATGAAAATGTCTCTCTCCAAGGATATGGAAGTGGTATTGAGAGAGGTGAATAGGAATAGGGAGATAGATGGTGGTGGGGGGTGTAAGAGAGAGAGAGGTATTTTGGGAAAAGAGGGAAATATAGAGGGATAAAAAGAGTTTGGGAGAATGGTGAGAGGTAGAAGAAAAAAATATGCATGTTATTTAAACATCTATGTGTGCGTTATTTGAACATATGCATGTTTTATAAATGTTTACATGCTTTATTAAACTGAAAAATCATAGAAGATAATTTTTTTTCTAATTAAGTGGTGGATGAGGGTGTTTCTTTGGTTTTATGTATAAATTGGTGAACCTACTAATTTCATCTAGATAATACAAAACAAGCACATTTTTACAACTTCCTATTTTAAACCATGTTTTTGTATATGCTCCACATGTTCATTATATATATATATACATATATATATTCGAAATTAGATATCTTTTTATAGACATGAATCACATTTCTTAAAAACAAAGTTTCTTTATTTCTACTCTCAAATTTTATTTATGGACCCATTTTGAAATTGGATAGTAACCTAATGCATACTAAGGCAACAATTCAAAAAACAATATCAGTATTCTACTATATTTTTCAATTTTAAGCAAGTATACAATCCTCATTAAGAATTATGGAAAAGTAATGTTACATAATAAATGTCTATTTCGTACTAATTTATTTTTAAAATGTCCATCATTTACATACCCAAATCAAGGCCTAAATTGAGCAAATGCATTATGTTTTAAAGAAAATTAACATATAAATATTAGAAAAGCACCATTATTTTTTAGCAATACCAATTTTCCAAAATAAAAAATTACATATTCACAAAGATAGTTTGATTGTCTACATTAGGCGCATTCTATAGCCCAGTATGACCCCAATGTCTAAGTATGTCAGCAGCCAAAATAATTTATAAATAAAGAATTAAAAATATATTTAAAGAATATAAATTTAAAATATGAAGAGTTTTATGAACAGTAAAAAAAAAAGATATCGTATATAAATAAAACATCTTTTTATTTTACTCCATAAACCTCTTTACATTTACCAAAACTAAAAAATAAGTTTTATTTAGGTGAATCCTCTCGGCCAAATACCATGGAACAAATTATTATTAATACCATGGGCCAACTACCATCGGCCAAATACCATATTTATAAATGAGGTATAAAAGGGAAATGTAAGTAAATACAAATATATCAAATATGAGTAGAAATAAACACCTAATTATATTTGAAGCCTCTCGACCAAATACCATGGACCAAATTAATAATAGTACCATGGAAAAAAAGAATTATTAACCCTAACATTAATATTAAAATTTATTAAGTTTAATAACTTTATATTAATACAATATTAAATTTCTCTCTCTCTCTCTCTCTCTCTCTCTCTCTCTCTCTATATATATATATATATATATATATATATATGTGTGTGTGTGTGTGTGTGTGTGTGTGTGTGAGAGGGAAGAACAAAGACATATGATAGAGGTGGAGAAATAGAGGGAGTGACAAGGGAGAGATGGAGATAAAATGAAGACGAGGGGAGAGGAGGAATGAAGAGAGAGAGAGAGAGAGAGAGAGAGAGAGAGAGAGAGAGAGAGGGAGAGGGAGACATAAATATGGAGGTGATAGAGAGAGAGAAGGAGAAAGGATTGGAGGGTAGAGAGAGAGAGAGAGAGAGGGGAAGAGAGAGGGAGGTAGGAGAGAAGAAAAGAGAGAGAGGAAGGGTGAGAGGAGGAGCGAGGGATGGATAAAGAGATAGACTTGGAGGGGTAGACAAGAAGAAATACAGAGAGATTGAGAAGTAGAGAGAGAGGGAGTGACAAGAGAGAGATGGAGAGAGAGTGTGAATGTTTATGGGTGAGATAAAGAGACATTTGAGGAGTGATGGAGAAAATGGGGAGAGAAGGAGAGAGAATAAGAAATGGAGGGATATAGTAACATAGTTGGAGATATAAATAGAGTTTTTGGGGAAGAGAGATGATTTGAAGGTAGAGAGAGGGCAGAGAGAGAGCGAGAGAGAGGGGGGGGGTTGAAGATAGAGGGAAGCAGGTGATAAAGGGAGAGAGGGGAAGGACAAGAGAGAGGAAGAGAGTGATTGGGGAATATAGAGGATTGTAGGGGAAAGAGAGAGAGAGAGAGAGAGAGAGAGATTGAGTGATGTGGGAAGAGAGAGGGAGGTAGGAGAGAAAGAGAAAGAGAGGAAGTAAAAGAGAGGGGACTTGAGAGAGAGGAGAAGAGAGGGACATATATAGATATGGAGTTGGATGGGCAGAGAGGTAGGGATAGAGAGATGAAGCTGGATGGGGATAGAGGGAGGGATAGAGTGATAGAGTTGGCAGGGTAGAGATGGATTGATAGAGATATGGAGTTGGATGGGGAGAGAGTAAGGGAAGAAGAAAGACATAGAGACAAGTGGAGAGACAGAGGAAGTGACGAGGGAGAGATGGCGAGAGAGTGTGTATGTTTGGGGGTGAGATAAAGAGACAAATGAGAAGAGATGGAGAGAATGGGGAAGAGAACGAGAGAGAGAGGCATATAGTGACAATGTTATAAGGTGAAGAGAGACAGAGAGAGAGAAGGAGAGAGGTGGGAGAGAAAGAAAGAGTGGGAGTGGAGAGAGGTAGGGAAAGAGAGATGGAGATGGATGTTGAGATAGAGGACGGTAAGAAGAAAGAGATAGCGAGTTAAAGTTGGAGAGATAGGGAGAGAGAGTGATAAGGAGGGAAGGGGAACATATATAGAGGCAAGGGTGAGGGAGGGAAGGGGAAGAGGGAGATAGGGGGAGGGAGAGGTGGAGGGAGTGATAGATAGATAGAATGGAGAAAGAGAGTGTATGTTTTGGGGTTGATATAGAGATACAAACGGAGATAGAGATATAGATGGAAGGTGAAGAGAAAGAAGAGATATATGGAGACATAGAGGGAGGGAAAAAGGGATTGATAAATATGGAGTGAGAGAGTGTGTGTGTTTTTGGGGGTGAGATAAAGAGACACAGAATGAGAGATGGAGGAAAAAATAGATATATATGGAGGGGGGAGAGAGGTAATAATATTTCCTACAATAGATGCATTTATTTTAATGTAGATTGTGATTTGTAATCATATTTTATTTCTTGCACTAGATGCATTGATTTTAGTGTCGATTTTGATTTCTAATGATATTTTATTACTTTCACTAGATGCATTGATTTCAATGTAGTTGGTGATTTCTAATCCTATTTGATTTCTTGCACTAAATGCATTAATTTCAATGTACATGTTGATTTATAATTATATTTGATTGCTTACACTATATGCATTGATTTCAATATAAATCATTACTAGACCTATTTTATTGTTTGAACTAAATGCATTGATTTTAGTCTAGATGGTGATTTATAATCCTATTTTATTTCTTGCACTAGATGCATTGGTTTTACTGTATGTGTTGGATTCTAAACCTATTTTTTTACTTGCACTAGATTCATTGATTTGAGTGTAGATGTTGATTACTAATCCTATTTGATTACTTGCATTAGACACATTGATTTCTGTGTAGATGTTGTTTTCTAAACTTATTTTATTTATTGCATTGGATGAATTAATTTCAATGTATATGTTTATTTCTGATTTGATGTAATTGCATGTATGATGGAATGTTAATTTTAAAGTCATTGGATTAATAGTGTGCATTGATTTTAGTGTAAGCACAAAAAACAATTTTTCTGTTATAGTAATTAAACCTAATAATATTGGATAGAAAGAGAGATAAGGTATGATGTTTACTACAACAACTCGAACTAAATATTTAAATGGTTTATGATTTATGATTTCTACTTTCTTTTTCATATAACCAATATGAAAAGATGACAAAACTAACAAGGGTGACAATAAGAATAACTAAAGAAAATATTTTGAGATTGATCACCATGAAGGGTATTTGTAATTAAATACATTCTTATTATTCACTTTTTGTATCATTCAATATTATTACATTGTCACTTTGCATTCAAAAAAAAATATTTCATCATTTTTCATCATTAAATTTATTTTACAATATTTATCATCTCAAGAAACTAAGGTAACTAAGAAAATTTAAAATTAAAATGACTCGATAAACATATTTAGCATATTTAAAATGATTATGTTAATATTAGATATATTACATATTATTGATAAAAGTAATCATATGTTTCTCATCTTATCGATAGATTTTCCTTGGTCGCACACGACTGAAACCAATGTAGATGCATGTTAAATACAAATCTATGAAGCGCCGAGAGGGATAAAATCTCTCGAGGTAAAAACCTTTCCTCGAGTTTTGCACTAAAAAATGAGGTTTGCAGCTTCAGAGATTTGATCCCTCTCGATACTTGATATATCCATAGTTAAGATGGATCTAGGCCAGTTTTACATCATGTCCTCAAATGTTGTGTAAGTACCTATAATAATTCTTTTTAAGTTTTCACAACTCTCCAACTAATTTATGGTCTATAATATTTTAGTATTTTATTAGTTAATAGAAGTTTAGTTATCACTATAATACTATGTTGTATTCCTATGTGTTTATGTTCCATTTCTTTTCATACTTTTGATTTTTCTCCTTATACAACTCAAATCATTTTAAAAAATGATTTCAATACTACATATAGTATTTAGTTACAACAATAGCTCTAAAATGAAAAATAACTTTAATATCATTAAAATTTATAATCATACTAATATTAAATAAATAGTGAAGCATAAACTAGATTTCTTCCACCTAAATTAAATTTCGGAAATATAGATAATTCCTGATAAACCACTATTCACAACACAATTTCATTCCACACATACAACCAAGGCATATAAACAATATTAGACTAATATTATACTCATAACCAATGTACACCCAAAGGTCTACTGTAAAACTAAATAATAATAATAATAATAATAAATATTATACAAACCTATATCATAGAAATAATATATCAAATATATATAAATTTAATAAAAATAATATAAAACTAAATTATATATAAAATATAATGCTAAATAATAATTATATTGAGAGCTATGTTTATTTTGGAATGTTATAATTGATATTTTGGACATATCTTTTTGCTTAAATTAGGATTTTGTTAATATTACAAGCTTGATTTGTAAACTCTGCGTAATTTAAATGTGCAAATTGTTTTTCAAAACATTGAATTCATTTATATATTTTAAAATGAATTCTGAATTACAAAAACAAGATCTAACTAAATCCAATTTCTTATCATTCAGTTTCAAAATTCCCAAAGATAGAATAGTTAAACAAATTTTTTCGAAATAGTTCTTCAAAAATTTTAATTAAATTATTAATTATTTAGATAAATGCCTCTGCTATTAATGACCTCATTAAGATTTGGTCGACCTTTCATGAAAATCCTGATAAACCACATGAGATGGTTTGAAAATTCCACCAAATATTTATGATGTGATTAATCCGAAAAAAAAATTATTTACTTTATGGATCACAAAAGTCTTACATCTAACATTATCAATTATTATTTATAAATAATAAATATTTAATTTGCATAAAATATTTAAAAATGTTTCTAATAAGAATCACAAATGAATATTAAAAATAATTATTCCTTTTTCAACTTTATTAATTAAATTATTTGATAATTACACCTTCTCAAGCCACAAAAGTCTGAGGATTATTTTGTAGCAGTGTGTTTTTTCTGAGTAGAAAAAAAAAAAACTGTTATAAACAGTTCATATTCATCATTGATCATGAAATATCATGTTCAAAATACATTATAATCCTGAGCACTATGATCCAGTATGTAGGAAAGTCATGTGATCATACATCCAGTTGCCAATCCGTCCCAATACAAGCAATATAATGATATCCATCATCCAAATGAGTCGAAGCATAGTTTCCAGACAAAAGAAATAGGCAACAAGGAAAGTATAACAAAATAGGCAGAAGATGATTTTCCACCACTCCAATCCATTTCACAACCTGAAGAAAAATAGAAAATATATACAGAGGACATCATATACGATGTATTGATACTACATCTATGAAAATATGTAATAATAAAGCATAAATTACAATAAGGGTAGAACAGAGAAAAAAGGTACACAGCCCAGAATCACAACATCCTGGCTCGCTTGAAAAAAAACCATGCTCGCTTGATGCAGATTGTTGAAAATATTAAAGTTAGTTGTGTTCCTTGTGCAGGTAGAAACAGAGTACAAAGGGGCATAGAGCTTGCATGCACAACACTCTGCATTCAAGAGGAATGGAGAAAACCATAAGGATGGAATTCAATGTTTATGGGAAGCAGCCACCATTACAAAGGAGAATTAATTTTGTATGGGTGTAGCCGCATTTGCAGAGAAGAAATGAAGACTTTTGTGGTTCAACCACGCAATAGCAGAGTTTTAATGAAAATAGTCTTTTCGGGCTTTTAAGCCCTCAACAACCAAATATGAAGAAATTTTGTTTAAATGACAAAGTCCTTTTAAGTTTTGAATGAGACATGTGATAGTGGTCCCCACCACTTCATTGTCGATCGCAATCGCAAGTTTTTTGAGTAAGTGTCTTGTTGATATGAAGTATTCCGATGTGATGTGATGCGATGTTGTCCCACCATAATCATAATCGCAAATCACAAAAGGAACGATGTATGTATGCGCCATCTAAAGTGTTATCTCTGATTGAAATTTTTCGATGCGATGCAATCGCAATTGTAATCACATTCACCAACTGCACCATCCTCCATATGTTATGTTCAAATGAAAGTTTGTGATGCGATTGTCGCAATAGCACATCGCAATTGCAAGTGTCATATCGCCATCCACCCAGACCGAAGTTTCATTGTAATATTTGTGGTGCGATTGTCGCAATGTCAATCGCAACATCCAAATATGTTTTTTGCTCATATGTTTCATTGCGATGCAATGCACTAATGCGATGTGGTCCCACCAAAATCGATCATCGCGCCATCACACATCGCTTATCGCAAGTTTGTTGTTCAACCTATTCCACTTGTTCCATCGCCGATGTCTCTAATCGCACATCGCCAATCACAAATCACAAATCGCAGTTGCAAAGTTCATTCCCCCAAGTCTTTTGTTCCGTCAATCGACGATCACCGATTGTGAAGTGGGGTCCACTCGTACATCACACCAAAGAAAACTTTAGGTTAAAATTTATGTTCCAGTAATGTTTTTCTTTGTAATTTGTTTTATGTTTTTTATTCCACCACGCCAGATAAAAAGTGAAAGGCCCATAGTATTGTTATATATATCTTCATAATTTTAGTATTGTATTGTTGTGTAAGCCCGCAGGCAGAATAAAACACAATGAAGACCAGTGAGCATTGTTTTGTGTGTTTTAAGAGACAGAGAGAGAAGTTTTGAGAGCACTGCGTCTGTAGCAGTCTTAATCATATTTTGTAATGAAATAGAAAGAAAAGTTATATTCTGCAATCTCTGTCAAGTTATTCTCTGTGTTAGAAGGAGAGTATTATTCCCTTAGTTACCGTGCTAGAATTATCAGAAATCCCAACATGGTATCAGAGCTTATCCAGGCTCTTTGAAGGTTTCAAAGAAGTTGAAGGAAGAAGAAGATTTGTTGCAGCAATTCTCCAGCAGCGTGAAGGCACAATAGAAGTTTAAGTCCACATATTTCTCAAAAAAAAAATATAGAATTTGTTGTTTTGTTTAAAAGAGCAGTCCTTAGAGATAGAGTTTGTCTTTTTAAAGAAGGAAAGACAATTTGTTTGAAAAACACAGTCAAGTTTAGTTCAGAGTTCAGTTTATAAGCAATGGCTGGACCAAGTACTAGTATGAGTATTGGAAATGCTCAGCTTCTACAATTTAATGGGAATAACTATGATTATTGGGCCATTACCATGAGAGCCCTGTTTTCCTCACACGACTTATGGGAATTTGTAGAAGATGGTTTTGCTGAACCAATTGATGAGCAGGCCTTTAATGCCTTGACTCAGGCAGAGAAGGATTTATTGAAGAGAAATAGGAAGAAGGACTCTAAAGCCCTCTTATATTTGTATCAAGAAGTACATGAAAGTGTGTTTCCAAGAATAGCAGCAGCTAAGAGATCCAAGGATGCATGTGAAACTCTGACGATAGCTTATCAAGGTATGGAGAAAGTGAAGATAGAAAAACTACAATTGCTGAGGAGAGATTTTGAAACTCTCTGTATGAAGGATTCTGATAACATAGACTCATTATTCACAGATGTGATTGGGGTGGTCACACAGATAAGGTTCCATGGAGAAAATTTTGAGGAAATAAGGATTGTGAAGAAACTATTGAGGAGTCTACCCTCAGGGTTTGATATTATTGTAACCACTATTGAAGAGACAAAAGATATCTCAAATTTCATGGTAAATGAAATTCATGCATCGTTGATGACTCACGAACAAATATTGGAAAGAATAGTAAACCCATCTCTAGAGCATGCCTTCAAGACCCAGATGCCTTATGGAAGAGGAAGAGGTCAAGGCAGAGGAAGAGGAAGAGGCAGAAGCCAAAACAAAGGAGGAAGGAGCAGCCCTTCACATTCACATGGAAGGAGCAACAATTAGAATCAAAGACATGACCAATGCAACAGTCAACAAGGTGGACACCAACATGCTCATGGAGAAAGGTATGACAAATCCAATGTCCAATGTCATTATTGCAAGAAATATGGGCACTATGCGAATGAATGTAGGAAAAAGAAAAATGCCATGAATAATAGGCGGAATGATAATGTAGAAAAAGAAGAAACGAATCCAAATAATGTGATGTTAACATGTACTGTAGCACAAGATAGACAAGATGATGTATGGTTCTTAGATTCAGGCTGTAGTAATCACATGACTGGAAACATAGCAATGTTTGTCAATCTTGATGAGGAAGTTAAATCAGAAGTAACCACAGGAACTGATACTAAGATTTTTTTGAAGGGAAAAGGCAAAGTTAGTATCCGTGCAAGAAATGGAGAGTAGAAATTTGTGCCAGATGTATATTATGTTCCTGGTTTGAAGTGTAATCTTTTGAGCATTGGGCAGCTCATAAACAAAGGTTACAAAGTATTGTTCAAGAGTGATGTGTGCACAATAATGGATATACCTCCAAGCAAGAAGATTATTGCTGAAATACAAATGACCAGCAATAGAATGTTTCCAGTCAAGCTCAATACCGACTTGAAGGGAAAAGGAAAGAATGTAGCAGCTGTAACTCAAGAGGTATTTCAAAAGGAAGTGAAAGATCAGAACTAGTTATGGCACTTGAGATTTGGACATCTCAATTTTAGAGGTTTGAATTTGTTTCACAAAAAAGCAATGGTAAGAGGTCTACCATTGATTGAGAAACCAGATAGCCTATGTGAAGGCTGCATCTTGGGAAAACAACACAGAGAAAACTTTCCATCATGAAAGAACATAAGGGTGAAATCACCCTTAGAAATCATCCATTCAGATTTGTGTGGGTCGATGCAAACATCATCAGTTTTAGGCAGCAATTACATGCTGACCTTCATTGATGATTTCATAAGGAAAGTGTGGGTTTATTTTCTAAAATATAAAAGTGAATTCTTTGAGAAATTTTTTCATTTTAAAGCTCTTGTAGAGAAACGGAGTGGGCAGCATATCAAAGTTCTTAGAACTGATAGAGGAGGTGAGTACATCTCAAAATAATTCCTATGTTTTTGCTGAGATAATGGCATACACAAAAAGTTTACTACAAGGTACACACCACAACAAAATGGAGTTGCTGAAAGGAAGAATTGAACCATAATGGAATTGGTGAGAAGTATGCTGAAGGCAAAACATTTTCCAAATGAGTATTCGGCAGAAGCTGAAAATTGTGCAGCATACATCTTGAATACATGCCCAAAAAAAGTTGTAATGAATAGAGTTCTAGAGGAAGTGTGGAGTGGCAGAAAACAAGGAGTCACCCACATGAGAGTTTTTGGATGTGTGGAATATGCACATATTCCAAATCAGTAGAGGAAGGAATTGGATAGTAAGGGGGAGAAGTGCATCTTCCTTGGATATTATGAAGATTCCAAAGGATATAGATTGTATAAACCATCCACAAAGAAATTTGTGATAAGTAGAGATACGCAGTTCATTGAAGAGGAAGCATGGGATGGAAGCATTGAGAAAACAATCAATGTTAAAAGTTGTTTGTCTCATGATGAAGATGAGGAAGATGTGAATGAAAATAACACCTCATCGGTAGCACAACCTCCACCAACACAAGAACAACAAGGGACACATCAAGCATGAGTAAGAACACCCTTGAGAAGAAATGAGAGTGCTTCTTCAAGCACATCACATGGAGCAGAATTGAGTGCTTCCTCAAGCACAACTACACCAAATGAAAGAGGAACAAGATTCAAAAATTTAAATGAGATCTATGAGCAAGAAGCAGTAAATGAAGGTATGAACTCCTTATTTGCTTTATATTGTCATGTTGATGATCCTATTCATTTTTAATATGCCATAAAAGATAGAAAATGGATAGAAGCTATGGATGATGAAATTAATGCCATAGAAAAGAATAAAACATGGGAGTTGGTTGATCTCCCAGAAGGTAAAGAAGTCATTGGCGTAAAATGGGTCTACAAGACCAAAAGAAATTCTGAAGGTAAGATAAAAAGACACAAGGCCAGACTTGTTATCAAGGGATATAAGCAACAGCATGGAAGATACTATGAGGAAACTTTTGCACCAGTTGCAAAAATGGAAACAGTAAGAGCAGTCTTGTCCATAGCAGCACAGAACAAATTGAAAGTATACCAAATGGATGTAAAATTAGCATTTTTAAATGGAGTCTTAATGGAAGACGTTTATGTGGAACAACCTCTTGGCTATGAGAAAAAGGGCCAAGAACACAAAGTATTCAGATTGAAGAAAGCTCTTTATGGGCTGAAGAAAGCACCAAGAGCATGGTACAGTAGGATAGATTCTTATCTACTAAAAAATGGGTTTGAAAAATGTGATGGAGAACCCACATTATACATCAAAGAAAAGGATGGTAAAATGCTCATTGTTGTGTTATATGTTGATGATGTGATATTCACAAGTAATGATGATTACCTCAGTGAAAATTTTAAAACAGTCATGAAAGAAGAATTTGAAATGATTGACATGGGATTTTTGAGATACTTCTTAGGAATAGAAGTAGAGCAAAATGAGAAAGGGATTTTTATCTCACAAGAAAAGTATGTTAATGAATTATTGGCTAGATTTAATATGCAGGAGTGCAAAGCAGCAATTACTCCCACAGTAATGGGATTGAAGTTGAGGAAAGATGACAACAACAAGGACTTTGATCCAAGTTTGTATAAAAGTATAGTTGGCAGCCTCATGTATTTGACTGCAACTAGGCTAGATATTATGCATACTATTAGTTTGATTTCCATATTTATGGAAAGGCCAAAAGAAGAACATTGGCAAGAAACAAAGAGAATTCTGAGGTATGTGAAAGGAACTAAAAGGTATGGTATTTTATATACTAGTTCAGAAAATTCAGATTTAATTGGATACACTGACAGTGATTGGGTTGGAAGTGTAGATGATCGGAAAAGTACTTCCAGTTATGTTTTTCATATGAGTTTAGTAGCCATTTCACGGGCTTCTAAGAAACAACCTATTGTGGCATTATCTATAGCAGAGGCAGAGTATGTGGTAGCTACAACAACAACATGTTAAGCAGTTTGGATGAGAAGAATGTTGAGAAATTTGTGTCAAGAACAGGTAAAGGGCACAATCATTTATTGTGACAATAGCTCAGCTATTCCATTATCAAAGAATTATGTGTTTCACAAGAGAATGAAGCGCATAGATGCTAAGTTTCACTATATCACAGAATTGGTGAACAATGGAGAAATTGTTTTACAACATTGTAGAATAGAGGAGAAGTTTGCAGATACTCTAACAAAGCCATTGGGGCAGAAGAGTTTTGAATATTTAAAAAAATGCTTGGGTATGACTGATAACCCAACAGTTGACTTTGAGGGGGAGTGTTAAAAATATTTAAGTCACTTGTGTGCCTTGTGTAGGTAGAAGCAGAGTACAAAGGGGTAGAGAGCTTGCATGCACAACACTGTGCAATCAAGAGGAATGGAGAAAACCGTAAGGATGAAATTTAATGTTTATGGGCAGCAGCCACCATGGCAGAGGAGAATTAATTTTTTTATGGGCATAGCCGCATTTGCAGAGAAGAAATGAATACTTTCATGGTTCAACCACACAACAATAGATTTTTAATGAAAATAGTCTTTTCGGGATTTTAAGCCCTCAACAACCAAATATGAAGAAATTTTGTTTAAATGGAAAATTCCTTTTAAGTTTTCAATGAGACACTTGATAGTGGCCCCCACCACTTCATTTCTGATTGCAACCGCAAGTTTTTTGAGTAAGTGTCTTGTTGATATGAAGTGTTCCGATGGGATGCGATGCGATGTGGTCCCGCCACAATCGCAATTGAAAATCGCAAAAGGAACGATGTATGTATCCGCCATCTGAAGTGTTATTTCCACATTCACCAACCACACCATCCACCATATGTTATGTTCAAATGAAAGTTTGCGATGTGATTGTCGCAATCACACATCGCAATCGCAAGTGTCATATCATCATCTGCCCAGACCGAAGTTTCATTGTAATATTTGCGATGTGATTGTCGCAATTGCAATCGCAACATCAAAATATGTTTTCCGCTCATATGTTTCATTGCGATGTGATGCGCCGATGTGATGTGGTCCCACCACAATTGCTCATCGCGTCGTCGCACATCGCTAATCGCAAGTTTGTTATTCAAGTTGTTCTGCTTGTTCCATCGCCGATGTCGCTAATTGCACATCGCCAATCGCAAATTGCAAACCGCAATTACAAAGTTCATTCAGCCAAGTATTTTGTTCTGCCAATCGCCGATCACCGATTGCAAAGTGGGCTCCACTTGTACATCGCGCCAAAGAAAACTTTAGTTTAAAATTTATGTTCCGGAAATGTTTTTCTTTGTAATTTGTTTTATGTTTTTTATTCCGCCATGCCATATAAAAAGTTAAAGTCCCGTAATATTAATATAGATATCATTGTAATTTTAGTATTGTATTGCTATGTAAGCCCACAGGCAGAGTAAAACACAGTGAAGACCAATGAGCACTATTTTGTGCGTTTTAAGAGACAGAGAGAGAAGTTTTGAGAGCACTGTGTCTGTAGTAGTCTTAATCATATTTTGTAATGAAATAGAAAGAAAATTTTTATTCTTAAATCTCTTTCAAGTTATTCTCTGTGTTAGAAGAAGACTATTATTCTCTCAGTTACTGTTCTGGAATTATCAGAAATTCCAACATAGATTACGAAATAGGGAGTTCTTGATAATCCATTAATGAGTACTTTCTGAAATGAGAGATCTGAAAGGTCCCATATGGGACCCTCAAGCCCTGCTTAGATAGTGAGTCGACATGGGAATTGAGCGCTCGGTATATATGCTGGATGGTAAAATCCCTAAACTTGCCCTGTAAATATCTAATCCTATCTATCCAACCAAATTCATCGAAGTTTGAAATGCAGATTCTGCCATAGATGCCATCAACAGTATACTTAGAATCTCCATATAAGTGTATAGAAAGAAGATTGAGCCAATAAGCAAACAAGATACCACTCCATGTTGCCATGAATTTTGCCTTATTATTTGATCCAACACCGTCATTCCATACAATGTGGTAACGATCATTATTATCTAGTCTAATCTAGGCTCCACATCTGCATATTCCATCCACGTTTTCACCGTAAAAAAATACAGCCAAAAGCCTCAAATCATGTGGGTGAATCTTCTTAGATAGATCTGTATGCCCAGATCTCGCCACAGGACAGATCACCATCCATTTTGCAATGTTCTGTATAATCACTGAAAATTTGAACTAAACCTCCTCAATGATCCTGCAATTTTGAGTAGCCCAGATCTCCCATAAGATGTAGAAGGGAAGTTCCTTGTAAGAGACTTTTGTATCAATCCAAGTAGGGAAGTTCCTTGTAAGAGACTTTTGCATCAATCCAAGTAGTGACAGTTTGTGTGCAGTCTGATGGCTTCCAGTTTAGATCACCAGAAAGGCCAGCAAAGTGATCCGAGATACTAAGGGTGAAAGAACATGAAAAGCAAAGATGAAGAGTTGACTCACTGTGTTGATGGAATAAAGGGCATCTTCCAAGCCCAGAGAAGGCCCTTTTGCTTAAATTTTCCCACGTTAATAATTTGTCCTTCCATATCAACCATCCTAGGAGAACAATCTTTGTTGGAATATTAAGCTTCCAAACCACATAAAAGATGGATCTTGAACCATTCAAGGATAACAACCTCATCTCAAGATCATATACATCCTTTACTAATAACCCTTTATCACTGCGCAAGCCGGTCCATACTAGAGAATCCCCCTGACCATTGAAGATAAAACGTAACATTTGGAGTCGAGACTTAAGAGAATCCCATTGATCCGAATCCTCATCCCTTAGATCCAACATCATAGATGATTTCCATATTGGAGCACCCAAACTCCAGCATTGAATCAAGTCAAATAATGTGTTAACGCCACGTTGATGTGACCTGTGTAAGAGGCATTGATCGAACTCCACAACAGTATCAAAACCCTTTAATTTGTCAATACCCAAAAATATGCTTTTCCTAGTATCGAAACACCACACCAATCTCTGACCAATAATGTGCTTGATTTGCATGAAGCTTCGCGAGATAAAAGAAGCATCATTAGTATTCGTGAAGCTTCCATTATAGAGTAGGAAGAGACGATTTTCCATAGCATATTTGAGTTTAATGATCGAAGACCAAATATCCCCTCCCATCAGAGCACGCCAAAAGGATTTTTCCAACAACACCTTATTAAAAATCCTAATATTGATAATGCCGCAGAACCCATATTTATTTGGAATAGAGATAGACTCCCTCTTGCATAGATGGAATTTCCTATTATTATTTGGTCCCTCCCATAAGCAATTAGCGATGATAGAGTTTATAATGTTCACTACACGCATAGGCAAGTAATAGAAATGTGCCCAGTATACCACCATCTGTGTTAATACTACCTGAATCAGTATTAGTCTTCCTCCCAACGATAGGAACTTAGAGGTCCATCTGAAAATCGTACTTTTAAATTTCTCTATCATCCATAACCAATCATCATTCCTGCAAGCACAAGGTTTAAGCCTGAAACCCAAGTATGTGATACCATCCATTAGTAGATTACAGTCAACCCCCATAAACTAGGCAATAAATTTGATCTCACTCGGATCACCCGACTTGTATAATAAGAATGATTTGAGTTTGTTGATGTGTAGACCCGTAGCAGCCCCAAATCGTATGAGTATGAAATGAAGATACAACCATTGATTTCTGTTAAGAATACCAAATACTAATAAATCATCCACAAACAATGAATGCGTAATACTTACTCAGGGAGAGAAAGCCAGGCCCTCGAAATATCCTTTTGATTTTGCCATATCCATCAATTTGCTAAAGCCCTCTATAATAAGAATGAAAATTAGTGGAGATAGGGTGCAGGCTTGATGCCATCCTCTTTCAGCTAGAAAGAAATTGGTCGGCACCCCATTTATCAACACAGAATAGCGAACCTAGTTGATACATGCCATTATCCACTCACTCGATCTAATAGATAAACCAACCCTCACGAGTATTAATCTGATATAAGACCAATCAGCAGAATCATAGGCCTTATGAATGTCTACTTTCATAATAAGAGCCTCACATTCCTGAAGATGAATAGAATGTAATGCCTCCTGGGAAATAGCAATTGCGTTGTGAATGGACCTTCTTTTTAGGAACCCAAATTGTTCCTTAGCGATGCACGATGATAGGACCCCCCGCATTCTGTTTTCAATTATCTTAGAGGTGATTTTATATATCACGTTACATAACGCAATAGGTCTAAAATCAGAGAAGTGAATGGGATCCGTCATTTTTGGGATAATAGTTAGGAACATATCCCTTGGTACGAACCCCAAATATGGATATGTTCCACCACCATATGCAAATCATCCTCCAAATATTCAAAAGAATGGATGTAAAATTCTGCTGGCCAGTCATCTGGCCCGCGAAAGAGTTTAGAGCTTCTTTTATCTCCCGTTTAAATATTTCTGCCTCCATTGTGTATTTGCTTCGTGCTATAAGATCCAGGATTGACATTGATGATCAATAGGAGGATCAACCTTATAAAACTCTGTGAAATATTTTAGAGCCTCATTTTGAATCTCCGAATTTTCATGTACCATGTAACCATCCACACCTTTAATCTTCCGTATTGAATTTACTTTCGGACGTCCATTTGCATAATTATGAAAAAAATTTGTATTAAGTTCCCCGTCCCACAGCCACTGAACCCGACTTTTCAGCTTCGATGTAGTTTCCTGGATTTTCAGAATCTCCAGCTTTCGTGCCTCCAGTTGTTCTATTGTAGAATATATTTGTGCATCAAGAGGATGAACCGTCATATCCATGTATATGTCTGATAAATCCTTTTTAATACAATCCAACTCCCGATTTATATTTTCATTTTTTTTTCTTTCTGCAGTGTGTTGACTCCATGGTTAAAATATATGATGAGTTATTTCCGTCTCGTGTATCAATAAGTGATCCCTAAACAATTATTTTGATAATGCAGACCGTCAGTTTATGGACAACTTCTGTTTGCTTCACTCGGAAGATATAGAGAAACGAATAAATAAGTGTAGAAATCTATGTTTCGCATAGATCGATATATTGGAGTGCGCGAACACAGCCACAGGTATGTGCTGGCAAGGGCATATTAGGTGATCGAATTTTCCATTTCCTTGCGTATCGGATCCTCTCTGCACCGAAAAAGCCTATCTCGAACTTCCAACTTTGTAAAGAATCTACACTTCCAACTTGACAGTTGGTTGTCTATATAAACCATCTCCATCTCTTTCAGATTGCACTCCATCACTGTGTATGCGTCCTCATGTTGCCAAACATGGCAGAGACTCATTCCGGCTTCCTGCTCGCCTTTTTCGCAATCATATGCCTCCACGCATATAACTGTGGGGCTGCTTACTCTCCACCGTTTCCAGTTTCGAAATCCCCTCCGAAGCCCATCGTATTTCCCCCTCCCTTGCACAAATCTCCTCCCGCGCCCATATATTCTCCTCCTTTCTACAAATCTCCTCCGAAGCCAACAGTGTCTCCTCCTCCACTTCACAAATATCCTCCTCCAGAGCACAAATCTCAGCATCACAAACATCACCATCATCATCATGAGGAAGAGCATAAATATCCACCGAAGCCGATGGTATCTCCTCCTATCCACAAGTCTCCACCCAAGCACGTAGTGATTCCTGCCCCTGTTCACAAATCTCCTCCTAAGACGATAGAATATCCTCCCCCTGTGCACAAATCTCCTCCCAAACCCATAGAATATCCTCCTCCTGTTCACAAATTTCCTCCCCCGGGGTACAAATCCACGCCTCCTCCACTGCATCACTCTCCTCCCATCTACAAATCCCCTCCACACTACAAATTTCCTCCTCCTCATCATGCTTACTGATAAAGGTACACTTGTCTACTGCATGCATTTTATTGATCCCATTGCTTATTTTTATTAAATTGACTTTAATGATCCTCATTGTATCTAATCTCCTTGTATTGCAGGAACGATATTATAAAGCTGTTCTTTGAATAATCACTATTGTATGACGGTACCACATACATGTACTGGTTTATTTTCATCCTATAGGTTGGTCGCGTTGGATCGATTCTACCACTTGATTTATTAGTGTGTTTAAAGTATGAAGTTCGTAGCCTTTCGCAAATAAGTTGTAAGCATATGTCTATTGCCTCATTTATGTGTACATTTTCTCTATTGTGAATCAAGGAATGGACTGAGACGGCTGGGGAATAACGTGTATTAAAAGGGAATCTAATGGTCTATTGCGGAATCTAAAAGCGAATCCATTGCGGTTGATATCTACGATAAAATAAATTGGCATATGCACACTGACTGAAATAATATGAAATAATTTGTAGTTGTTGAATGGTCTAGTTCATTTTGGTATTTTTTTGAAGTCAATAAAATTTGGCAGAGGTTTTTCAGAATTTGTAGTTTCAGTTTTGCAATGTATAGAAATTTAGTGGTTCTGTGGTTTTTCAGAGTGTTAAGTTTATTTATAAATTCTAAAATACAATTTAAACACAAAAAATTTCCCATCTCGCTCAAAATTTTATCATGAGATTAAAATAAAAAACTAAAAAATCCAAACTGTTCCTAAACAATTTCATCATTCCAATAACTCACACGCAACGCTAGCTGCAACTACTTTGTCTGTTTCCTACGGAACAAAATTCTCTGAGTTTATTTTATTTTCATCACGCCAATCGCCTCACAGTAAAATCGAACTCCAACCATTTGTCAAAAGCTCTCTTATTTACTAGTTAATAGAGTTATTAATTAGTATAATTAACAGAGTTATCAATTATAATATAGTAACAATTGCATCACATGTTGTAAAAGAAAAGCTTTGAGCAATAATATAGGAAAGAGCAGTTTAAAAGAAAAAAAAAGGCAATAGCATAGGAAATAGTAGCTTAGGAAAAATAAGATAGCCATACTGAAAGAATGAAAGGAATATTTCAAAGATATTAATAATGAGAGTTATAGATTTTGAAATAGCCATTTAAGAGTGAAAATATATGTGAATCAACATAATTTGTTCACATATATACAAATTTTGTTATAGATATTGAAATAGGAAATTGAGATGAAAATGCTTTGGTGATTAATAAGCCTCTGAAACAATTATGTAATTCAAATAATATATTTTAAATACATTCAAGTACAATCTATCTAGCATAAATTTAAATAAAGAGAAATTTTATTAACAAAAATAGAATTTACTCCATCTTCATCTAGATATCTCAGCACTAATTGCATGTTTATTAGAAATTGTATATAAAGAACAATAGTTAAAATGTTCATTACATTATGTCAATCTTTTTATTTCATTTACTTTTACTTTTATTTTTATGGAATTTGACAAAGTCAGTAAAACCTAAATTTAATCTAATTTATTAAAAAGGAAAAAAAAATAAACATTATAGAAAATATATATAAAACTTTTACTTATGAATCTAATTGTCTAAAACATTTCAATGGCTGATACATAAACACAAAAAGAATTGTTTTAAAAAAAATGTTTAACGACCTAATAAACTAAAAAATACTTTAAAAGATAATTAATAAATTTATCACACTTTCGTGGGAGGAGGTATACGAAGAGGAAACACTTTCATTGTATGATGATGCGTAATTTGGTTGAGAGTACAAGGATTAGGTTTGTAATTTGGCTGAGTCAGGATATTAAGAGTGTCACAGCAGAAATAAACAGAACAAGAATATGACAGGATGTTCCGTTTCTGAATTAATATATTATGATCTTTGGTTAATAATTACTAATTTTGGAAAGATATGATTAGGTTAAATGGGAACGCTAATGATTTTTTAATAAAAGAATAAGTTACATGGCTAAAATTAATTAATTTTACGTCAAGGTTATGTTTAATAATTATTAATTTTGGAAAGATATGATTAGGTTAAATGGGAACGCTAGCTAAAATTAATCAGTTTTATGTAAAAATTAATAAACTGATTGAGAGGATTGGGAGCAAGGTAGGGGTGAGAGTTTGAATTGGAATGAAGGAATAATTAATGGAGAAAATAAAATAATGTGTGATGAAAGAAAATATGAGAAAATTTAGGAAAATAAAGGTTAATTTATATTATTAAAATATTAAATAGAATAATGTTGGATTATTACATTAAGGATTTATGAAAATAGATAAAAGTACCAATAAAAAATTAGTTAATTAAAATGGCATAAATTAAAATTAGGCAATTATTATTAATAATATAATTGTTTTTAGAATTAAAAAGGCCGAATTTGGGAAAACAAAGGAGGGAAATTATAAATATCTAAATAATAAAGGTGAAGGGGTTAATTGTTGGGATATAAAAGTTTTATGATAGAATAAGAGAGTAATAATTAGAATTTAATTAATGTGAGATTTAATTATAAAAATAATTAGAAAATATTATATTTAATTGGGATTGGATTGAATTTTGAGAATAATTAAAAATAATGGAGGAGCGGTGATGAGAGGAGGAGGATATAACCATGAGAAAAGAAAAATAAAATATGAAGGGGAGGGGAGAAGTGCTAGGCAAAAAAAGGTAACTCCGAGGTCAAAAGAGTATCTCGGGAGGGATAAAGGGGGAGGGCCACTAACATCATAGAGCCGGGAGGGGGTCATTGTCATTAGTGTTATAGGAATTGGGTTTGGAGGTAAGAAAGTGGATAGTGGGTTTCCAAGAATTCCATAATTGATATCCATCTTCATGATTAAATTTCTTAGGGTGATTTTTTATTTCAATAGCTTCCTCAACGACTAGGTTCAAGTAAAAGGGGGCAGAGGCCAAGATTCTGTGATTATCAAAACAAATTAAATGTATGTTCTTGTGGGAGTGCTCAATGATAACAAATTTAGAAATTTCGTTATGGAAGGTGTTTGCAATATGTTATTTAAGGAAATTTTTGAAGGATCTCCCTATGTGTCCCATGTAATTAATTCCACAGGAACAAGGGATCTCATAAACATCGAGGTCGAGCATAGGCTTATACTTGTCCTTGGTTGACCTAAAGAGTTTCATAAGGGTTTTTTGGTGTTTGAACAAGGTTTTAATGTTACTTTTGGGAAGGGTTTTGTAAAAATGATGAGTAAATACATGAACATAGGGAAGGGATATTTTGGCTAAGGACAGATTGCTCGAGGGGTTTTTAGGATGGGGGTAGAGGGAATAATGGAAAACATTTTTAATTTTGGATTGAGGAGTAAATATTGGCTTTAAGGGATTTCGTGAAATTGTCTTTCTCATTTGAAAAAGATTGAGAGGAAGAAATTAGAATAGTATGATTAACTAGGCTTTTAAGAACAATATACTTTTGAAAGAGATGATGATGAGAACATACATGGAGGTACCTATACCAAGTCTTCTTAGGATAGACTTCGTAGGTAAGAGAGCCATCAAAGAGGCAAGAGACAAGAACGCCAAACAACCGAAGGGATTGGTTATACTTTGACTTTTGCTATTAACCCTCACAAGTCTATTTTAATTTTTTTATCATTTCATTTATCTTCTTTTATATATTGAAAAAATTTACCTTATTTGTTTTACATTAATTTATAATATAAAATATTTTTTATGATTGTACATTTTTTTCAAAAATGAAACAAAAATTAAAAGGTTGAAAGCTGTATTAAATCAAATTAAGATTATTAGGTGGTTGAGAGGAAGGAGTGGAATCATCCCCACCCAGATTTAATTCTTGCAAGTGACATGATGGATGTTAGAAGTCTTGATTACAACCATGTTTTATTGCATCGAATCATTAAAATCTATACTAGAATTTTTATGTATATAAAAAATAAATTTAAATTTAGGTTTTAAATTATATATAATTTTTTTTCCAAGTGAAAAAATCATAATTTCTATTAAAAAAAATGGAAATTACATTCAGTATATGCACCATGTGCACTGAAAATGTGTGTTGATAACCACCCAAAAATGAAAAAGACAAATCTAGTTTTTCCAAACCCTATCTTGCTAATAGTCTCTCTAAAAAAACATAGAAAATACCATTAGATAATCAATTCTTGATATATGGGCTTTGACATGTAGAGAACATGTCACATGAGGATATAAGAGAATCCATATATCCAATAACCATGGAGTTGAATTAGGAAACAGAAATAAACAAAAGCATTAGTCAAAAACAGATTAGTCCTCCTATTTTTCTTGTCACATGCCCTCTATGAAGGGTCTGAAATAGAATTTTTATATTGAATCTCATATCCTGTTTATGACCTTCCAAGTTCCCAAATCATGTAGAGTTCCAACCTTAGATAAAGAATCTACAGTTATGTTTCTTCCTTGACATAGAGGCACAAGATCAACAGGGGTTTCCAATTGGACACTCATGCATAATTTGAATCGAAACACCTTTCCCATAGCTTCATCATCCTTATCAATATGCATCGACTCCTTGATATTCTCTTAAGGCTCTTGGATAAAGTTCTCATCCATTTTTCAGCCTTCAACCTCCCCATTTCCTTCCTGATGGGTTGTAGATAGAAAAACCCTTCTCCCTTTCTTTCCAATAAATGAAAGGGAGTAGTCCTTCAATATATGTCCATATGTATGGAACCTATGGCACTTGAAGAAGAGGCATTCATAGTTAAGTGGTTTTTTTGTGAGCATAAACCTAATATAAAATGTTCAAATAAAAAAAAGAAAATGTTCACACATCAAAATTGACTAGGGTCCTTGCCATAGAAATCTTGAAATATTCTTCAAATGACATATCAACATATAGAAAGGACCTTAGTTTGTTCCTGGTAACTCTAAAAATGTCCTTCTTCCACAATTTAGGAGGAACGCTTGGGGGTTGACCCCACAGAGGAATAGATTTCAATTTATCCCATATATCATCAAATAAAGGGTTCCATTGCTTCATCATCACTAGAGACAGATCAATACTGTAGCTTTTTCTAAGCACCCAAATGGTTACTTCATCTATATGGAACATAGACATAAACCAACCCTATGATAGGGTGTTAACATTAGGAAGATGGTTCAACCATTTCTTCCATTCCTTATCCACCCAGTGCCATAGAAGCTCCATTGAAAAAATCCTTCCTCTAGCCCAACCCAGTACCGCCTTTTTTTCCATCTCTGTTACATCCATTAACTGTATATCTTCTCCCAAAACCCAATTTATATCATCCTTCCTTACCTTAGGGTAATTTTAGGTCTTTCTCTTCTTTTCAAGTTGTTCCGAACCTTCTGATGGCTCTTGTTTCCTTAGCGTTTCTACTTATAGTTGAATTCCATCACTCAAACCCATGGTTCTACTTTTTCCCCTTCATAGGTCATCTCACTATTGAGGAATTTCCTAATCAAAAAATCCCTAGACCCATGGAGGGAGTTGTAACACAATTCATGATTCAATCCTTTTTACAAACCAATAGTTAACCCTTCACTAAAAAATACATTCAAGAAATCCTATGTTTTGTAGTCAACTAAATCTTCCCAAAACATCTCTATCTCTTGTGGTTCACCTACATCCTTAAGAAAGACCCAAGAAGAGAGCATTATGTTCACTATATTATGACTTAGTAGAGGCTCCTCCATGCGGCACACTTTGCTACTTTGATACCGACGGAAGGTTCTCACCCTATTTGCATACAAACCACGATGATGTATCAATTGTTTTGAGGGATACATCCATCTCCTTAGGTTATAGAAGAGGGAATTTTTTATTTCTCCTAGAGAAATTTCTACTCCATATCACCACCTGATTCTCATAATGTGGTGTCTCCAAATGGGTAAAATATCACCAGAATCATACTCATAATGAAAAAATTTTGTCATATTCCCTCCTTTGTTATCCATTGTCTGCTAATCTCAAGCCTAGTCATCCTATAGACAAAATAAAATTGATCCTAAACTATAGCTGACTTCAGATAGAGGCTTACGGAAAATTAAAGAATCATCCTGAATTTAGGTAAAACCCTCACCTCAGAATCCTTAGATTACCCACAACCCATGGAAATGTCACTAATTGTTCTGGATCTACATAAAGTTAATTCGGTTTTAAATTATAGTTTTTTTTTGTATTTCCTTTCATTTAGTTTATTGTTTTTTTCCCTAAAAAAACCATAACTTTAACTAAAAAAGGAAACAAAATTAAAATTTTCATATATGCATATAAGGCATTATGTAAGAGCAAAAAAAATGGATTTTTAGATTAAAAATAATAAGAATATATAAATACAATGCGGAATATCAAGTAATATAGAAATAACTTATCTTCCCCTTCTTTCCTTTAGTTTTATAGAGCTCCAACGAATCCCCTAAACTAGGTCCCATCAAAACCAAGGAAACATCCATAATGCATATATCTAGAGAATTTTACTTATCTGAACCTCAACTTTTGAATAAATAGACATTATGTGATCTCGTTCTTCCATAATCCTTGTGTTCCAGTATTTTTTATGGTACATATTCTTGAATTGTTATTGAGTGAGTCACACTCTGATTGAGGGTAACGCTAATATTCTTATCCTAGATTTCCTCTTCTTCATTGGTAGGATTGTCCATATTTTATTCTTATTCTAATTTAGGGTGGCGACGATAAAAATTTTTTCATCCCTTTGGCTTATTTACCTTTTCTTTTTTGGATTATTTTATATCAATGGAAATGTGTTCTACTAGTATCCTATTTGGAAACAATTTTGAGATCTGAATTCTATATTTTTGTAGTTTAAAACTTGGGACCACTGAATATTTTTGTGTTTCAATATAATCTGACTTGGTATACATTTGTTAAGCTCTATCTCCATGCATATTTTGGCAAAGGTAAAAATACCTTTCTCTATTCTTTCAAAGTTCATCTTTTGAAACCTATCCAAGGTGTTTCCAATATCCTATAGTTCCTCATCGTGCCAAAAGGGGAGAGTTAGGTTTGGGAGTCTAACCCAAATTAATTTTTTTTGGCCACCATAGTTGTTGCATCAAATTCATGGATCTTTGGAGAGATAAACAACCCAACACTACCCCAGAAGCATGACACCTTGATTAAAAGACAGTCCATTTTTTTTTTTGTGTGTGTCAAATGGAGTAATGAAAAATGCTTTGGAAAATAATAAATGTCATAGTGGGGTGTCTAATAAGAGAAAACCCACTAATTTAATTATTTTGATTTAGGCTAAAAACCATTAAACATGCATATAACCACCTTCGATTGAAGGGATGAGAAGAGAAAATTTACGTGTGGCAGAATGACTTACGTGGCTGGTGGATGCTCCATTTGTTATAGTATGTAGGGTCTTGGATTGTTTTAATTTTGTTTTGTTGGATGAAAGGATTCCCTTTAATTACATATTTTAAAGAGGTATATGTTCCATTTGGTATCCAAGGAGATAGATCTCCTCCACATAGCCTCAGATTCAAAACTAAGGTTGAGTTCCTTTGAATGTTAAAATATTTGATATGAAAAGAGTCTTGAAGCATATTACCCTCATATTGTAAACTCTATGAAATTTCTAGAATGATGCATCTAAACTCTATATGTCCTTTTATATTGATGATTTATTATGTACCCCTCATTGGGGCTTCAGTGGAGGATCAATACCATACCACGTGCATTCATATTGCGGAATATATATTGAGGAAAAAAATGGTATAATATACTGAGCATATAGTAGGGGATAAAAAGTTTTTATATTGGAAGGTGTAAAGAATGGGGCTTAATGAAAAAATGAATACCTCTAATATTTGGTGAAATTAGGGGTTTTTTTAATTGGGAAGGTGTATTGGGATCATATTTGTAGGGGATCAAATAATGTGATTTTTAGAGGTATTTTCCAATATCTATTCAAATTAAGAATTTTGTTTAGTATTGCATAAATGCAAGTCATATGTTAGAGGTTCATTGAGTAAAGCCCTCATGATAATATTTCACTAAAGGATGGAGGTATTCCCATTTATATTCTTGATAAAAATATGAAAAGGGATCTATTCCATCTCCTCCTGAGGAACATTTGGCTAGGCTCCAATAGAACAAAAGGGAACACGCTAAGGGGAACGCTCCAATATGTGTTTCTAGAAAAAAGTGGCGTGCAATCCAAAAAACCCTAATACAATGTAGACCTGAGGAGCACGAAAAAGGGAAAGTGGGGGATTAGAAAAAACCATAGACGAAAACACACCTTGTGGTAGCCTCATGTAGAAAGGAAAAAAAACATAGAAAAAAGTGAAAATAAGTTGCCACATTAGAAAAATGGACAAAAAATTATGCCACACCTGCCACATCCACTTCAAAAATGAGAGAGCGATATCCATATTTTTTATATTTAATATATTTAAAATTAAAATAGAATTTTAACAACTATATTGTGAGTTGAGAATTATATATTATTTTACCATACGGTTAAGAGTTAAAATGGAAACATGAAATTATTTAATGTTTTTTCATAAGACACTTTTTACTCATAGATATTTTTTTCTTAAAATGTAACTATGAAATAAATAAACGCTATCTTAAGTGATCATTGAACAATTTAATTTAAATTTAAAAATTAACCATAATTATACAATAATCATTATGAAAAATATTATATATTTTTGGATTGATGTAAGAAAATTCTATTTAGATATGATACTTTAATGGAATGGAAATGTGCAAAAAAAAAGCATCTAATCATTAAAAAAAATTTATTTATCCCACTTTGGTAGTTCTAGCGAGGGGATCCCATATCCCATGCTTGCCCCATGATTTCTCCTTGTGCTTCCTAACGAAAACCTAATACAACACTTAATAATTTCATCATATTCTTCCTTTGAAATTTCTTACTATCCCATTAAATGGACTGTTTCTAACCATTCATCTTTCATACCCATAATAAGGAGATATTTAAATGTGCCTTTTGGAAGAGTGACATGTGGTGATCTCTGAAGGTTATATTTAAACCCTTTTATGTAATCTTATAAGCTCTAATCTTCTTTGTAAGTCATCTTAATTATTTCTTTTCTAGAATACTTGGACCGATAATAGTCCTGGTATTATGAGAGAAAAAAGTTTTTCTTTTCCTCCCAAGAGTTAATGATTCCTCATCATAATCTGATAAACCATCATAATGCTACTCCCTTAAAAGTAGATGGGAAAAACTTCATTTTTTGTTGCTCGATGGTATACTCATATCCTCTGCACAGGACATCAAATTAAAATAGGAATTCATCTAGATATTATGAGGCCAATACATGTAAATTTGGAAGACTTTGCAATGGTATGTCCTTCATAGGTGCATTTTCCTATTGACCAACAATAGTAAATTCCCTTGTTGAGGTTGTTGCGGCCGTTAAATTTATCTGTCCCGCCATTTGGTCAAATATTCACCAGTACCGTTTCGGAATCCCAAAGTCATGTGGCACTAGTTGATTAGGCCTAGTGTGGTGATGTTGAGGTCCCGAGCCTTGTTATGGATTTAGAGGAATATGGTTAGGTCTCACAACACTACCTAAATAAGGTATCATAATTCATTTATTTTATATTGGCATTGTAGGAGGATCTTGTTCAAATGTTTGAAAGTTTGGATTAATTGTTTGATGTAGGAGCATTCAGGCCTAGTCAGCAATGTGATAGCATGATCACATGTTGTGACTAACAAGGGGTTGGAAGATAATAGTTTACTTGATTTTATTTGTTTAAGTATATGAGAGTGTTTATTTATTGATAAATATGAGGAAAAGGTATATGTGGCTGAGTGATCCTCCTTGTGTGGAGATCAGGCCAAACAATTAGATTTATTTGACTAGAATAGAATATGAGGAATTTTTAAAAGCTTGATTTAGCGTTAGTTTAGAAAAGAGTGGGTTTGAAGAGATTTTTTAGGTGAGGTTGAGAGATTTCTGGTTCAGAATCAGAATTGATTCATGGAACCATTTATTTGTACAAATTGGGTCTTCTTGTATATTCAGTAGTAGGGATTCTTCGTGGATTCTTTGAACCGGTTTGAAACAATATATGTTGATATTGAGAGTTGTGGGTCCATTTAACTCATCGCATTGGCGAGGAGAAGAGTCCACATATTATTACATATAACAAATGAATTCCGGACGTGGAGCACCATAAACTGTTTTTAAGTGGAATCGAGTCCGGTGGACATCGCGACAGTTAAAGGAAGGTGACATTGGATGTGCCGATCTCCGATTTCCGATTGAATCGGATTGGAGCTATGAGAAATCGGCAAGTTGACATTTGAACCTTTGCGATTTCCGATTTTCGATTGGATCGGATCGGAACTGCCGATTGATATCTGAAGGTGAAGTTGAATTACAAGCGATTTCCGATTTCGATTGAATCGAATCGGAGAGGTATAAGATTGTATCGGGTCGGAGGTATTTCAAAATAGCATCGAAAAGCCGTATTGCAAACACCGATGGGCGATTTCGGACTGGCATCAGAATCAGAATTATGGAGCCTAATCATCGCAGCGGAACAATGATCTCTGGTTTCCTATTTCCAATTGAATCGAAATTGAAATTGATTGGCATCACATCGGGCTGAATGAACACCAATGGTGGAAGCATATTTCCATTGCATTGAGAACTATTCCGAGTAGTTAGAGAGATTGGATATGAGCGCAGGAACTCATATAAGTCCTTGCAGAAAAGGAAACGTATTACTGGTGACCGATTTGGTTAAGGTATGTTCAACCTGAATTTAATGTAAATTGCCATTGTTATGAGCTAATAAGAGCGCATATTTTAGTTGAGATCTAGGTGTTTGAATATAAAATGGAGCGCTCGTATTAAATGGGCAAATCCTGGGTTATGAGAATATGGTTTTTGAGTTTGCGTTCTGAAAAATACAGTGGATGACTTTACCAGAATCTAGAGTTTCAGTTATGAAAAGATTATTGAGTTTGTGGCTTCGCAATTGAAGTTCATGAATGAACAGCTGTAGAGTTATATTTTTGGGAAAATGCTGAGATGTATTATTAGATATCAGACATTCAATGGTGCAATTGATGTAAATGACAGGATTGTATGGGAATGATGAATCGATTTATGTGCAATTGATTCACAACGGAGAAGACAGGGGTTTAAGTTCGATTTTTGTTTATGAGTATTATACAGTAAATTAACATTTCTGGAATTGCTTGGTATGCGGTCAAAGTATTGGTAATGTGTGAATAAGATAAATTGGAGTCAGCATTTAAGATAAAAATTGGGTGAAACATTTATATGCGCACAGGCTTGGCAATGATTCCAGGTATGCAGAGGTAACTCTGCATCATTGTTTCACCTCCTCCTTCTCTAAAGTTATAAGACTTCCCCTCACCCTTATTATGAATGTTGGGGTGTCCTGTTGTTGAGTATTAAAAATCTTCCTCTTCTCTTTTTCTTGATCCTGTAATTTTATCGTGAATCATAGCTTCAGATGTAGCAGACGATTTTTCCACAAGAGTAAAGACAATAGTAGATCCTCTTATGGATACTGGTCACTTGGATTCTTCTTTCCATATAATATTATCTAATGTTCACTCTCCCAACGCTTAATTGGCATTCGATTTTGTACCCACAAGGATAGTTCCTGAATTCATTTATTTTATATTTTTACCTCTATATCCTCTTCTACTTCATACTATATGACCTGATACTACCAGCTGGGAGAAGACTCCACAATAGGTTATATAGGGTGTGTGCATAGGTTCTTAACTTTCATATTTACTATATATCCCTCTTGAGGTCCCGTATTCATCAACAACCAACTATTAGTATTGTAGGTCTCTTTTGACATCGTCTTCGATAATGACTATTATACAAAATCTATGATTGTGGACAAAATTATCTTCCCTAAAATAGGTGGCCTAGCCTAGAGAAACATAAAGAGAAAGAGGTTAATGTTTTCCTTAAAGTAAATATATAATACACTGTATGCTTCACTCCTCTCTTGAATTCTATGCTCCAATATTAGATTTGATCGCTATAATTAGAATATTCACAATCAAATAAAACAAGCCAAGGATATTCGACATCTATTAGAACCATATATGAAATTCATTTAATGGATCAAGATGGCATCAGAATACATGAAATCATAATACCACATATAAGAAAACAAAGAAATATTTCTATTAATAAAATTGAGTGACTTATAGCCAAATATAGGAGTTTATCTTGTAGAAGAGTTCCTCCAAGTTGACTTGTCTTTCTTTTCTACAAAGTGTACATTTATGTCACCCTAATCCACGGAATAATATCTCTCACAGTAGAATTATGAGGGTCTAATATATCTATAAATGTCAACTCCTAGCTTGTGGATGACCACTAATATATATAAGAGGATGGTAAGTTTATAGTTCTTATGCATCTACAAATATATATTTGACACCCACTCTTGATCAGAGGATGAGCTCAAGGGGTAAGGGATGGAAACTAAGAGGTAAGATAGGATAGGATTCAAGACCTTCATTTGAGGTAAATAGTTATAAGAACTTTTCGAAGCTTCTAGAAGAGGAAGCTTCAAGATTATTTTTATTTTCCCTAAATTTCTAGAGTCAACACACCCCCAAGATAGGGCAACCTATATGTGATTAAACCACACAAATAAGGGACAACCTATAGGTGAATGTAGGTCTCTGAGCCAAAAAAGTATGTTAGTCCTTAAATTGACTTAAATGAATTAATTTCAGAAAGAAGCTCAGGGACTAGGTAAAGTTATGCTTATGGATGTGTACAAGGGTTATGACAAGGGGTAAAGTGATGTTGTTTGAGCCAATTTTTAGGCCTATTGATCAAATGCAACAAAATAGCCTATAACGAATTCCCCCTAAAGCGCAAATTCAAAAATGGAAACTAATGACGGAAGTGCTTTACTTTGTGATAAGTAAGGATCACGAACAACTAACGACATCATTTCCTATCACAATACATTTACATTATGAGATAATTTCTTAGAGAGGCATACCAATTCTCAACACGTAAGCTAGAATTACATGTACAATGACCAAAAGACACATCTATTGATGAGAAATGGTGGACCCATTACTAGATGACTATTTGTATGATAATAGCTATCATACTTTGTAATCTTTTATTAATCCGGAAATTGCATCCTGGATCCAAGGTCTTCTATATCGTTCACACAATTGTCTAATGTATGAGTCTAAACATGTGAATTAATGAGTCAGAGCCAAAAATGGTATACACCATCTCATTACTGACCAATGATGGAAATCATTAATAGAGGCGAGAGAAACCATGGATGATGTTATTGGCTCTCAAGGTACTACAGTACAATTTATATGGTGTGAATAAATGAGTTGAAGTTGAACACCACACAAAATATTTAGGTCAAAGGCCTGCAATGAAAAGTTGTCGTTGAGAGAGAGGAAAATTTCCATTGATGTATGTGAGCACCAAGGTACCAAAGGATTGTTTCTAAGTGAACTTCCCATATAATGACTTGATGTTGATAGGAAGTGGCCCATCATAGAAGGGCCTTGATGTATCCCCCATCAACAATACGAAATAGGTATCATGATTTGAGATAGAATGATATCTATATGGAACTAGATCAGGAACGATTGACAAGGAATGGAGTCTTAAGAGTATTGTAGCAGATATTGACTTAATGACTTCTCTTGAAAACAACGATGACACTAAATGGAGTTAGCATCATTAACCCAAAACTGAAAAATTGAGGCTTTGAAAAGGTATGATGAACCAAAAGGAAATAATTTTTCCAAACCTAATAGCCACGAAGATAAAGTGGAAGAGTGTCATGTTCAAGAACGACTGACTTCTATTGACAAGTGGAGTGCCCTATTTTCCCAATTTCCCCAACCATATTGGTTAGTAAATCTTTTTTTTTAACAAGATTTAGAAGGATAACATATTCTTTATTTGTAATTTCATACTTCTTATTAATCCCTCTGAGTATTTTTAATGAACCCTGAGAAGGAGTGGTTCGGTCTCGTCATGTTTGACAAGTACATCACTACTTGATTTTTTGACGAGTCCAACGACGGTAAAAATGGACATATTTTTCCTCTTTAGTGAATTTGAAAAGGAGGTGAAAAAGAAAACTCTAGTTGTTCCATTTTGTAGATAGTCTCTTGAGCTCGAAAAAGAAAAAAACTGTAGCCAAGAGATCCTCTTATACATTCTCAACCAAGGTATTCTTTTTTTGTAAATAGTCTATCTTACTCTAGAAAAGGGTTAAATTTATACTGAGTAGAAACATTTTCATTTGATTTAACAAGTTCTAAAAGACAAGTACACGAAAATATTGTCACATTTTGTGAGCCTAAAAAGAGATGAAATATGACTCCAAGGGGTTGCTTTTTCTTGATTTTACAAATCCGGAAAGAGATATAAAATTATGCTCAGTTAAAACAATTTGTTAAAAGAACGACACAATCCATCAAAAATTTGTTGACCTACAAAGACCACCACAAAAATGATTAAAACTATGTTTTCATGATAAAAATTAACCATTACTAGGTCAAAGCATTAATATGATAAAATAATGAGGAAATGGCGATAAGCAATCAAAATTATTATTCATTTTTTACCATTTCATATTTACCTTCAAGAGTGAGAGCTCTGTGTACCTTTTTCCCTTGATATTCTACAGTTGATTGTGGCCAATATGGTAGATCATTTCAAGTGTCATCCCTTCTAAGTAGAATATAAAACCTTTATCTTTCATTTCATGGTTTCATTTTGTGATTTCAAGCAAATTTTCTACTCTCTTTTAGGGCAATGGTGTTTGAATAACTTGCCCTTGGACCAATGAAAACTCCTAAAGTCGAAAAGAGTGTTGCATATAGGTGATATTGAACTATAAGGAGGGGTGTAACACATTGTTTCCCCTTACAGGCTAGTGTTGGGCATAAATCAAAACTTTCATTTAGCGTTTCCCTTCAACATTTGTCAAAACAATTTCATGGAAAGGATACTAATGAGTCTCTTGTTGATGTTTCAGACCTTCATTAGCACAAAATGGCCTTTGTATGGAGAGAAATAGAACATGAGGAATAGGGCATGAATTCATCAAATGATCATGCTACCATCTAGGTGCATAAATTTTGTGGATTTTTGAAATTTTTCTTGTTATTCGATATCAAGAAATAGATGGAATTACTATAGTAACTTATTCATTCAAGGGAAGTGCAAGCACATGTATTCAAGTTAAGGGAACATATGCTTGAGATAAGGGTACATGACGTATATTTTCTAACAATTTTATCCATGAGAGGTGCCCCCATCTCTCTCCTAGGTGGGAGAAGGGGTGGCGAAACAATGAAATACTACATTACTGCTCATTTCCAAATTCGATCCAAGCCGACTAGGGATAGAAAGATTAACATAAAATATGTGACCTGTTTTCCATTAAGAACAATCATGTTCATCATTTCCATATTGGTTGGAAGCTCAATACTTCATGTAGCTAGTAGATCATACATGCAGTATAGTTTATAGTGTTTGGATCCAACAATATTCAACTGGAGTGAGGGGATGTTGGTCAGTGTGAAAGAACAATTGTCTAAAGAAAGAGAGGGAAAATTTTAATTTTTTGGCTATCATTCAATATTGATATCTTTTCCCTAGAGAATATTCCATTATTATAGCCTTAACATATCAAACTCGAGCCCATTAATCCCAAGGTTCCATGGATGAGGAGGTGGATAGATCTTATCTCCAGATATGTGGGTCCGTTGGTGATCAACCTCCGACTAGACATTTTTAAGTGGCTGAGTAGATAGTTCATTATAATATATGATTATCCATACGTAGGGATGGAATTTAATGGAAAATTTTAGCTTGCGCTTTCTAAGGGTGAGAAATGTGGTGCTGAAATAAGATATTTTAACTATTTAAGTTTCTTAGGTTTTACATTTTTTTGTGTTTTTGATGTTTTGGACACTTAAAATATTGATTTTTTCATGCAGATATTGGGCTCATTCAACCTATGGCTGCTTCATATATGTGTTGTGTAGGAGCTCCACAACAGGTACTAGTGCAAGTATAGGTCACTGCAGTAGGACAGGATGCACTACAAAATCTCAATCTAGTCAAGACCATAATAGAGGTGGTGCACCACATTGAGGGGTTAACACACGAGATATATGATACCATGAGTGACCATATTCCTATGCAAATTCAATGATGAAATATTGGATTTCGTACTTGTATAGGTCAGATATTGCGCAAGATAGCTCATGTAGTGGGATGTTGTTAAATTTGGAAACTAGGGTCAAACTCCATGTTCCACTGCTCATATGATGGATATGATATTTGTTTTGGATTCATATTTCATAGAGGTGAAATATTGATCTAAATATTATCTTGTTTGGATGAGAAGAATTTTGATTTTGAATTTATTTTCCACACATGTGCAATTTGTCAAGGTCGACCAAAATTGTAATTTAGGCTCACAAGCCTAAAAATATGTGTCACACACCCTCATTGATGGATATAAAAAGAAAAGACTCAAACCTCATTTGGACATCAATTCATCTCACACAATCTCTCTCATCTGATTGGTTCATATAGACTTAGGAGACACTCTTTCTCCTCCCCACATGTGAAAGAGAAGTTGAAGATTTCAGATTGTGATAAGAGTTTGTGTGCAACGTTAACTTTGGGTCAACCTTGTCTTTTTTACTTTGATCTTTTGGAAAATTTTGTTTTTAGGAGGCCAAATTTTATGGCACAAAAATCGAGGTAAACCGAGTTTATTTGACTATTGCATTGACAAATTTGTTGACCTCAAATAGATAAAGTTTGACTATTGTGTTGACTGATTTTGGTTGAGGTATTTTCGAGTGTTTTGGGCTAACTTTGACTATGAGAAGAGGATGACTTTGATTGGATTTTACCGAGCTTCATTGGGATACTTTTTTTTGGTTTGACTAATGTTGAATTTGTTGGCTAGGGCATTGTGTTAACTGCTAAAAATTATACTTTCTCTCTGATAAAAATTCTACTTTCTCTCTTAATAAGCCATACATTTATTATGAGATTATTGGGAACTAATTCTAAAATGTTATAATGTTTTTTTGCTATCCCTATACGATTAATAACATATTTCATAAAAAATATCCCAATTTTCCTTATAATTATCTAAATATTTCTATAATATCATAATAAAAAGAGGTTTTGTGAACCAAATCTTAAGAAGCCATACTCCTATTACAAGACTATTGGGAACGAATTCTAAAATATAGACATTTAATTTTTTTCCAAAGAGAAAAATAAAATAAAACTTATTTGAATATGTTTTGATAAATTTCTTCCCTCCAGGTTCCTCCCAACCACAAATTTTAGTAACATGAATACCTCGTAATAATAATACCTCTGTGTTACTACTAGTTTCTCCGATCCCACTTGTACGTTGTATAAAAAAAAATTTGACTTCTTCAATTTATTGATTTCCACTTTTCCCTTCTCAGTTATAACTATTCATTTCTTGATGCTTCTTACTAACACCATATTTAGCTTCTGTCGTATAATAAAGTATCTCTTATTTATATTTAGCAAACTTAGTATATTTTCCTCCACCTCCTAGCTAAATTACCAAAACTATCGATGGCTAATTTTGCACATTGGATAATATTTTTCAATGATTTTATGAGAATAATAGCTAAGAAAATGAGGATAAAACAACTTTACCAAAATACATCACCATTATATTTTTTTTTTAAAATTGGAAGAAACCAAATACATTCAGATACTTAGCAGCTCACAGTCAAGCAAGCTTTACCTGGAGATTGCCTCACTGAGAACGCCTTGCTTTGATCATTATTCATAAATAATATATAAGTTTACATATGCATAGGAGAGTTAGAATTAACTACTATAAAGTATGAATTAATTCTAAACTAGGATACACACACAACATATGAACAAATGTTCTCCAATAATACACATTCTTTGTTGATTCCAACACTCCCCCTTAATGGAAAAATGATTCACTAGTACTCCTAACATCTCCCTAAATAATTAAAATTTAATTCTTCCAACGGGCTTGGTAAAAATATCTGATGCATTATCAGAAATATTACATTATTCGATATAAATTTATTTTGACTGGACCTTCTCTCTAGCAAAGTGAAACTGGGTATCGATATGCTTTTTGTTTTCGTGAAACACAGGTTTGTTTGCAAGTTTGATTGAGATCTGGTTATCACATCTGATAATTGTTACATCTTTTTGTTCTTCTCCAACACCATGGATAAGTCTCCTAAACCAAATTGCCTCACACGTTGTTGCATACATTTCTTTATACTCTGCTTCTGAAGAAGATAAGGATATAGTATTATGCTTCTTGTTTCTCCATGTAATGACCCTAGACCCAATGCTGAATGCATAACCTGTTATGGATCGTCTGTCATCCACATTTCCAGCCCAATATTAATCTAAAAAACCCATCAATATAACATCAAACTAATCAATATATTTAATGCCAAATCCTAGGGTTCCTTGAAGATACCTTAATACGGCTTTCACTACCATCCAATTGCTCTCAAAAGGATTTTACATAAACTAGCTCAAAACATTGACTACAAAATCTAAATTAGGTCTAGTTGTAGTTAGATAATCAAACTCCCAACTAGTTTTATATACAGTGTTTCATCCCCCTCCTTAGAACCATTATCATTTTGAAGTTTGAAATTTCGTTGTAAACGCACTGAGGAAGATGTGCACTAATCCATTCTAAACTTTTAAACAGGCTCCTGATATACTGTCCTTGAGACGGAAATTTCTAGCCAAAATCCCTCCATATTTCAAGACAGTATAACTCGCCGAAGTCTTTCATATAAAAAACCTGTGACATATCCACTTTGATTTCTTTAAGGATCTAACTAGCATTTCCTATAATAATAATATCATCTACATATAAATAAATCAAAACAATTTTCCACATTTCATCAAACACAATATACATATTTGGTTCGTTCTTGCTCCTCTTATAACTATGTTGTAAGAAAAATGAGAGAATTTTTTCATACCATGACTTGGGTGTCTGTTTTAATACATACAATTCTTTCCTCAATCTATAGACTAAATTTTCCTGCCCTTATTGAACAAACCTTTCAATTCGTGCTAAATACACCTCCTCTTTCAATTCACCATTTAAGAAATTTGATTTCACATCTAACTGGTGTATTTTCCAGTGATGTTTCGTAGCTAAGGCTATTAACATTCTAATGGTGTTCAACTTAGCTACAAGGCCAAATTTTTCTTCATAATTAATACCTTCTTTCTGCAAATACCCCCTTAGCCACCAGCCTAACCTTATATTTATCTATACTGCCATCTGCTTTAAACTTAGACTTGTATAATCATTTCCAACCTATGGTTTTTTGTCCTTCAGGGAATTCAAATAGATCCGAGGTTTTATTTTTATGTATTGTCTGATATTTCTCTTTAATGGCTACCCTCCATTCATTATATTGATCATTTTATTTTTTATAGTTTAAGGGCTCAACAAAATTCAAGATATTTTTCATGAGGGGATAATCTTTATAACTGAAAGGTAAGTGAGTCTCCCTACCTGATCTTCTTGTTATTGGAGTGGCCTCAAATCCACTTTGATCATCCCTTAATGTACTTGGATTGTTGATTGCATCTCTATCATATGATTCTTCCTTTTTCTGTTGTTGCTGCTACTCACGATTGTCCCTTGTTTCATCACTTCCATCTTCCACTAGCAAAGGAATGTCCCACTCTTCATTTCCTTTATCACAGTTTCCATCATCAACCTACTCATGGAATACTACATCTCTACTCACAAACACTTCATGAGTAGAAATATTAGATAGTTTATATGGTTTAAACTATGTACAGTACCCAACATAAATGCATTCAATGGCCTTTGGATGTAGTTTCTTCCTATCCTCTTTTGAAACATAAGAAAAATATTTCGAGCCAAAAAATCTTAAATGATTAACCACAGGCTTGAAACCTAATAAAGCTTTGAGTTGAGTTTTAATATCAAGGATTTTTGTTGGACTCCTATTCTTTAAATACACCGCATTATTTATTTCTTCTGTCCAAAAAACATTAGACATGTTATTACCTTTTAACATGATGTGTGCACACACCACAAGGGTTTTGTTCTTCCTCTCCACAACCCCGTTATGTTGAGGAGTGTGGAGTACTCTGAACTACTGAGCTATCCCATGATCCTTGTAATATTTTATGTAGCCACTTTGCTTGTATTCTCCCCCTTCATATAAGCGGAGAGAATTTTGATGAACTTCCGTGTCTGTTTTACAACATATAGTGTTTTTTTTTCATATGTGGTTTAGATAGGAAGTTACGAAAGATATATTTATGTAATTAATTAATTATAAATTTTACATAATTAACATTTTATTTAAAGAAATAATAACAATATCGTCATTATATTTTAATAAACAAAATGTAGTAAATTATTTTCATATGGGATATCACATATATATTATCCCTATATGTACGAGACAGTGGTGGTAAAATATACACGTCCAAACCTAGATATTCTACACAAGTATATTTACATTCATGAAACTAACAATGTCAAAAAGGACATACCTTCACCCTTCACTAGCTGATGTGGTTTAAAGAAGAATTACAATAAAAGGCCTTGATCCATCTCCAAAGATCTTACTTTTGCTACAAATTCCTATAATCTACACACACTACCACTAAAATAAAAACATATTTTCTACAAATGAAGAGTTATTAGTGTACACAATATTGATCTATTAGAAAATATAAGTATATTCATATCCAAATGTCATGTACAAAAACATAATAGATTACATTAATTCAAATAACAATTTCTTAAAGATATAACTTGAAACGTTGTAGTTCCCTCCTAGATACCTTGGTTATTTTTCCTCCTTGAATGACTTGCTCTAATTAGGCTAATCATAACTATGCAAGGAATTAATACTAAGAAATCTACCAACATAATGGTAATTACTAGTGCCTTTATCTACGTCTCTCCCCTTAAAGGGTCTCATTATCTAGACTTCTCATATACCTAGGAGGATGAATATAGACACCTATGGCTAAGAGAAGTTAGGCTAAGTCTTCAATTGTTGAACCCATACTAAGTATTTTATCCTACTTCAAATTCATCATCTTTGGAAAGAAATATCTAGAAGCTTTCACTCATCACCGCTTCCTTTCCTTGTGTAACAAGTGATAACACATATCCCTCTTTCTGAGGAATTGGAGCAATGGAACATGAAAATGTCTCTCTCCAAGGATATGGGAGTGGTACTGAGAGGGGTGAATAGGAATAGGGAGATATGTGGAGGTGGGGGATGTAAGAGAGAGAGAGGAAGCTTGGGGAAAAGAGGGAAATATAGAGGGAGAAAAAGAGTTGGGGAGAATGGTGAGAGATAGAAGAAAAAAAACATGCATGCTATTTAAACATCTATATGTGTGTTATTTGAACATATGCATGTTTTATAAATGTGCACATGCTTTATTAAATTAAAAAATAATAGGAGATAATTTTTTTCTAATTACATGGTGGATGAGGGTGTTTCTTTGGTTTTAGGTATAAATTGGTGAACGTAGTAATTTCATCTAGATAATACAAAACAAGTACATTTTTACACCTTCCCATTTTAAACCATGTTTTTGTATATGCTCCAGATGTCCAAATTAGATATCTTTTTATATACATGAATCACATTTCTTAAAAACAGAATTTTTTTATTTTTAATTTACAATTTCATTTGTGGACCCATTTTGAAATTGGAAACGAACCTAATGGATACTAAGGCAACAATTGAAAGAAAAATATGCGTATTCTACTATATTTTTCAATTTTAAGCAAGTATACAATCCTCATTAAAAATTATGGAAAAGTAATGTTACATAGTAAATGTCTATTTCGTACTAATTTATTTTTAAAATGTCCATCATTTACATACCCAAATAAAGGCCTAAATTGAGCAAATGCATTATGTTTTAACGAAAATTAACATACAAATATTGGAAAAGCACCATTATTTTTGAGTAATACCAATTTTCCAAAATAAAAAGTTACATATTCACAAAGATAGTTTGATTGTCTACATTTCATGTTTGCACCGAGGTGCACTCTACAGCCAGTATGACCTCGATGTGTGAGTATCTCAGAAGCAAAAATAATCTATATATAAACAATTAAAAATACATTTAAAGAATATAAATTTAAAATATGAAGATTTTTACGAAAAGTAGAAAAAAGATATGGTAAATAAATAAAACTTGTTTTTGTACTTACTCCCGAGGTATAGTAAATAAATATAAATATAAATAAACTAGAGGTATGGTAAATAAATAAAACCTCTTTTTGTTTTACTCCATAAAGCTCTTTATATTTACCAAAACTAAAAAAAAAGTTTTATTTAGGTGAATCCTCTGGCCAAATACCATGGAACAAATTATTGTTAATACCATGGGCCAAATACCATCGACGAAACACCATATTTATAAATCAGGTATAAAAAGGAAAGGTAAGTAAACACAAATATATCATATAGGAGTAGAAATCAAAACCTAATTATATTTGAACCCTCTCAACCAAATACAATGGACAAAATTAATAATAGTACCATGCAAAAAAAACATTATTAACCCTAACATTAATATTAAAATTTATTAAGTTTAATAACTTTATATTAATAAAATATTATATATATATATGAGAGGGAAGAACAAAGACATTTGATAGAGGTGGAGAAATAGAGAGAGTGACAAGGGAGAGATGGAGATAAAATGAAGGAGATGGGAGAGGAGGAATGAAGAGAGAGAGAGAGAGAGAGAGAGGGAGAGGGAGACATAAATATGGAGGTGGCAGAAAGAGAGAAGGAGAAAGGATTGAAGGGTAAAGAGAGAGAGAGAGAGAGAGAGAGAGAGAGAGAGAGAGAGGAAGAGAGAGGGAGCGTGAAAGGAGGAGAGAGGGAGGGATAAAGAGACATAGTTGGAGGGGTAGACAAGAAGAAATACACAGAGATTGAGAAGTAAAGAGAGAGTGTGTATGTTTATGGGTGAGATAAAGAGACATTTGAGGAGTGATGGAGAAAAGGGGGTAGAGAAGGAGAGGGAAGAAGAAATGGATGGATATAGTAACATAGTTGGAGATATAAATAGAGTGTTGGGGGAATAGAGAGGATTTGAGGGCAGAGAGAGGGCAGAGAGAGAGAGAGAGAGAGAGAGAGAGAGAGAGAGGGGTTGAATATAGAGGTAGGCAGGTGGTAAAGGGAGAGAAAGGAAGGACAAGAGAGAGGAAGAGAGTGATTGGGGAATATACAGGATTGTAGGGGAAAGAGAGAGAGAGAGAGAGATCGAGTGATGTGGGAAGAGAGAGGGAGGTAGGATAGAATGGGAGAGAGAGGAAGTAAAATAGAGGGGACTTGAGAGAGAGGAGGAGAGAGGGGTGGATATAGATATGGAGTTGGAGGGGGAGAGAGGGAGGGATAGAGAGATGGAGATGGATGGGGATAGAGGGAGGGATAGAGAGATGGAGTTGGAGGGGTAGAGATGGATGGATAGAGAGATGGAGCTAGATGGGGAGAGAGGGAGGGAAGAAGAAAGACATAGATATAAGTGGAGAGACAGAGTAAGTGACAAGGGAGAGATGGAGAGAGAGTGTGTATGTTTGGGGGTGAGATAAAGAGACAAATGAGAATATTTTGAGAGAATGGGGAGATAAGGAGAGAGAGAGGAATATAATGACAATGTTAGAAGGTGAAGAGAGAGAGAGAGCGAGAAAGAGAGGTGGGAGAGAAAGAAAGATCGGGAGTGGAGAGAGGTAGGGAAAGAGACATGGAGATGGATGTTGAGATAAAGGAGGGTAAGAAGAAAGAGATAAAGAGCTAAAGCTGGAGAGAGAGGGAGACAGAGTGATAAGGAGGGAAGGGGAAGATAAATAGAAGCAAGGGAGAGGGAGGGAAGGGGAAGAGAGAGAGAAGGAGGGAGAGGAGGAGGGAGTGATAGATAGATAGAATGGAGAAAGAGAGTGTATGTTTTGGGGTTGATAGAGAGATAAAAATGGAGATAGAGATATATATGGAAGGTGAATATAAAGAAGAGATATATGGAGACAGGGAGGGAGGGACAAAGAGATTGATAAATATGGAGTGAGAGAGTGTGTGTGTTTTGGGGGTGAGATAAAGAGACACAAAGGGAGAGATGGAGGGAGATATATATATATATGGAGGGGGGAGAGAGGGAAGAATATTTAACACAATAGATGCATTTATTTTAGTGTAGATGGTGATTTGTAATCCTATTTGATTTCTTGCACTAGATGCATTGATTTTAGTGTCGATTTTGATTTCTAATGATATATTATTACTTGCACTAGATGCATTGAATTCAATGTAGATGATTTCTAATTATATTTTATTTCTTGCACTAAATATATTTATTTTGGTTAGATGGTGATTTATAATCCTATTTGATTGCTTGCACTAAATGCATTAATTTCAATGTACATGTTGATTTATAATTATATTTGATTGCTTACACTATATGCATTGATTTCAATATAAATGATTTTTAGTCATATTTTATTGTTTGAACTAAATGCATTGATTTTAGTCTAGATGGTGATTTATAATCCTATTTGATTTCTTGCACTAGATGCATTGCTTTTAGTGTATATGTTGGTTTCTAAACCTATTTTCTTACTTGCACTAGATTCATTGATTTGAGTGTAGATGTTGATTTCTAATACTATTTGATTACTTTAGTTATATACATTGATTTATGTGTAGATGTTGTTTTCTAAACTTATTTTATTTCTTGCATTGGATGCATTAATTTAAATGTATATGTTTATTTCTGATTTGATGTAATTGCATGTATGATGGAATGTTAATTTTAAAGTCATTGGATTAATAGTGTGCATTGATTTTAATGTAAGCACAAAAAATGATTTTTATGTTATAGTGATTAAACCTAATAATATTGGATAGCAAGAGATATAAGGTATGATGTTTACTACAACAACTCGAACTAAATATTTAAATGCTTTATGGTTTATGATTTCCACTTTCTTTTTTATATAATCAATATTAAAAGATGACAAAAGTAACAAGTGTGGCAATAAGAATAACAGAAGAAAATATTTTGAGATCGATCACCATGAAGGGTATTTGTAATTGACTACATTCTTATTATTCACATTTTGTATCATTCAATATTATTACATTGTCACTTTTCATTCAAAAAAATTATTTCATCATTTTTCATCATTAAATTTATTTTACAATATTTGTCATCTCAAGAAACTAAGGTAACTAAGAAAATTTAAAATTAAAATGAACCGGTAAATCTCAAACACATTTAGAATATTTAAAATGATTATATTAATATTAGATGTATTACATATTATTGATAAAATTAAATATATGTTCCTCATCTTATCGATAGAATTTTCCTTGGTCGCACACGAGTGAAACCAATGTAGATCCATCTTAAATACAAACCTATGAAGTGCTGAGAGGGATCAAATATCTCAAGGTAAAAACCTTTCCTCAAGTTTTGCACTCAAAAATGAGGTTTGCAGCTTGAGAGATTTGATCCCTCTCGACATGTGATATATCCATAGTTAAGATGGATCTAGGCTGGTTTTACATCATGTCCTCAAATGTTATGTAAGTACCTATAATAATTCTTTTTAGGTTGTTAAAACTCTCCAACTAATTTATGGTCAATAATATTTTAATATTTTATTAGTTAATATAAGTTGAGTTATCACTATAATATTATGTTGTATTCCTATGTGATTATGTTCCATTTATTTTCATACTTTTGATTTTTCTCCTTATACAACTCAAATCATTTTAAAAAATGATTTCAATACGACATATAGTCTTTAGTTACAACAATAGTTCTAAAATGAAAAATAACATTAATATCATTCAAACTTATAATCATACTAATATTAAATAAATAATGAAGCATAAACTAGATTTCTTCCACCTAAATTAAATTTTGGAAATATAGATAATTCCTCATAACCACTATTCACAACACAATTTCATTCCACACATACACCCAAGGCATATAAACAATATTAGACTAATATTAGACTCATAGCCAATGTATACCTAGAAATCTGTTATAAAACTAAATAATAATAAATATTATACAAACCTATATCACAAAAATAATATATGAAATATATATAAATATAATAAAAATAATATAAAAATAAATGATATATAAAATATAATGCTAAAATAATAATTATATTGAGAGCTATGGCTATTTTGGAATGTTATAATTGATATTTTGGACATATTTTTTTAATTAAATAAGGATTTTGTTAAAATTACAAGTTTGATTTGTAAACTCTACATAATTTAAATGTGCAAATTGTTTTTCAAAACATTGAATTCATTTGTATATTTGAAAATGACTTTTAAATTACAAAAACAAGATCTAACTAAATCCGATTTCTTACCATTCAGTTTCAAAATTCCCAAAGGTATAATAGTTAAACAACTTTTTTTGAAATAGTTCTTCAAAAATTTTAATTAAATTATTAATTATTTAGATAAATGTCTTTGCTATTAATGACCCCATTAAGGTTTGGTCGACCTTTCAAGATAAGCTTGGTAAACCACATGAGATGGTTCAAAAATTCCACCAAATATTCATTATGTGATTAATCCAAAAAATATTTATTTAAATTATGGATCACAAAAGTCTTAGATCTAACATTATCAATTATTATTAATAAATAATAAATATTTAAGTTGTGTAAAATATTTCAAAATGTTTCTAATAAGAATCACAAATGAATATTAAAAATAATTATGCCTTTTTCAACTTTATTAATTAAATTATTTGATAATTGCACCTTCTCAAGCCATAAAAGTCTTAGGATTATTTTGTAGCAGTGTGTTTTTTTTTTCATTAGAAAAGAAATGCTATTATAAACAGTTCATATTCATCATTGATCATGAATGATCCTATTCAAAATACATTATAATCCTGAGCACATATGATCCAGTATGTAGGAAAGTCCTGTGATCAGACATCTAGTTGCCAATCCGTCCCAATACAAGGAATATAACGATATCCTTCATCCAAATGAGTCGAAGCCCAGTTTCTAGACAAAAGAAATAGGCAACAAGGTAAGTATAACAAAATAGGCACAAGATGATTTTCCACCACTTCAATCCATTTCACAACCTGAAGCAAAAGAGAAAATATATACGGAGAACTTCATATACGATGTATTCATACTACATATACGAAAATCTACAATACTAAAGCATAAAGTCCAATAAGGGTAGAGCAGAGAAAAAAATTTACATAGCCTAGAATCACAACAGCCCGACTCGCTTGAAAAAAAACCACACTCGCTTGATGCAGATTATGAAATAGGGAGTTCTTGATAATCCATTAATAAGTCCTTTCTGAAATGAGATATCTGAAAAGTCGCATATGAGACCCTCAAGCCCCGCTTAGATACTGAATTAGCATGGGAATTGAGCTCTCGGTATATATGTTGGATGGTAAAATCCATAAACTTGCCCCATAAATATCTAAACCTGTCTATCCAACCAGATCCATCGAATCTCGAAATGAAGATTCTGTCATAGATTCCATCAACAGTATACTTAGAATCTCCATATAAGTGTATAGAAGGAAGATTGAGCCAATAATCTAACAAGCTACCACTCCATGCCGCCATGAATTCTGCTTTATTATTTGATCGAACACTGCCATTCCATACAATGTGGTAACAATCATTATTCTCCAGTCTAATCCAAGCTCCACATCCACATATTCCATCCACGTTTGCATCATCAAAAAATACAGCCGAAAAGTTCAAATCATGTGTGCGAATCTTCTTAGACAGACCTGCATGCGTAGATCCCACTATAAGACAGATTATCATCTATTTTGCAATGTTCTGTATAATCACTGAAAAATTTAACTAAGCCTCCTCAAATATCCTGCAATTTCAAACAGCCCAGATCTCCCATAATATGTAGATGGGAATTTTCTTGTAAGATCATTTTGCATCAATCCAAGTAGTGAGAGTTTGTGTGCAGTCTAATGGCTTCCAGTTTGGATCACGAGAAAGGCTAGAAAAGTGATCCCAGATACTGAGGGAGAAATAACATGAAAGGAAAAGATGAAGAGTTGACTCACTATGTTCATGGCATAAAGGGCATCTGCCAGGCCCAGAGAAGGCCCTTTTGCTTAAATTTTCCCATGTTAATAATTTGTCCTTCCATATCAGCCATCCTAGGAGAACAATATTTGTTGGAATATTAAGATTCCAAACCACATAAAAGATGGATCTTGAAAGATTCGAGGATAACAACGTCATCTGAAGATCATATACATCCTTTACTAATACCCCTTTACCACTGCGCAAGCCTCTCCATATCAGAGAATCCCCCTGACCATTGAAGATAAAACCCAACATTTGGAGTCAAGACAAAAGAGAACCCATTGATTCGAAACCTCAACCCTTAGATCCAACATCACATATGATTTCCACGTTTGAGTGCCCAAACTCCAACATTGAATCAAGTCAAATAATGTGTGAACCCCACGTTGATGTATCATGTGCAAGAGGCGTTGATTGAAATCCACAATAGTATCAAAACCCTTTAATCTTTCAATACCCAAAAATATGCTTTTCCCAGTACCAAAACACCACACCAATCTTCGACCAATAATGTGCTTGATTCGAATGAAGCTTCGCCATATACATAAAGCATTGTTAGCATTTGTGAAGATTCCATTATAAAGTAGGAAGAGAGGATTTTCCACAACATATTTGAGTTTAATGATCGAAGACCAAATCTCCCCTCCCATCAGAGCAAGCCAAAAGGATTTTTCCAACAACGCCTTATTAAATATCGTAATATTAATAAGGCCCCAACCCCCATATTTCTTTGGAACAGAGATAGACTCCCACTTGCATAGATGGAATTTCCTATTATTCTTTGGTCCCTCCCACGAGAAATTAGCGATGATAGAGTTTTTAATGTTCACTACACGCACAAGAAAGCAATAGAAATGCGCCCAGTATACCACCATCTGTGTTAATACTGCATGAATCAATATTAGTCTTCCTCCGAATGATAGGAACTTAGAGGTCCATCTGAAAACCTTACTTTTAAATTTCTCTATCACCCATAACCAATCATGATTCCTGTAAGCACAAGGTTTAAGCCTGAAACCCAAGTATGTGATACCATTCATGAGCAGATTATAGTCAACCCCCATAAACTCAGGAATAAATTTGATCTCTCCTGGATCACCCGACTCATATAACAGGAATGATTTGAGTTTGTTGACGTGCAGACCGATTGCAGCCCAAAATCGTACGAGTATGAAATGAAGATAGAACCATTGATTCCTATTAAGAATACCATATTCTAATAAATCATCCACAAAAAATGAATGTGTAATACTTATCGAGGGAGAGAAAGCTAGGTCCTCAAAATATCCTTTTGATTTTTCAATATTCATCAATTTGCTGAAGCCCTCCATAACAAGAATGAAAATTAGTGGAGATAGGGCACAACCATGACAGTCCTCCTTCAGCCAGAAAGAAATCGGTCGACACCCCATTTATCAACAGAGAGTAGAAAACTGAGGTGATACATGCCATTATCCACTGAATCAATCTAATAGATAAACCAATCCTCATGAGTATTAATCTGATATAAGACCAATCAGCAGAATCATAGGCCTTATGAATGTGTACTTTCATGATAAGAGCCTTAGATTTCTAAATATGAATATAATGTAATGCCTCCTAGGCAATAGCAACTGCGTCATGAATGGACCTTCCTTTTAGGAACCCAATTGTTCCTTAGAGATGGACGATGATAGGACCTCCCGCATTTTGTTTTCAATTATCTTAGAGGTGATTGTATATATCACGTTACATAAAAAAATAGGTCTAAAATCATAGAGGAGAATGGGATCCATCATTTTTTGGATAATATTTAGGAACATGGAGTTCATATCCCCTAGTATGAATCCCAAAATATGGATCTGTTCCACCACCATATGCAAATCATCCTCCAAATATTCAAAACAAAGGATGGAAAATTCGGCTGGCCAACCATCCGACCCAAAAGAGTATAGAGCTTATTTTATCTCCCCTTTAGATAGTTTCACCTTCATTCGTGTATTTGCTTCATTATCAAACATAACAGCCATGTGCTCTAAGATCCAAGTTTGACATCGATGATCAATACGAGGATCAACCTTATAAAACTTTGTGAAATATTTTAGAGCCTCTTTTTGAATCTCCAAATTTTCATGTACCATGTAACCATCCACAACTTTAATCTTCCATATTGAATTTATGTTCCGGCGGTCATTTGCATAATTATGAAAAAAATTGTATTAAGTTCCCCTCCCGCAGCCACTGAACCCGACTTTTCAGCTTCCATGTAGTTTCCTAGATTTTCAGAATCTCCAGCTTTCGTGCCTCCAGTTGTTCTATTGTAGAATATATTTGTGCATTAAGAGGATGAACTATCATAACCATGTATATCTCTCATAAATCCTTATTAATACAACCCAACTCCCAATTTATATTTCCAGGTTTTTTCTTTTTGCAGTGTGTTGACTCCATGGTTAAAATATATGATGAGTTATTTCTGTCTCGTGTATCAATAAGTGATCCCTAAATAATTATTTTGATAATGCACACCATCAGTTTACCAATAACTTTTGTTTGCTTCACTCGGAAGGTAATGGAGAAACGAAAAGTGTAGAATGTTGAAATGTTACTTTCAACTATCCATGTGGAGAGCCTCTTTCCATTTTTTATCTCCAGTTTTTTGTCCTCCAGTTGCTTTCCAAAATAGCTGAACAGTCAGTTCCAGTTTTTAATTATCAACGCCAGTCCGTTGTATTTGAAAAATAGATTTTTTTTTGTGTTCGGGGACGGTCTCTATTTTGGGTAAAACAGAGTACTTTTTTATTTTTTTTAAAGAAACACATAAGGTTTTGAAACAACACGAGATTTTTTTTATTTAGAACCCCATGGTCCCCACAGAGTACAGTTTCTTGTTGATGTTGGAGGTTCCAATGCGTTCATCACAATCGGAAGTAACACACATAAACCATAGCCCTTTATGTTTTGTCCCGATGGTATAACCCCGATGCGTTCAATGCATCGGAAGTCCTTTGTATCTGGCCCAAATGAAATGTGAAATGGTGGACCCGATCAACTTTTATATAGCGTAGTTTATATTTTGATCGCGGGTTCATTCCTCCATTAGAATCAAAACTTTTGTTTGGTCATTTGTTTTATTGTTTTAAACCAGACCCGATGCATTTTATTTAGCGGAATTGGTAAGCGCTTTTCGTGTTACAATAGTCGCTTGCATCAACAGACTTCTAGCAAATGCGATGAGGATTTATGCACTGGATTGTATAATCCATCGCGTGTAGAAAAAATTACATCAACATCCCGAGGTTTGTAACATGGAATGCGTTCCTGCAATTCGGTTGAATCATTTTTGAAATCTGAAGTTTATCGAGCGATGAAGGTAAAAGTTTTACAAAGGTTTGTAATTTTTGTTTTAATATGTTTTATATGCACGACGGGTATATGTTTTATATATGTTTCAAACATATATTAAAACATTTGTGTAATGTAAAGTGTGGTCCCCCGACAACTTTTAAATAGATGTTGTTTTAATTTTTTAATATAGCTTGTAATGTTTTAATATATGCGTGGCATATAAAAGTGAAAAAGACCCAGAGGCATTTGTAATAGACAGTGTGTTACATTTTATTTTGAAAAAGCACAGCAGTACGTGTTTTATGTGAGACGGAGTGCATATTTTAATGCACAACAGTGTATGAAATACACAAGATAGAGTATTGAAATTTGTAACACAACTGCGTGATTTTCAAAGAACAGAGAGTGTGTGTTTTCTAGCACTGTGTCATAGTAGCAGTCTAAGTTTTTCTTTGTAATACCTCAGTCAAAGGAAGTGTTTGTAATAGTTTTTTTTTTAGTTAATGAAACATAAATTTTCAAAGTGTGAATCACTGTCCCTGAAGCAAATTTTTTTAAATTCTCTGTGTTGAAAAGGAAAGAATCATTCTCTCCATTGTTTGTTCTGGAATTTTCATAAATTTTAGCACGGTATCAAAGCTAGTCCAGGCTCTTTGAAGGTGTCAAAGAAGCTGAAGGAAAGATTTCTTTGTTGCAACAGCTCCTCCAGCAGAGTGACGACTCAGTCAAGAAGAATCCAAGGTATTTTTCAAGTCATAATTTTTGTGTTACTGTTGAAGACAGTCAGTTGTTTAAAAACACATTCAAGTGTTTTGAAGCATAGTTAAGAGTGCAAGAATGGTTGGAGCCAGCACTAGCATGGGTATTGGAAATACTCAGCTCCCACAATTTAATGGGGAAAAATATGAATACTGGGCAATAACCATGAGAGCCCTGTTTTCTTCCCAAGACTTATGGGAACTTGTTGAGGATGGCTTTGAAGAGCCAGCAGATGAAAATGAGTTTGATGATTTAACTAAGGAAGATAAGGAACTGCTGAAGAGAAATAAGAAGAAGGATGCTAGAGCCATCTACTTTTTGTATAAAGCAGTGGATGAGAGTGTGTTTCTAATGATAACAGTAGGAAAGAGATCCAAAGAAGCATGGAAAACTCTCAAGACAGCCTATCAAGGCATGGAGAAAGTGAAGACAACAAAACTACAGTTGCTGAGGAGAGACTTTGAGACTCTCTGCATGAAGGAGTCAAATAAAATTGACTCATTATTCACACATGCGATTGGAATGGTCACATAGATAAGGTCTCATGGAGTGAATCTTGAAGAAAGGAGTATTATGGACAAACTCTTGAGGAGCCTACCCTCAAGGTTTGATGTGATTTTCACCACCATAGAAGAGACCAAGGATGTCACAAAATTTTCAGTGGATGAGCTACATGCATCACTGATGACACGTGAGAAGAGATTGGGTAGAAATGAAAAATCATCTCTAGAGCATGCCTTTAAGACCCAGGTGTCCGTTGGAAGAGGAAGAGGGCAAGGCAGAGGAAGCAAGAGAGGAAGAGGCAGAAGCCAAAACAGAGGTGGAAGAAACAGTCTAGCAAGTGCTCAAGGAAGGGGCAGCAATCCAAATCAGCATCAAGGCCAAGGCAACAGCCAGCAAAGTGGCCAGCAACATGCTCAAGGACAAAGGTATGATAAATCTAATGTACAATGTCACTATTGTATAAAATATCGACATTATGCAAATGAATGTAGAAAGAAGCAGCATGATATGGGTAATAGAAAAAATGAAAATGTTTTAACAAGGAAAGGTTAAAAGAAATCCATAGGAGATGTCTATTATATTCCAGGAATGAAATGTAACCTCTTGAGTATTGGACAACTTGTTCAAAAGAGGTACAATGTTTTCTTTGAGGATGATGTTTGCACCATCATGGATAAACCACCCAGCAAAAAATGTATTACTGAAGTGAAGATGACAAAGAACAGGATGTTCCCTCTCGGGATTAAAGAAGATTTGAAAAATGAATAAGAGATAGCAGAAGTGACACAAGAGGCTTTCCAAAGCAAACCAAAAGATGACAATTGGTTGTGGCACTTGAGATTTGGACATCTCAACTTTGGAGGTCTTAACTTGTTGAACCAAAAAGGAATGGTAAGAGGTTTACCATTGATTGAGAAACCAGACAACATTTGTGAATGTTGTATCTTGGGTAAACAACACAGAGAAAAAATTTCTTCCAAGAAAAGCATAAGGGAAAAAGAACCCTTAGAGATTTTCCACTGAGACTTGTGTGGACCGATGCAAACTCCATCACTTGCTAGCAGCCATTACATGTTAACATTTATTGATGATTTTACTAGATGAAATTGGGTTTACGTTTTGGAAAACAAAAGTGAACTGTTTGAAATATTGTGCAATTTCAAAGCACTTGTTGACAACCAAAGTGGGATGCATAGCAAAGTCCTAAGGACTGATAGAGGAGGTGAGTATATCTCTAAATATTTTCTACTTTTTTTAAGAGAAAATGGGACTCATAAGCAGTTTACAACTAGATATACTCCACACAAAAATGGAGTTTTTGAAACGAAGAATAGAACAATAATGGACATGGTAAGGAGTATGTTAAAGGAAAATAATTTTCCTAATGCTTATTGGGCTGAGGCTGTACATTGTGCAGCGTACATCTTGAAAAGATGCCCTACAAAAGAATTTATGAACAAAGTGCCAGAAGAGGCATCGAGTGGCACAAAGCAAGGTGTCACACACATGAAATTTTTTGTATGTGTGGCTTATGCACACATTCTAGATCAGCTAAAGAAGAAGTTGGACAATAAGGGGGAGAAATGTATTTTCATTGGATACAGTGAGGAATCCAAAGCTAACAGGTTGTACAACTCATCCACCAAGAAGTTTATTGTGAGCAGAGATGTTCAGTTCATTGAGGAGGAAGCTTGGGATGGAAGCATAGAGAAAACAGTGAATGTTAAACACTTTTTATCTCATGCTGAAAATGATGATGAGTTGGCTGAAATACATCCCCCAATAGTAGCACCAACACAAGGGAAATAAGAGACACCCTTGAGGAGAAATGAAAGTGCTTCTCCAAGCACACCACAAGGAGGAAATTCAAGTGCTTCTTCAAGCACTTTCAAACCAAATGAAAGAGTTAATAAGTTCAGAAATTTGAATGATATTTATGAACAAGAGGTAGAAAATGAAGGTATGAACTCTTTGTTTTCTTTATATTGTCATGTTGATGACCCTATTCATTTTGAAGAAGCTATTAAGGATAGGAAATGGATAGAAGCTATGGGTGAGGATATTAATGCCATAGAAAGAAACAAGACATGGGATTTGGTTGAACTCCCAAAAGGTAAAGATGTCATTGCAGTTAAATGGGTCTATAAGACCAAGAGTAACGCTGAAGGAAAAATAGAGACACAAGGCCAGACTTGTTTTCAAAGGGTATAAGCAGAAGCATGGGATACACTATGAGGAAACATTCGCACCGGTTGCTAGGATGGAAACTATGAGAGCAGTGTTGTCCATATCAACACAAAAGAAGTGGAAATTTTACCAAATGGATGTGAAGTCAACATTCCTAAATGAAGTGTTAATGGAAGAGGTTTACATTGAACAACCTCTAGGCTACGAAAAGAAAGGCCAAGAGCACAAAGTGTGCAAGTTGAAGAAAGCTCTTTATGGGCTGAAGCAAGCACCAAGAGCGTGGTACAGTAGGATAGATTCCTATCTACTCGAAAATGGATTTGAAAAGTGTGAGGGAGAACCCACCCTCTACATCAAAGAAAATGATGGTAAAATGTTGATTGTGGTTTTATATGTTGATGATGTTATTTTCACAGGTAATGATGATTACCTTATTGAAAATTTTAAAAGAGTCATGAAAGAAGAATTTGAAATGACTAAAATGGGTTTGTTGAGATACTTCTTAGGAATAAAAGTAGAACAAGATGAAAATGGGATTTTTATATCACAGGAAAAATATGTTAATGAAGTGCTAGAAATATTTAATATATAGGAGAGCAAAGCAACAATCAATCCCACGGTGATGGGATTAAAACTCAGCAGAGAGGACAGCAGCAAGGATTTTGATCCTAGTTTGTACAAGACCATAGTTGGTAGCCTCATGTATTTGACTGCAACTAGGCTCGATATAATGGATGCTATTAGTTTGATTTCCAGATTCATGGAGAGGCCAAAGGAAGCACATTGGTAGGCAGCGAAGAGAATTCTGAGGTATGTTAAAGGAACCAAAAGGTATGGCATTTTATATACTGCTTCAGAATGTTTAGATTTAATTGGATACACTGACAATGATTAGGGTGGAAGTGTAGATGATCAGAAAAGCACTTCTGGTTATGTTTTTCACATGGGTTTAGGATCCATTTCATGGGCTTCTAAGAAACAGCCTATTGTATCATTGTCTACAGCAGAGGAAAAATATGTGGCAGCTATAGTAGTAGCATGTCAAGCAATTTGGATGAGGAGGATGTTGAGAATTTTGTGCCAAGCACTACAAGAAAAAAGGACATTGGTGAGGGGCGATAATGGTCACCATAAGCTCATTGGTGAGGGTCAAAATAGCCTTCGTCACCAAAAATTGAATGTCACCAAAGGTGGCGTTGCTGAAAGTATAGGTTTTGTGGTGACATTCAAGGTCTATCACCAATAATGATTTATAGTGATGGAAAATGACCGTCACCATTTCATATGAGCAATGGTGACAAACAATAGCCTCTGTCACCAAAAAACTGAACGTCGCCAAAAGTGGCGTCGCCAAAAGTATGTGTTGTGGTGACATTCAAGGTCCGTCACGAATATTAATTATAATGATGGATAGTGACCGTCACCATTTCATATGAACAACGATGATTTTTTGTGATGGACCTTTCATGGCCGTCACTATTGGTGCATATATATGGCGACGTTCATTGATCGTCACCATAAACTCATTGGTGACATTAAAGTCCGTCACGAATAATGACTATAATGACAAATAGTGACCCTCACCATTTCATATCAACAAAAAAGATGGTGATGGACCTTTAATGGTCGTCACTATTGATGCGTATATATGGTGGTGTTCGTTGACCGTCACCATTTCATATTTTGGTGAGGGTCAAAAAATGTCACCATAAAGTTATTGGTGATGGTCAAAAGAGAATTTGTCACCAAAAATTGATCGTTTTCATTCCTTATGAATATCAGGGCACGATGGAATCGAACCACCAACCTCCTGCTTGTAAAACAGGTGCTCTTCCATTGAGCTAGCACCCTTTAAAGAATTAGACTTTTAACTAGCAATTGACGCTAAAGGTGCAAAGATACACTAAAGGAATAGAAAATATAGGAAGATCGAAAGTTTCTAGAAAAAATACATTCAATATACATAATAAAAAGACAACAAGAATAAATTTTGATATAATCTAACAAATCATGTACTACATAGGAGAATAACTGGAAAGCACAACTAGAAATTTGAATCACAACATAATAATATAAAAGAACATGCAACAGGAAAGGAACAACTCCACAGTTCGAGAAATATGAACAATCCATGGGCATGTTCTTATATATTGATATATAAAACGAAATAGAAATATAGATTTATGAAATTCAAGTATCACACAAGAATGTCTTGAACAAATATGAATATGTAAAATAGTATTTTTTCATTTGGATTTACCTTGCAGAACCTCGGGAAAAATTTTCCACAGAAATAGCCAATAAACATAACAACATGGACCTCAAGAGTAATTTTGCAGGGGATAAAATATGAAGGTAAAGCACTAGAGAAGTATTCCAAGAAAATTATGAAAAGCGTATCTAGAAATAACTGAGAACCCTATGATGTAAGCCACACATTTATCGTCATTACTAGTACACTTGCAAAAAAATATCAGAATAAATTATGAACTATTCCACCAAAAAATAGTGAATTTTTCCACTAAAATACAGTTTCAAATTAATCACTAGCATGAAGCTAACTTCTCTGTAAAAATAGGGAAGTTTCAAGACAATGTATAATAGCTTGCATGGCAATTGTGTTGATAAAACCTTCCAAATAATAAGACCATAGCAGTCAACAAGAGGGTCATCATACTTAATACTATCAAAGAGTGGTCAATAGAAAAAGTGAATTGACAGACCTTTATAACTTGCATTGGTTCCTAATCCTTCATCCAACACTAAAATTTTAGACCAAGGTTAATATTTTGAAGGAAAATTAAGAAAAGTCACATGATCTTGTGAAATAAGATTTTTATCACTACCATTAACTATACTGCAACAATTTAGCACAAACAAAGCATCCTTGTCTAAAGTGAAGTAGTAAGTCATGATTAAGACTAATTGTGGGCTTAGAATTGTTTTTCCATTTTTTTTTAATTGTTAGAATTATCGTACTTAGTAGCAGAGGCATTCCCACCATGGATTGGGAAGTCCACAAAAAACCACTTATGTAACTGAGATTGTTGACTATAATCATTTTAACCTTATCTTTCCTTTTGCTCAGCCACTGAAATATGTGTTGAGAACTCTTTTCTTAAGACATCCCTCATTAGAATGGGAAAACCATTAGTGATAATAACAATATTCTCATAACATTTCCACTATCGTTACAATTGCTTTTGGGCTGAAACTTAGACTTATGGGTATCTTTTTCATGCCATGTAAACAAATGAAGATGACAAAGGGAAGGATAAGAATAAGAGGGATTAGAAAACATCCATTGTTGGCAATATGATGCAGAGTGTTGTCCTTGATGGCAACCCACTGAATGAAGATGAAGACATGCGACTATTGACATGTGTTTTCCTTGATGGCGAACCACCTGATGAAGTTATTCTTGACCTGTTGGACTTAGTAAATGATGTAAATCTGATATGAAATGATGTTTTCTAGCCATATGATGCTGAGTGTTATTCTTGAATGGCAACTTACTTGATGAAGATGTGCTTGATAGAATATGTTCTTGATGAAGTAAATCTGATGTATCTACGGTGTGTACAGAAGGCAATGAAGAAAGGAATTCAGCATGTGCTAAATCTTGTTGAAAAGAGTATGTCTCTAGGCATACGCGGATTTGCCTAGGGGAATTCGCGTATGCACACGGGAATCAACGTGCCAAGTCGCGTATGGGCAAAAGCGCTCTTAAAGTGCAAAACCAGGGGTAACCACCATGGTATTGACCCATTGTATTGGGTAATGATTCGTCTAAATGACCCCGTCCAGGAATACCATCGGAAGTAATGTGGTTTTGGCTCATGGTATTGAAAAAGGGTAAACCTATATAAGGAGAAGAAATTCATTATGCAAATGATGAGCGTGGGTGCAAGATGTCTGAGCTTGAATGAATACTTCTCTCTGAAGTATATCTGAATGGAAAGGGTTACAGTTGAATGAAAGATCTAAATGTATGATGCACCGATGAAGGAGTGATGAAGAAGGGGATCTATATCTGTATTGTACTTGTATTTGCTAGATCTATTTATGGAATGATTAGATCTGTGATGAGGCGAACATCCAGGCGAACATCTGTCTGAGGTAAAGGGTAAAATCTGAAGTGATGTATCTGTTGTGAAGAATTGCAATGACATTTAAGTTTGAAGAACCATACGCTAGTCCGACGAAGAGGAAGCGCGTATATACGCGGCTTCGCTGAAGAGAAAGCGCGTATGTGCAATAAAATTAGCTCTGTAATTTGTGCTGAAGTATACGCTGGTTTATGTGGACGGAAGCACGTATATACGCGACATCAGAGAAAGGAAAGCGCGTATGCAAACTAGGGTTTGCTGAAGTCTTTGGTAAGAAATGTCTGATCTGTTTTGCTGGTTTACTGATATCTGTCAGTAATTTATATGTATCTATTTCATGGTTGACTGTGCTTAAAAGTATGGAAAGGGTCCAGTCTGAAATATGATGAAATATGGCCTGCAAATGGTGTCCTAAAGGAAGCTTTGGATATAGTGTGAAAATTGATGAAACGTGGTCCATAGAGGTGCTGAGGGTTGTAGTCTTCAGTCAGGGGGTTGTAGCTCCCTTCCAGGTGAGGCTGGTAAACGAGATCAGGGGGTCGTAGCTCCCTTCCAGGAGAGGCTGGTAAACGAGTCACGGGGTTGGAGCTCCCTTCCAGGAGAGGCTGGTAAACAAGCGCAGGTGGGTGCCTGCGTGCTGGTAGGAGTCTGCACCAGCACATATGTTGTAAGATTTTTTCTCTATAATAAAATATTGAAGGCTGAGCAACGGCAGCGGTGGTTTTCTCCCGATTTGGGTTTCCACCTAAAAATCCTGGTGTTCATGTGTGATTCTTTGTGTGATGGTTTACTCTGTTCTTACTGCATATGTTTACTGTTTATTAAACATCTGATGAATGAATGATGGAATTATTTAAGTGAAGAACTAATGACATAATTAGATATCTGTGTATACGCGAGTTTCATAAAGGGTATCCGCGTATATACGCGAGTCTGTTTCAGGAAAGTAGCGTATGGGTTTTAGAAGCAAGAAAAGTAAAATTTTTGAATATGCAGTAAATACTGATTCACCCCCCCCCCCCCCCCTCTCAGTATTTTTCCCAACACAATGAGAGGAGCTTAAATCGTTGTCAATCATGCTCCATCTTTAGGGATCACTTCTGTAACTTTCTTTCAATATTCGAGGAAAGCCAGAAAGCCTTGCTCCAATGAATTGAGTGCATGCAAAGTCCATCTTGTGTTGAATATGAAATAAGACACAATTGATAAATTTGAAACATTAATCCTCGAAGATGAATTTTTCAATATACTAATGAACAATCAATACCATTAGCTGTCAGAGAGGCAACCACTACTAAGTAGCTCCTTCCTAAGAAGTACAATAGAAGAGAAATGAAGGCAATTTTAAATGGGTTACCAAATTCTATGAAGGCCAATTTTGAAAAATGTTCATTAGCAAAATTCATATGGGACAAACTTCATGATCTTCACTCAAAAGGAGCATTGAAAATGATCTCTAGTCAAAATGATGATGGAAAACAAGAAAGAAGTCCAAAATCCATCAAGGAAGTTGAAGATAAGAGAGATGAAAACAAGGCTAAAGAAGACATAGAAGATGAAGAGAAGAAAGAAGACTTTAAAGAATATCTCCTTAATAAACTTATGGCTTCCATGGAAGATATTAACAAGTTGAAAAAGGAAAATGGGGAACTTAAAAAGAAAGTGCCAGTTGGTGACCAAAACAAGACAAGGAATGAAGTTGACCTTGTCAAGCTTCAAGTTCAAGAAAGAGATGAAGAGCTCCCTAAACTTAAGAAGGGATTTGATCAAAACAAAAGAAAGAATCATGAAGAAGTCATATCTATGACAATTCAATTGGATAAGGCAAAAAAAAGGGAAGAAACTTTGTCAAGACACCTTGAACAAAGACGTACGAGCTTGAACAATCTTGAAGCAGAGATTGGTCAATACAAGGAAGAGGTCTTGTCTCTTAGATATCAACTAGAGGAAGCAAGGAAACAAGCACAAGGAGCCGAGAAGGTGATAGAAAATTTTGCATTCATAGACGGACAAGTTGATGAAGTAGAAAATGAGTGAAACACCATGATATGCCAACTAGAAGAAAAGGATGAAGAAATCTTCAAACTAAAATCAAACATCGATATTTTCAAGGCCGAAACATGTGAAGCTACAAGAATAAAAGAATAAATGGAGATCGGTCTAGCAAAGAAGAATGAAGAAGTCTTCATAATGAAATCAAAGATCATCTCCCTTAAAAATGAAGCACACGAAGCAACAAGGATGATGGAAAAAATGAAGAAGCAACTAGTTATGAAAGATGAAGATTGTGAAAAGTTGAAAGGAGAAATTGTCTCTCTTAAAAAGGAAGTTGACTTGTTGAATAAGAACTTGAAAAGCTCTCAAACACTAGATGACATCCTAAGACATCAAAGGTCCCCCCTTGATAAATCAAAGCTTGGCTATGAATATCATCAAAGAATTCCAAAGTAAAAATACTTCAGAAGTACTTCAAGGAACTCTTCATCTCCCAGGTACCAAATTATATTTCTTGGATGTTGTTATTCTTGTACAAACTTTGGGCACATGGAAAAATATTGTAGGGCATATCACAAAGACAAATATAGTGGTCCCTATCAATCTCCTAGAAGCAATTTTGCAAGAAGTCATGATTTCTTATTCATGATCAAGATAGAGTTCTTCAATTTCCATAGCATTGGACATATGGCACGTGATTGTAACTTGACTTGGATTCCTAAACAAGCTAAAACCATGACAACCAAGCCAGAGAAGAAAGTTACACAAGTATGGAGAAGGAAGCAAGTTGAATCCAGAAGTCTTTTGAACACTACGACCAACAACTCATGTTGTTGACTTGATGAATTCATCCTTGATATTCCAAGTGTTTGAAGATGAGACTATGCCAAAAAGGAGACCATGCATACTATTAGGGGGGGCTGGTGACTCGTGACTATTCTTGCAGAAACAATCTGTGAAGAGTCTTATGAAATCGTTGATGGATCACATATGGACAATATATAAAGATCATCTCCATTAAAGAAACATGATTTGTTACACACCCAATCTACCATTGTTGAATATGTCTTCCACTTGATCACAAGGATGTAATATTTCTTGTCAAAGGAAAAAAGAATACCTAGCGGAGGTTATGTAGATAGGGGGAGTCGATTGACTATTTATATGAATATATGCAAAGGATTAGGGGGAGAAAGTTAATTGAAGAGCACCATGACAATGAGAGCAACGTATCTACCTATGAATAATTATTATTGATGAAGACAATATGATAAAAGAAGCAGCTTGATTGTGGAAGTGCTTGAGAAACCCATTTGCCATTGATGTCAAAAGGGGAGAGAATGTTGAAGCGCAAGAATATTTCCATCAATGAAAAAGGGAGATATTGTTGGTCTATAGTTGTCATTAATGTCAATAGAATGATGTTGTTGTTGAAGATAATGAAAACCGTAAATCTATACTAATACCTGTGTTGTTGCACAAACCGTAAATCCTAAAGACATAAAACCTTAAAAGCCCTATATTATAAAATCCTAAATTCTAAACCTTCCTCTAAAATCCCTAAAGCCTTAACCATACATTTACACTACCATACATTACCTTATGCTACCATACATTTACACTACCAAACATTACCTTATGCTATGATACACACTACCATAAATATTTAATAAACATAATCCTTGGTTCCAAATATGTTTTGAAACAACATAAAAATTCCTTACTAACAACAATGAACTAACTTTGATTAATGGAAAACAAACATGGCATACATATTCCCTATGACCATACATGGAGACATAACATTGGCAGTATAGTTTAATACATCACTCATGGGATACAACACTTGCATGGCAGAGAAGGTCTTATATGATCCATGTATATAGATGTAATGCATACATCACATGGCACACAAATATTGTTTTTAAATAATATACTAAAGATATGTGGGCTACTAAAAATATGACTATCGGCTCCCAAACATATGTATATACGTAAATTATGCGCTGAAGTCAATATGGAAACAACAGCCCCAGTGGTCTCCACATACCCCTATAGTTGTTAAACAACATCAGGAAAATACATACACAGAGGATAAATAAGCGAGGAGCACAACTCAAGAAATAACACTAGAAATAACAACTCTTATTGCTATCTTTCTTCTTATGATATATACACTAGAAATAACACTAGAAATAAAAACTCTTATTGCTATCTTTCTTCTTATGATATATACACTAGAAATAACAAAGAAGCCATGGATTTTAGGGCATTTAGACACTAGGCAAATTGACGCCGTAGGGAGGGTATAAATAAAGCTTATATCTCAATCTTTAAAAAAAATCACAACAGCAACAGAAGTCTCAATCTTTAAAAAATCACAACAACAAAAGTCTCAATCTAAAAAAAATGAAGCTAAAAAACAAAACAACAACAACAATCTCTCAGTTTCATATGCATACAGCAAAATATGGAAAAAAAATGCAAAATGAATAACTTGTAAACAAATTTCATTCACGCAGTAACAAATGAAAATAAACAAATATCGAATTCGAAACGACACCCTAATACCTGAAGAAATGTTAGAGACACATCCTCGCTTTTCTAGTTACTTCAGATTATGTATAATGTTTGAATGAGGTAAGGATGGCTTCAGGCTTACAGTCCGACATACAATCAGTATTGATATGACAGTCCAGAAATCATGGTGCTTTGGCAAGTCCCTGATATATGTTAAATCTAAGTTGATCTCAGCCATCTATCTCTCTGCTCTTTTCAAAATAAATCAAAGAAAGAGGCAGTCTAGAAGACCTAGGATTAATTATTATTACAAGCGAAAGCATCTGATTCCATAATCAATCCTTCTGACTACTACTGCGTCTGTAGTAGTCTTAATCATATTTTGTAATGAAATAGAAAGAAAATTTCTATTCTTCAATCTCTGTCAAGTTATTCTCTATGTTAGAAGGAGAGTATTATTCTCTCAGTTACTGTTCTAGAATTATCAGAAATTCCAACATAGATTACGAAATAGGGAGTTCTTGATAATCCATTAATGAGTACTTTCTGAAATGAGAGATCTGAAAGGTCCCATATGGGACCCTCAAGCCCTGCTTAGATAGTGAATCGGCATGGGAATTTAGCTCTCAGTATATATGCCAGATGGTAAAATCCCTAAACTTTCCCTGTAAATATCTAATCCTGTCTATCCAACCAAATTCATCGAAGTTTGAAATGAAGATTCTGCCATAGATGCCATCAACAGTATACTTAGAATCTCCATATAAGTGTATAGAAGGAAGATTGAGCCAATAAGCAAACAAGATACCACTCCATGCTACCATGACTTCTACCTTATTATTTGATCCAACACCGCCATTTCATACAATGTGGTAGCGATCATTATTATCTAGTCTAATCTAGGGTCCACATCTGCATATTCCATCCACATTTGCACCATCGAAAAATACAACCGGAAGCTTCAAATCATGTGGGCGACTCTTCTTAGACAGATCTATATGCCCAGATCTTGCCACGGGACAGATCACCATCCATTTTGCAATGTTTTGTATAATCACTAAAAAATTGAACTAAACCTCCTCAACGATCCTGCAATTTCGAGTAGCCCAGATTTCCCATAATATGTAGAAGGGAAGTTGCTTGTAAGAGACTTTTGCATCAATCCAAGTAGTGACAGTTTGTGTGTAGTCTGATGGCTTCCAGTTTGGATCACCAGAAAGGCAAGCAAAGTGATCCGAGATACTGAGGGTGAAAGAACATGAAAAGCTAAGATGAAGAGTTGACTCACTGTGTTGATGGAATAAAGGGCATCTGCCAAGCCCAGAGAAGGTCGTTTTGCTTAAATTTTCCCACGTTAATAATTTGTCCTTCCATATCAACCATCCTAGGAGAACAATCTTTGTTGGAATACTAAGCTTCCAGACCACATAAAAGATGGATCTTGAACCATTCAAGGATAACAACGTCATCTCAAGATCATATACATCCTTTACTAATACCCCTTTATCACTGCACAAGCCGCTCCATACCAGAGAATCCCCCTGACCATTGAAGATAAAACCTAACATTTGGAGTCAAGACTTAAGAGAATCCCATTGACTCGAATGCTCAGCCCTTAGATCCAACATCACAGATGATTTCCATATTGGAGCACCCAAACTCTAGCATTGAATCAAGTCAAATAATGTGTGAATGCCACGTTGATGTAACCTGTGCAAGAGGCGTTGATCGAACTCCACAGCAGTATCAAAACCCTTTAATCTGTCCATACCCAAAAATATGCTTTTCCCGGAATCGAAACACCACACAAATCTCCAACCAATAATGTGCTTGATTTGCATGAAGCTTCGCCAGATAAAAGAAGCATCATTAGTATTCGTGAAGCTTCCATTATAGACTAGGAAGAGATGATTTTCCATAGCATATTTGAGTTTCATGATCGAAGACCAAATCTCCCCTCCCATCAGAGCACGCGAAAAGGATTTTGCCAACAACACCTTATTAAAAATCCTAATATTGATAATGCCCTAGAACCGATATTTATTTGGAATAGAGATAGACTCCCCCTTGCATAGATGGAATTTCCTATTATTATTTGGTCCCTCCCATAAGCAATTAGCGATGATAGAGTTTATAATGTTCACTACACGCACAGGCAAGTAATAGAAATGTGCCCAGTATACCACCATCTGTGTTAATACTACCTGAATCAATATTAGTCTTCCTCCCAATGATAGGAACTTAGAGGTCCATTTGAAAATCGTACTTTCAAATTTCTCTATCATCCATAACCAATCATGATTCCTGCAAGCACAAGGTTTAAGCTTGAAACCCAAGTATGTCATACCATCCATGAGCAGATTACAGTCAACCCCCATAAACTAGGCAATAAATTTGATCTCACCCGGATCACCCGACTTGTATAACAGGAATGATTTGAGTTTGTTGACGTGTAGACCCGTAGCAGCCCCAAATCGTATGAGTATGAAATGAAGATAGAACCATTGATTTCTGTTAAGAATACCAAATACTAATAAATCATCCACAAACAATGAATGCGTAATACTTACTGAGGGAGAGAAAGCCAGGCCCTCAAAACATCCTTTCGATTTTTCCATATTCATCAATTTGCTGAAGCCCTCTATAATAAGAATGGAAATTAGTGGAGATAGGGCGCAGCCTTGATGCAGTCCTCTTTCAGCCAGAAAGAAATTGGTCGGCACCCCATTTATCAACACAGCATAGCGAACCGAGGTGATAAATGCCATTATCCACTAACTCAATCTAATAGATAAACCAACCCTCATGAGTATTAATCTGATATAAGACCAATCAGCAGAATCATAGGCCTTATGAATGTCTACTTTCATAATAAGAGCCTCACATTTCTCAAGATGAATAGAATGTAATGCCTCGTCGTGAATGCACCTCCCTTTTAGGAACCCAAATTGTTCCTTAGAGATGCACAATGATAGGACCCCCCGCATTCTGTTTTCAACTATCTTAGAGGTGATTTTATATATCACGTTACATAACGCAATAGGTCTAAAATCAGAGAAGAGAATGGGATCCGTCATTTTTGGGATAATAGTTAAGAACATATCCCTGGTACGAACCCCAAGTACGGATATGTTCCACCACGATATGCAAATCATCCTTCAAATATTCAAAAGAATGGATGTAAAATTCTGCTGGCCAACCATCTGGCCCGAGAAAGAGTTTAGAGCTTCTTTTATCTCCCGTTTAAATATTTCTGCCTCCATTGTGTATTTGCTTCATTATCAAACATAACAGCCATGTGCTATAAGATCCAGGATTGACATTGATGATGGAAATTTCTGTTAATTTCGAACAAAACAGAGGAAGCAAAGTTCCTCAACTCAAACACAAAGAAATGAGAAATTTGGACAAAGAGGATATGGAGAAAAGTTCTGTTTTTATTAACCATAAAAATGACAATAAAAATTACAAACTTCTTCAGAACTACAGTTCTGGAATCATCAAAAACTCCATACTCTGTTTTTTAACACAGATTACAGTTGCTGAAACACGTGTTTCAGCAACAGTCAGATAGTTGCTGAAACACAGACGCAGTTGCTGAAACAGCCTGTAGAATGCATGCTGCTCCCAAAACACAGCGACTCTGTTTTCTTGCTGTTTTCTCTGCTCTGTCTTCTTCTCTGCCTTCAAACTCTCAAAACAAATTCTTCTATTTGTTCTAACCTTGAAATGAACTGCTGTTCAACATATTTATAAGCAAAAACATATTTGACTTATAATATTAAAATAATGCAAATATATTCTAATGCATATCTGCGTATTGAATGCAGGAGAAGCGGTGATGCCCTTTTGGAACAAAACAAGTCGGCTGTAGCAGGAGCAATAACTCTGCAAATTAAATGCACAGTGGAGTGCAATAAATAAACCATGACTTTCAGGCATCCGATATTTTTGAAATATCTACAGCGGATCTGATTTCCGTCCAGCTATTTATGTTGCAGTTGGAATTAAATTCCAACACTCCCCCTTAATTTCAACTGCTGGGTTTTTCACCATACCCAGGCATTCTCTAAACAAAAATTTTCTTTGCCAATGGTTTTGTCAAGATGTCAGCTAGCTGATCCTCTGTTCTGCAGTGCTGCAAAACAATCTGACCATTGTTAACCAATTCACGTATGAAGTGAAATTTGGTGTCTATATGCTTTGTCCTTTTATGAAAGACAGAATTTTTAGACAATGCTATTGCCGAGCTATTGTCACAGTAAATGGTTGTGCCCTTTTCTTGTCCATGACACAAATCTCTGAGAACTCTTCTCAGCCACACTGCTTGACATGCTGCTGCTGTTTCTGCCACGTACTCTGCCTCTGCTGTTGACAAAGCCACAATTGGTTGCTTCTTGGAAGCCCATGAGATGGCTCCCGATCCCATATGAAACACATATCCCGATGTGCTTTTCCTATCATCAACACTTCCAGCCCAATCACTGTCAGTGTAACCTGTCAACATGAAACTTTCAGAAGAGGAGTAAAGTATACCAAACCCCTTCGTTCCATTCACATACCTTAGAATCATCTTGGCTGCCTGCCAATGAGTCTCTTTCGGTCTTTCCATAAATCTGGAGATTAAACTCACAGCGTGCATAATGTCTGGCCTAGTTGCAGTCAAGTACATGAGGCTGCCAACTATGCTCTTGTACAATTTTGGATCAAAATCCTTGCTGTTGTCTTCTTTGGTCAATTTCAACCCCATTACAGTTGGAGTCATAGCTGCCTTGCTGTTATGCATGTTAAATCTCTTCAACACTGATTCTACATATTTACCTTGGGAAATGAAAACACCATTTTCACTTTGGTCTACTTCAATTCCAAGAAAATATCTTAAGAAGCCCAAGTCAGTCATTTCAAATTCACTTTTCATGACTACTTTAAAATCAGCAATGAGAGAAGCATCATTGCTAGTAAAGATTAAATCATCTACATATAAAACAACAATAAGAATCTTACCGTCATTCTCCTTTATGTAGAGTGTGGGTTCACCATCACACTTCTCAAACCCATTCTCAATCAAATAAGCATCTATTCTGCTGTACCATGCTCTTGGAGCTTGCTTCAGCCCATAAAGAGCCTTCTTCAGTTTGCAGACTTTATGCTCTTGGCCTTCAACTTCATAGCCTGGAGGTTCTTCAACATAAACCTCTTCTTTTAACACTCCATTCAGGAATGCAGATTTAACATCCATCTGATAAATCTTCCATTTGTGCTGTGCCACAATAGACAACACTGTTCTAACTGTTTCCATCCTTGCTACTGGTGCAAAGGTTTCATCATAGTCTTTGCCTTGTTGCTGCTTGTAGCCTTTCACAACAAGTCTTGCTTTATGCCTGTCAATCTTGCCTTCAGCATTTCTTTTGGTCTTATAGACCCACTTAACTCCAATGGCATCTTTGCCTTCAGGGAGGTCCACTAACTCCCATGTTTTACTCTTCTCAATTGCACCAATTTCTTCATTCATTGCTTCAATCCATTTATCTTCATTTACAGCATCTTCAAAATGAATTGGGTCATCAATATGACAATATAAAGCGAATAATGAATTCAGACCGGTATTGTTACTTACCTCTCCTTGTTCATAAATCTCATTAAGATTTCTGAATCTTGGTCTTCTTGGTGTGCTTGGAGTTCCATCCGAACTTGAGGGTATTTCTGATCCCTGTGGTGTGCTTGGAGAAGCACTTCCTTGTCTTCTCAAGGCTGTTCGAATTCCAGCTTGTGGTGTGGTTTGTTGTACTTGCTGTGGTGGAGGAGGACCCACCAAAGAAGGGTTATTTGCTGTTGTCCCTTCCTCTTCTTCTTCATGAGACACAATTGTCTTCACATTCACTGTCTTCTCTAAGCTTCCATCCCAAGCTTCATCTTCTATGAACTGCACATCTCTGCTTACTATCAACTTCTTGGTTAATGGATTATAGAGTTTGTATGCTTTTGACTCATCACAATAGCCAATAAAAACACACTTCTCCCCCTTACTGTCAAGCTTCTTCCTTAGCTGATCCGGTACATGTGCATATGCTACACAGCCGAATACTCTCATGTGAGTGACAGTTTGCTTTTGACCACTCCATGCTTCTTCTGGTATTTTGTTCATGACAGCTTTAGTTGGGCATCTATTCAAGATGTAAACTGCGCAAGTGACACCTTCTGCCCAATACTCATGTGGCAAGTGTTTTGCCTTTAGCATACTCCTGACCATGTCAAGAATGGTCCTATTCTTCCTTTCTGCAACACCGTTTTGCTGAGGTGTGTACCTCGCGGTGAACTGCTTTTGTATGCCGTTCTCTCTGCAAAAACGCAGAAAGTCTTTAGAGATGTACTCTCCACCTCTATCTGTTCTGAGCACTTTGATGTAATGCCCACACTGTTTTTCAACAAAAGTTTTGAAGTGGCGGAATTTCTCAAACACTTCACTCTTCTGTTTCAGCATATACACCCATGTCTTTCTGGTGTAATCATCAATGAAAGTTAAAACATATTTATTTCCGGAAAATGATGGTATTTGCATCGGTCCACACACATCAGAATGAACAATTTCCAATGGTGCTTTTGCCCTTATACTCTTTCCTGCTGGAAAGCTTTCTTTGTGTTGTTTGCCCAAGATGCAGCCTTCACAAAGGCTGTCCGGTTTCTCGATCAATGGCAATCCCTTTACCATTCCCTTTCTGTGCAACAGATTCAAGCCTCCGAAATTGAGATGTCCAAATCTCAAGTGCCACAACCAATTCTCATCTTTCACTTGTTCCTGAAAGACTTCTTGTGTGACAGCTGCAATAGTTCTACCTTCCTTCAAGTCTGCCCTGAGTTTGAAAGGAAACATCCTATTGCTGGTCATCTGCACCTGTGCAATGATCTTCTTACTTGGAGGTATGTCTCTGATTGTACACACATCATCTTTGAAGAACACATTGTAACCTTTGTCAATGAGCTGTCCAATGCTCAAAAGATTACATTTCAGACCAGGTACATAGTATACCTCTGGCACAATCATCTGTTCTCCATTTCTTGCTCGGATACTGACTCTGCCCTTACCCTTGACAGATATCTTACTATCAGTTCCTGTTGTTACCTCAGATTTCACATTTTCATCCAGATTGGCAAACATTGCTATGTTTCCAGTCATGTGATTACTACAACCTGAGTCTAAGAACCGAAAATCATCTTGTTTGTCTTGTGCAATGTTACATGCTAACAGCACAATCTTTGGATTCTTATCTTCTTCATTTGCAAAATTAGCATTCTGCCTACTATTCATGTCATTTTTCTTTTTCCTACATTCATTGGCATAATGGCCATATTTCTTACAATAATGACATTGGACTTGGGATTTGTCATACCTTTGTCCATGAGCTTGCTGTTTGCTTGAACCTTCATCTTGATTCTGATTGCAGCTCCTTCCGCTTGTGCTTGCAGGATTATTTCTGCCTTTGTTTTGGCTTCTTCCACGACCTCTGTTATTTGCTCTGTCTCGACCTTTTCCTTGGCCAAAAGACATCTGAGTTTTGAATGCTTGCTCAAAAGAGGAATCTGTTCCTCTACTCAGTCTGTGTTCATGAGACATAAGAGAAGCACTCAGCTCATCTACTGTGAACTGTGAGAGATCCTTTGTTTCTTCTATTGCTACCACAACAGCTTCAAACCTTGAGGGTAAACTTCTCAAGATCTTCTCTACAATCATTCTTTCTTCAAGGATTTCACCATGAGATCTAATCTGGGTTATCAACCCAATAACCTGAGTGAAGAATGAATCTATTGTATCAGATTCCTTCATGCTGAGTGTTTCAAAGTCTCTTCTCAACATCTGCAACTTTGCAGTCTTCACCTTCTCCATGCCTTGATAAGCATTTTTGAGAATATCCCATGCTTCCTTGGATTTTGTTGCTGCTGCAATCCGTGGAAAAACACTTTCATGTACTGATTGGAAGAGAAAAAAGAGGGCTTTGGCATCCTTCTTCCTTTCATTCTTCAACTGGTCTCTTTGTGCTACTGTCAAAGCAGCCAACGCTGCTGCATCTGCAGGTTCAGCATAGCCAGTTTCAACCAGCTCCCATATTCCTTGAGAAGCAAACAATGCTTTCATTGTTATGGACCAATAACTGTGATTTTTCCCATTAAACTGTGGCAGTTGGGAATTTGTCAAACCAGTTCCAGCATCTGCCATCTTACAGCTCCTGCAGTGAAAAACAAACTCTGTTTTTGACTCACTGAGTGCCTAGACCAGCTCTGATACCATGATGGAAATTTCTGTTAATTTCGAACAAAACAGAGGAAGCAAAGTTCCTCAACTCAAACACAAAGAAATGAGAAATTTGGACAAAGAGGATATGGAGAAAAGCTATGTTTTTATTAACCATAAAAATGACAATAAAAATTACAAACTTCTTCAGAACTACAGTTCTGGAATCATCAAAAACTCCATACTCTGTTTTTACAAACTCTGTTTTTTAACACAGATTACAGTTGCTGAAACAAGTGTTTCAGCAACAGTCAGACAGTTGCTGAAACACAGACGCAGTTGCTGAAACAGCCTGTAGAATGCATGTTGCTCCCAAAACACAGCGACTCTGTTTTCTTGCTGTTTTCTCTGCTCTGTCTTCTTCTCTGCCTTCAAACTCTCAAAACAAATTCTTCTATTTGTTCTAACCTTGAAATGAACTGCTGTTCAACATATTTATAAGCAAAAACATATTTGACTTATAATATTAAAATAATGAAAATATATTCTAATGCATATCTGCGTATTGAATGCAGGAGAAGCGGTGATGCCCTTTTGGAACAAAACAAGTCGGCTGTAGCAGGAGCAATAACTCTGCAAATTAAATGCACAGTGGAGTGCAATAAATAAACCATGACTTTCAGGCATCCGATATTTTTGAAATATCTACAGCGGATCTGATTTTTGTCCAGCTGTTCATGTTGCAGTTGGAATTAAATTCCAACAATTGATGATCAATAGGAGGATCAACCTTATAAAACTTTGTGAAATATTTTAGAGCCTCTTTTTGAATCTCCGGATTTTCATGTACCATGTAACCATCCACACCTTTAATCTTCCATATTGAATTTACGTTCCGACGGCCATTTGCATAATTATGAAAAAAAATTGTATTAAGTTCCCCCTCCCGCAGCCAACCCGACTTTTCAGCTTCCATGTAGTTTCCTGGATTTTCAGAATCTCCAGCTTTCGTGCCTCCAGTTGTTCTATTGTAGAATATATTTGTGCATCAAGAGGATGAACCGTCAATATCCATGTATATCTCTGATAAATCCTTTTTAATACAATCCAACTCCCGATTTATATTTTCGTTTTTTTTTCTTTCTGCAGTGTGTTGACTCCATAGTTAAAATATATGATGAGTTATTTCCGTCTCGTGTATCAATAAGTGATCCCTAGACAATTATTTTGATAATGCACACCGTCAGTTTATGGACAACTTCTGTTTGCTTCACTCGGAAGATAATAGAGAAACGAATAAATAAGTGTAGAAATCTATGTTTCGCATAGATCGATATATTGGAGTGCGCAAACAAAGCCACAGGTATGTGCTGGCAAGGGCATATTAGGTGATCGACTTTTCCATTTCCTAGCGGATCGGATCCTCTCTGCACCGAAAAAGCCTATCTCGAACTTCCAACTTTGTAAAGAATCTACACTTCCAACTTGACAGTTGGTTGTCTATATAAACCATCTCCATCTCTTTCAGATTGCACTCCATCACTGTGTATGCGTCCTCATGTTGCCAAACATGGCAGAGACTCATTCCGGCTTCCTGCTCGCCTTTTTCGCAATCATATGCCTCCACGCATATAACTGTGGGGCTGCTTACTCTCCACCGTTTCCAGTTTTGAAATCCCCTCCGAAGCCCATCGTATTTGCCCCTCCCTTGCACAAATCTCCTCCCGCGCCCATATATTCTCCTCCTTTCTACAAATCTCCTCCGAAGCCAACAGTGTCTCCTCCTCCACTTCACAAATATCCTCCTCCATAGCACAAATCTCAGCATCACAAACATCACCATCATCATCATGAGGAAGAGCATAAATATCCACCAAAGCCGATGGTATCTCCTCCTATCCACAAGTCTCCACCCAAGCACGTAGTGATTCCTGCCCCTGTTCACAAATCTCCTCCTAAGCCGATAGAATATCCTCCCCCTGTTCACAAATCTCCTCCGAAACCCATAGAATATCCTCCTCCTGTTCACAAATTTCCTCCCCCGGAGTACAAATCCACGCCTCCTCCACTGCATAACTCTCCTCCCATCTACAAATCCCCTCCACACTACAAATTTCCTCCTCCTCATCATCCTTACTGATAAAGGTACACTTGTCTACTGCATGCATTTTATTGATCTCATTGCTTATTTTTATTAAATTGACTTTAATGATCCTCATTGTATCTAATCTCCTTGTATTGCAGTAACGATATGATAAAGCTGTTCTTTGAATAATCACTATTGTATGACGGTACCACATGCATGTACTGGTTTATTTTCATCCTATAGGTTGGTCGCGCTGGATCAATTCTACCACTTGATTTATTAGTGTGTTTAAAGTCTGAAGTTCGTAGCCTTTCGCAAATAAGTTGTAAGCATATGTCTATTCCCTTTTTGCAATAAAAATTCCAACGCCTCATTTATGTGTACATTTTCTCTATTGTGAATCAAGGAAAGGGAATCTAATGGTCTATTGCGGAATCTAAAAGGGAATCTATTGCGGAATCTAAAAGGGAATCTATTGCGGTTGATATCTACCATAAAATAAATTGGCATATGCACACTGACTGAAGTAATATGAAATAATTTGTAGTTGTTGAATGGTCTAGTTCTTTTTGGTATTTTTTTGAAGTAATAAAATTTGGCAGAGGTTTTTCAGAATTTGTAGTTTCAGTTTTCAAATGTATAAAAATTTAGTGGTTCTGTCGTTTTTCAGAGTGTCAAGTTTATTTATAAATTCTAAAATACAATTTAAACACAAAAAATTTCCCATCTCGCTCAAAATTTTATCATCAGATTAAAATAAAAAACTAAAAAATCCAAACTGTTCCTAAACAATTTCATCATTTCAATAACTCACACGCAACGCTAGCTGCAACTACTTTGTCTGTTTCCCACGGAACAAAATTCTCTGAGTTTATTTTATTTTCATCACGCCAATCGCTTCACAGTAAAATCGAACTCCAACCATTTGTCAAAAGCTCTCTTATTTACTAGTTAACAGAGTTATCAATTACAATATACTAATTAACAGAGTTATCAATTATAATATACAAACAATTGCATCACATGTTGCAATAGAAAATCTTTGAGGCAATAATATAGGAAAGAGCAGTTTAAAAGAAAAAAGAAAGCAATAGCATAGGAAATAGTAGCTTAGAAAAAATAAGATGTTGCAAAGAAGAAGCCATGCTGAAAAAATGAAAGGAATATTTCAAAGATATTAATAATGAGAGTTATAGATTTTGAAATAGCCATTTAAGAGTGAAAATATATGTGAACCAACATAATTTGTTCACATATATACAAATTTTGTTATAGATATTGAAATAGGAAACTGAGATGAAAATGCTTTGGTGATTAATAAGCCTCTGAAACAGTTATGTAATTCAAATAATATATTTTAAATACATTCAAGTACAATCTATCTAGCATAAATTTAAATAAAGAGAAATTTTATTAACAAAAATACAATTTACTCCATGTTCATCTACATATCTCAGTGCTAATTGCATGTTTATTAGAAATTGTATATAAAGAACAATAGTTAAAATGTTCATTACATTATGTCAATCTTTTTATTTCATTTACTTTAACTTTTATTTTTATGTAATTTGACAAAATCAGTGAACCTAAATTTAATCTAATTTATTAAAAAAGAAAAAAAATTAATATTATAGAAAATATATATAAAACTTTTACTTATGAATCTAAGGATCTAAAACATTTCAATGGCTCATACATAAACACAAAAAGAATTGTTTTCAAAAAAAATGTTTTACGACCTAATAAACTAAAAAAATACTTTAAAAGATAATTAATAAATTTATCACTTTCGTGGAAGGAGGTATACTAAGAGGAAACACTTTCATTTTATGATGATGCGTAATTTTGGAATACAGCGTAATTTGGTTGAGAGTACAAAGATTAGGCTTGTAATTTGGCTGAGTGATGATATTAAGAGTGTCAGAGCAGAAATAAACAGACCAAGAATATGACAGGATGTTCCGTTTCTGAATTAATATATTATGATCACACTTTTTTGGTTAATAATTACTAATTTTGGAAAGATATGATTAGTTTAAATGGGAACGCTAATGATTTTATAATAAAATAAGAAGTTATATGGCTAAAATTAATTAATTTTACGTCAAAGTTATGGTTAATAATTATTAATTTTGGAAAGATATGATTAGGTTAAATGGGAACGCTAGCTAAAATTAATCAGTTTTATGAAAAAATTAATAAACTGATTCAGAGGATTGGGAGCAAGGTAGGGGTGAGAGTTTGAATTGGAATGAAGGAATAATTAATGGAGAAAATAAAATAATGTGTGATGAACGAAAATATGAGAAAATTTTGGAAAATAAAGGTTAATTTATATTATTAAAATATTAAATAGAATAATGTTGGATTATTAGATTAAAGAATTATGAAAATAGATAAAAGTACGAACAAAAGATCAGTTACTTAAAATGGCATAAATTAAAATTAGGCAATTATTATTAATAATATAATTGTTTTTAGAATTAAAAAAGCAGAATTTGGGAAAACAAAGGAGGGAAATTATAAATATCTAAATAATAAAGGTGAAGGGGTTAATTATTGGGATATAAAAGTTTTATGATACAATAAGATAGTAATAATTAGAATTTAATTAATGTGAGATTTAATTATAATAATAATTAGAAAATATTATAAAAAATTGGGATTGGATTGAACTTTGAGAATAATTAAAAATAATGGAGGAGCGGTGATGAGAGGAGGAGGATATAACCATGAGAAAAGAAAAATAAAATATGAATGGGAGGGGAGAAGTGCTAGGCAAAAAAAGGTAACTCCGAGGTCAAAAGAGTATCTTGAGAGGGATAAAGGGGGAGGGCGACTAACATCATAGAGCCGGGAGGGGGTCACTGTCATTAGTGTTATAGGAATTGGGCTTGGAGGTCAAAAAGTGGATAGTGGGTTTCCAAGAATTCCATAATTGATATCCATCTTCATGATTAAATTTCCTAGGGTGATTTTTTATTTCAATAGCTTCCTCAATGACTAGGTTCAAGTAAAAAGGGGGCAGAGGCCAAGATTCTGTGATTATCAAAACAAATTAAATGTATGTTCTTGTGGGAGTGCTCAATGATAACAAATTTAGAAATTTTGTTATGGAAGGTGTTTGCAATATGTTATTTAAGGAAAGTTTTGAAGGATCTCCCTATGCGTCCCATGTAATTAATTCCGCAGGAACAAGGGATCTTATAAACATCGAGGTCGAGCATAGGGTTATGCTTGTTTTTGGCTGACCTAAAGAGTTTCATAAGGGTTTTTTGGTGTTTGAAAAAGGTTTTAATGTTACTTTTGGGAAGGGTTTTGTAAAAATTATGAGTAAATACATGAACGTAGGGAAGGGATATTTTGGCTAAGGACAGATTGCTTGAGGGGTTTTTAGGATGGGGGTAGAGGGAATAATGGAAAAAAATTTTAATTTTGGATTGAGGAGTCAATATTGGCTTTAAGGGATTTGGTGAAATTGTCTTTCTCATTTGAAAAAGATTGAGAGGAAGAAATTAGAATAGTATGATTAACCAGGGTTTTAAGAACAATATACTTTTGAAAGAGATGACGATGAGAACATGCATGGAGGTACCTATACCAAGTCTTCTTAGGATAGACTTCGTAGGTAAGAGAGCCATCAGAGAGGCAAGAGAGAAGAACGCCAAACAATTGAAGGGATTGGTTAGACTTTGACTTTTGCTATTAACCCTCACAAGTCTATTTTAATTTTTTTATCATTTCATTTATCTTCTTTTATATATTGAAAAATTTTACCTTATTTTTTTTACATTAATTTATACTGTAAATTTTTTAAATGATTGTACATTTTTTTCAAAAATGAAACAAAAATTAAAAGGTTGAAAGATGTATTAAATCACATTAAGATTATTAGGTTGTTGAGAGGAAGGAGTGGAATCATCCCCGCCCAAATTTAATTCTTGCAAGTGACATGATGGATATTGGAAGTCTTGATTACAACCATGTTTTATTGCATCAAATCAGTAAAATCTATACTAGAATTTTTATGTATATAAAAAATAAATTTAAATTTAGGTTTTAAATTATATATAATTTTTTTTCCAAGTGAAAAAATCATAATTTATATTAACAAAAATGGAAATTACATTCAGTATATGCACCATGTGCACTGAAAATGTGTGTTGATAACCACCCAAAAATGAAAAAGAGAAATCTAGTTTTTCCAAACCCTATCTTGCTAATAGTCTCTCTAAAAAAACATAGAAAATACAATTAGATAATCAATTCTTGATATATGGGCTTTGACATGTAGAGAACATGTCACATGAGGATATAAGAGAATCCATATATCCAATAACCATGGAGTTGAATTAGGAAATAGACATAAACAAAAGCATTAGTCAAAAACATATTAGTCCTCCTATTGTTCTCGTCACATGCCCTCTATGAAGGGTCTGAAATAGAATTTTTATATTGAATCTCATATCCTCTTTATGACCTTCCAAGTTCCCAAATCATGTAGAGTTCCAACCTTAGATAAAGAATCTACAGTTATGTTTCTTCCTTGACATAGAGGCACAAGATCAAGAGGGCTTTCCAATTGGAGACTCATGCATCATTTGAATAGAAACACCTTTCCCATATATTTTTCATCCCTATCCATATGCGTCGACTCCTTGATATTCTCTTAAGGCTCTTGGATAAAGTTCTCATCCATTTTTGAGCCTTCAACCTCCCCATTGCCTTCCTGATGGGTTCTAGATAGAAAAACCCTTCTCCCTTTCTTTCCAATAAATGAAAGGGAGTAGTCCTTCAATATATGGCCATATTTATGGAACCTATGGCACTTGAAGAAGAGGCATTCATAGTTAAGTGGTTTTTTGTGAGCATAAACATAATATAAAATGTTCAAATAAAAAAAAAAAACCTTCACACATCAAAATTGACTAGGGTCCTCACCATAGAAATCTTGAAATATTCTTCAAAAGACATATCAACATATAGAAAGGACCTTAGTTTGTTCCTGGTAAGTCTAAAAATGTCCTTCTTCCACAGTTTAGGAGGAATGCTTGGGGGTTGACCCCACATAGGAATAGATTTCAATTTATCCCATATATCATCAAATAAAGGGTTCCATTGCTTCATCATCACTAGAGACAGATCGATACTGTAGGTTTTTCTAAGCACCCAACTGGTTACTTCATCTATATTGAACATAAACATAAACCAGCCCTATGATAGGGTGTTAATGTTAGGAAGATGGTTCAACTCTTTTTTCCATTCCTTATCCACCCAGTGCCATAGAAGCTCCGTTGAAAAAATCCTTCCTCTGGCCCAACCCAGTACCGCTTTTTTTTCCATTTCTGTTACATTCATTAACTATATATCTTCTCCCAAAACCCAATTTATATCATCCTTCTTTACCTTAGGGTAATTTTAGGTCTTTCTCTTCTTTTCAAGTTGTTGCGAACCTTCTAATGGCTCTTGTTTCCTTAGCGTTTCTACTTATAGTTGAATTCCATCACTCAAACCCATGGTTCTACTTTTTCCCCTTCATAGGTCATCTCACTATTGAGGAATTTCCTAATCAAAACATCCCTAGACCCATGGCGGGAGTTGTAACACAATTCATGATTCAATCCTTTTTGCAAACCAATAGTAAACCCTTCACTAGAAAATACATTCAAGAAATCCTATGTTTTGTAGTCAACTAAATCTTCCCAAAACATCTCTATCTCTTGCGGTTCACCTACATCCTTAAGAAAGACCCAAGAAAAAAGCATTATGTTCACTATATTGTGACTTAGTAGAGGCTCCTCCATGCGGCACACTTTGCTAGTTTGATACTGAAGGAAGGTTCTGACCCTATTTGCATACAAACCACGATGAGGTATCCATTTTTTTGAGGGATACATCCATCTCCTTAGGTTATAGAAGAGGGAATATTTTATTTTTCCTTGAGAAATTTCTACTCCATATCGCCACCTCATTCTCATAATGTGATGTCTCCAAATGGGTAAAATATCACCAGAATCATACTCATAATCAAAAAAATTTGTCATATTCCCTCCTTTGTTATCCATTGTCTGCTATTATCAAGCCTAGTCATCCTATAGACAAAATAAAATCGATCCTACACTGTAGCTGACTTTAGATAGAGGCTTACGGAAAATTAAAGAATCGTCCCGAATTTAGGTAAAACCCTCACCTCAGAATCCTTAGATTACCCACAACCCATGGAAATGTCCCTAATTGTTCTAGATTTAAATAAAGTTAATTCGGTTTTAAATTATAGTTTTTTTTTTGTATTTCCTTTCATTTAGTTTATTGTTTTTTTCCCTAAAAAAACCATAACTTTAACTAAAAAAGGAAACAAAATTAAATTTTTCATATATGCATATAAGGCATTATGTAAGAGCAACAAAAATGGATTTGTAGATTAAAAATAATAAGAATATATAAATATAATGTCGAATATCAAGTAATATAGAAATAACTTATCTTCCCCTTCTTTCCTTTAGTTGTATAGAGCTCCAACGAATCCCCTAAACTAGGTCCCATCACAACCAAGGAAACATCCATAATGCATATATCTAGAGAATTTTATTTACCTGAACCTCAACTTTTGAAGAAATAGAAATTATGTGATCTCGTTCTTCCATAATCCTTGTGTTCCAGTATTTTTTATGGTACAGATTCTTGAATTGTTATCGAGTGAGTCATGCTCTGATTGAGGGTAACATTAATATTCTTATCCCAAGTTTCCTCTTCTTCTTTGGTAGGATTCTCCATATTTTATTCTTATTCTAATTTAGGGTGGTGACGATCAGAAAATTTTCATCCCTTTGGCTTATTTACCTTTTCTTTTTTGGATTATTTTATATCAATGGAAATGTGTTCTACTAGTATCCTATTTGGAAACAATTTTGAGATCTCAATTTTGTATTTTCGTAGTTTAAAACTTGGGACCACTGAATATTTTTGTGTCTCAATATAATGTGACTTGGTATACCCTTGTTAAGCTCTATCTCCATGCATATTTTGGCAAAGGTAAAAATACCTTTCTCTATTCTTTCAAAGTTCATTTTTTGAAACCTATCCAAGACATTTCCAATATCCTATAGTTCCTCATGGTGCCAAAAGGGGAGAGTTAGGTTTGGGAGTCTAACCCAAATTAATTTTTTTGTGGCCACCATAGTTGTTGCATCAAATTCATGGAGCTTTGGAGAGATAAACAACCCAACACTACCCCAGAACCATGACACCTTGATTAAAAGACAGTCCAATTTTTTTTTGTGTCAAATCGAGTAATGAAAAATCCTTTGGAAAATAATAAATGTCATAGTGGGGTGTCTAATAAGAGAAAACCCACTAATTTAATTATTTTGATTTAGCCCAAAAACCATTAAACATGCATATAAGCACCTTCGATTGAAGGGATGAGAAGAGAAAGTTTACCTGTGGCAGAATGACTTACGTGACTGGTGGATGCTCCATTTGTTATAGTATGTAGGGTCTTGTATTGTTTTAAGTTTGTTTTGTTGGACAAAAGGATTCCCTTTAATTACATATTTGAAAGAGGTATATGTTCCATTTGGTATCCAAGGAGCTAGAGCTCCTCCACATAGCCTCAGATTCAAAGCTAAGGTTGAGTTCCTTTGAATGTTAAAATATTTTATATGAGAAGAGTCTTGAAGCATATTACCCTCATATTGTAAACTCTATCAAATTTCTAGAATGATGCATCTAAACTCTATATGTCCTTTTATATTGATGATTTATTATGTACCCCTCATTGGGGCTTCACTGGAGGATCAATACCATACCACGTGCATTCATATTGGGGGATATATATTGAGGAAACAAATGGCATAATATACTGAGCATATAGTAGGGGATAACAAGTTTTTATATTGGAAGGTGTAAAGAATGGGGCTTAATGAAAAAATGAATACCTCTAATATTTGGTGAAATTAGGGGTTTTTTTAATTGGGAAGGTGTATTGGGATCATATTTGTAGGGGATTAAATAATGTGATTTTTAGAGGTATTTTCCAATATCTAGTGAAATTAATAAAAAATTTTAGTATTGCATAAATGCAAGTGATATGTTAGAGGTTCATTGAGTGAAGCCCTCATGGTAATCTTTCACTAAAGGATGGAGGTCTTCCCATTTATATTCTTGATAAAAATATGAAAAGGGATCTATTCCATCTCCTCCTGAGGAACATTTGGCTAGGCTCCAATAGAACAAAGGGGAACACGCTAAGGGGAACGCCCCAATATGTTTTTCTAGAAAAAAGTGACGTGCAATCCAAAAAACCCTAATACAATGTAGACCTGAGGAGCACGAAAAAGGGAAAATAGGGGATTAGAAAAAACCATAGACGAAAACACACCTTGTGGTAGCCTCGTGCAGAAAGGAAAAAAAACATAGAAAAAAGTGAAAATAAGTTGCCACATTAGAAAAATGGACAAAAAATTATGCCACACCCGCCACATCCACTTCAAAAATGAGAGAGATATCCATATTTTTATATTTAATATATTTAAAATTAAAATAAAATTTTAACAAATATCTCAAGGTTGTGTGAGTCGAGAATTATATATTGTTTTACCATACGGTTAAGAGTTAAAATGGAAACATGAAATTATTTAATGTTTTTTCATAAGACACTTTTTACTCATAGATATTTTTTTCTTAAAATGTAACTATGAAATAAATGAACGCTATCTTAAGTGATCATTGAACAATTTAATTTAAATTTAAAAAATAACCATAATTATAAAATAATCATTATGAAAAATATTATATATTTTTAGATTGATGTAAGAAAATTCTATTTAGATATGATACTTTAATGGAATGGAAATGTGCAAAAACAAGAATCTAATCATTAGAAAAAGATATTTATCCCACTTTGGTAGTTCTAGCGAGGGGATCTCATATCCCATGCTTGCCCCATGCTTTCTCCTTGTGCTTCCTAAGGAAAACATAATACAACACTTAATAATGTCATCATATTCTTCCTTTGAAATTTCTTACTATCCCGTTAAATGGTGTGTTTCTAACCATTCATCTTTCATACCCATAATAAGGAGATATTTAAATGTGCCTTTTGTAAGAGTGACATGTGGTGATCTATGAAGGTTATATTTAAACCTTTTTATGTAGTCTTATAAGCTCTAATCCTCCTTGTAAGTCATATTAATTATTTCTTTTCTAAAATACTTGGACCAATAATAGTCCTGGTATTATGAGAGAAAAAAATTGTTCTTTTCCTCCCAAGAGTAAATGCTTCCTCATCATAATCTGATAAACCATCATAATGATACTCCCTTAAAAGTACATGGGAACAACTTCATTTTTTGTTTCTCGGTGGTATACTCATATCCTCTGCACAGGACATCAAATTAAAATAGGAATTCATCTAGATATTATGAGTCCAATACATGTAAATTTGGAAGACTTTGCAGTGGTATGTCCTTCATGGGTGCATTTTCCTGTTGATCAACAATAGTAAATTCCCTTGTTCAGGTTGTTGCGGCCATTAAATTTATCTGTCTCGCCATTTGGTCAAATATTCACCAATACCGTTTTGGATTCCCAAAGTCGTGTGGAACTAGTTGATTAGGACTAGTGTGGTGATGTTGAGGTCCCGAGCCTTGTTATGGATTTAGAGGAATATGGTTAGGTCTCACAACACTACCTAAATAAGGTATCATAATTCCTTTATTTGATATTGGCATTGTAGGAGGATCTTGTTCAAATGTTTGAAAGTTTGGATTAATTGTTTCACCTCCTCCTTCTCTAAAGTTATAAGACTGCCCCTCACCCTTATTATGAATGTTGGGGTGTCGTATTCTTGAGTATTAAAAATCTTCCTCTTCTCTTTTTCTTGATCCTGTAATTTTATCGTGAATCGTAGCTTCAGATGTAGCAGATGATTTTTCCGCAAGAGTAAAGACAATAGTATATCCTCTTATGGATACTGGTCACTTGGATTCTTCTTTCCATATAATATCATCTAAGGCTCACTCTCCCAAGGCTTAATTTGCATTCGGTTTTTTACCAAAAAGGCTAGATCCTGAATTCATTTATTTTATATTTTTACCTCTATATCCTCTTCTACTTCATACTATATGACCTGATACTACTAGCTGGGAGAAGACTCCACAATAGGTTATATAGGGTGTGTGCATAGGTTCTTAACTTTCATATTTACTATATATCCCTCTCGAGGTCCCGTATTCATCTACAACCAATTATTAGTATGGTAGGTCTCTTTTGACATCGTCTTCAATAATGACTATTATACAAAATCTATGACTGTGGACAAAATTATCTTCCCTAAAATAGGTGGCCTAGGCTAGAAAAACATAAAGAGAAAGAGGCTAATGTTTTCCTTAAAGTAAATATATAATACACTGTATGCTTCACTCCTCTCTTGGATTATATGCTCCAATATTAGATTTGATCATTATAATTAGAATATTCACAATCAAATAACACAAGCCAAGTATCTTCGACATCTATTAGAACCATATATGAAATTGATTCAATGGATCAAGATGGCATCAAAATACATGAAATCATAATACCACATATAAGAAAACAAAGAAATATTTCTATTAATAAAATTGAGTGACTCATAAACAAATATAGGAGTTTATCTTGTAGAAGAGTTCCTCCAAGTTGACTTGTCTGTCTTTTCCGCAAAGTGTACATTTATTTCACCCTAATGCATGGAACAATAAATCTCACAGTAGAATTATGAGGGTGTAATATATCTCTAAATGTCAACTCCTAGCTTGTGGATGACCACTAATATATAGAAGAGGATGGTAAGTTTATAGTTCCTATGCATCTACAAATATATATTTGACACCCACTCTTGATCAGAGGATGAGCTCAAGGGGTAAGGGATGGAAACTCAGAGGTAAGATAGGATAGGATTCAAGACTTTCATTTAAGGTAAAAAGTTATAAGAACTTTTGGAAGCTTCTAGAATAGGAAGCTTCAAGATTATTTTTATTTTCCCTAAATTTCTAGAATCAACACACCCCCAAGATAGGGCAACCTATATGTGATTAAACCACACAAAGAAGGGACAACCTATAGGTGAATGTAGGTATCTGAGCCAAAAAAGTATGTTGGTCCTTAAATTGACTTAAATGAATTAATTTCAGGAAGAAGCTTAGGGACTAGGTAAATTTATGCTTAGGGATGTGTACAAGGGTTATAACAAGGGGTAAAGTGATGTTGATTGAGCCAATTTTTAGGCCTATTGATCAAATGCAACAAAATAGCCTATAACGAATTCCCCCCTAAAGTGCAAATTCAAAAATGGAAACTAATGATGGAAGTGCTTTACTTTGTGATAAGTAAGGATCACGAACAACTGACGACATCATTTCCTATCACAATACATTTACATTATGAAATAATTTCTTAGGGAGGCATACCCATTCTCAACACGTAAACTAGAATTACATGTAAAATGACCAAAAGACACGTCTATTGATGAGAAATGGTGGACCCATTACTAGATGACTGTTTGTATGATAATAGCTATCATACTTTGTAATCTTTTATTAATCTGGAAATCACATCCTGGATCCAAGGTCTTCTATCTCGTTCACACAATTGTCCAATGTATGAGTCTAACCATGTGAATTAATGATTCAGAGCCAAAAATTGTATACACGATCTCATTACTGACCAATGATGGAAATCATTAATAGAGGCGAGAGGAACCATGGATGATGTTATTGGCTCTCAAGGTACTATAGAACAATTTGTATGGTGTGAATAAATGAGTTGAAGTTGAACACCACATAAAATATTTAGGTCAAAGGCCAACAATGAAAAGTTGTCGTTGAGAGAGAGGAAAATTTCCATTGATGTATGCGAGCACCAAGGTACCAAAGGGTTTTTTCTAAGTGAACTTCCCATATAATGAGTTGATGTTGATAGGAAGTGGCCCATCATAGAAGGGCCTTGATGTATCCCCCATCAACAATACGAAATAGGTATCATGATTTGAGATAGAATGATATCTATATGGAACTAGATCAGGAACGATTAACAAGGAATGGAGTCTTAAGAGTATTGTAGCAGATATTGACTTAATGACTTCTCTTGAAAACAATGATGACACTAAATGGAGTTAGCATCACTGACCCGAAACCAAAAAATTGAGGCTTTGAAAAGGTATGATGAACCAAAAGGAAATAATTTTTCCAAACCCAATAGCCACGAAGATAAAGTGGAAGAGTTTCATGTTCAAGAATGAATCACTTCTATTGACAAGTGGAGTGCCCTATTTTCCCAATTTCCCCAACCATATTGGTAAGTAAATATTTTTTTTTAACAAGATTTAGAAGGATAACATATGCTTTATTTGTAATTTAATACTTCTTATTAATCTCTCTGAGTATTTTTAATGAACCCTGAGAAGGAGTGGTTCGATCTCGTCATGTTTGACAAGTACATCACTGCTTGATTTTTTAACGAGTCCAACGATGGTAAAAATCGACATATTTTTCATCTTTAGAGAATTTGAAAAGGAGGTGAAAAATAAAACTCTAGTTGTTCCATTTTGTAGATAGTCTCTTGAGCTCGAAAAAGAAAAAAACTGTAGCAAAGAGAGCCTCTTATACATTCTCAACCAAGGTATTCTTTTTTTGTAAATAGTCTATCTTAGTCTAGAAAAGGGTTAAATTTATACTGAGTAGACATATTTTCGTTTGATTTAACAAGTTCTAAAAGACAAGTACACAAAAATATTTTCACATTTTGTGAGCCTAAAAAGAGATGAAATATGACTCCAAGGGGTTTCTTTTTCGTGAGTTTACAAATCTGGAAAAATATATAAAAGTATGCTAAGTTAAAATAATTTGTTAAAAGAACGATACAATCCATCAAAAATTTGTTGACCTACAAATACCACCAAAAAAATGATTAAAACTATGTTTTCATGATAAAAATTAACCATTACTAGGTTAAAGAGTTAATATGATAAATTAATGAGGAAATGGCCATAAGTAATCAAAATTATTACTCATTTTTTACCATTTCATATTTACCTTCAAGAGTGAGAGCTCTGTGTAGCTTTTTCCCTTGATATTCTATAGTTGATTGCGGCCAATATGGTGGATCATTTCAAGTGTCATCCCTTCTAAGTAGAATATAAAACCTTTATCTTTCATTTCATGATTTCATTTTGTGATTTCAAGCAAATTTTCTACTCTTTTTTAGGGCAATGGAGTTTGAATAACTTGCCCTTGGACCAATGAAACCTCCTAAAGTCGAAAAGAGTGTTGCATCTAAGTGATATTGAACTATAAGGAGGGGTGTAATGCATTGTTTCCCCTTACAGGCCAGTGTTGGGCATGAATCAAAACATTCATTTAGCATTTTCCTTCAACATTTGTCAAAAAAATTTCATGGAAAGGATCCTAACGAGTCTCTTGTTGATGTTTCAGATCTTCATTAGCACAAAATTGCCTTTGTATGGAGAGAAATAGAACATGAAGAATAGGGCATGAATGCATCAAATGATCATGCTACCATCTAGGTGCATAAATGTTGTCGATTTTTGAAATTTTTCTTGTTATTTCATATCAAGAAATAGATGGAATTACTATAGTAACTTATTCGTTCAAGGGAAGTGCAAGCACATGTATTCAAGTTAAGGGAACATATGCTTGAGATAAGGGTAGAGGACGTATATTATTTAACAATTTTATCCATGAGAGGTGGCCCCATCTCTCTCCTAGGTGGGAGAAGGGGTGGCGAGACAATGAAATACTACATTACTGCTCATTTCCAAATTCGAGCCAAGCCGACTAGGGATAGAAAGATCAACATAAAATATGTGACCTGTTTTCCATTAAGAACAATCATATTCATCATTTCCATATTGGTTGGAAGCTCAATACTTCATGCAGCTAGCAGATCATACATGCAATATAGTTTATAGTGTTTGGATCCAACAATATTCAACTGGAGTGAGGGGGTATTGGTCAGTATGAAAGAACAATAGTCTAAAGCAAGAGAGGGGAAATTTTAAATTTTTGGCTACCATTCAATATTGATATCTTTTCCCTAGAGAATATTCCATTATTATAGCCTCAACATATCACACTCGAGCCCATTGATCCCAGGGTTCCATGGATGAGAAGGTGGATAGATCTTATCTCCAGATATGTGGGTCCGTTGCTGATCAACTTCTGACTAGACGATTTTAAGTGGCTGGGTAGATAGTTCATTATAATATATGATCATCCATACGTGGGGATGGAATTTAATGGCAAATTTTAGCTTTCACTATCTAAGGGTGAGAAATGTGATGCTAAAATAAGATATTTTAACTATTTAAGTTTCTTAAGTTTTACATTTTTTGTGTTTTTGATGTTTTGGACACTTAAAATATTAATTTTTTCATGCAGATATTGGGCTCATTCAACCTATGGCTGCTTCATATATGTGTTGTGTAGGAGCTCCACAACAGGTACCAGTGCAAGTATAGGTCACTGCAGTAGGACAGGATGCACTACAAAATCTCAATCTGGTCGAGACCATAATAGAGGTGGTGCACCACATTGAGGGGTTAACACACGAGATATATGATACCATGAGTGACCATATTTCTATGCAAATTCAATGATGAAATATTGGATTTCGTAGTTGTATAGGTCAGATATTGCGCAAGATAGCTCATGTAGTGGGATGTTGTTAAATTTGGAAACTAGGGTCAAACTCGATGTTCCACTGCTCATATGATGGATATGATATTTGTTTTGGATTCATATTTCATAGAGGTGAAATATTGATCTAAATATTATCTTGTTTGGATGAGCAAAATTTGGATTTTGAATTTATTTTCCACACATGTGCAATTTGTCAAGGTCGACCAAAATTGTAATTTAGGCTCACAAGCCCAAAAATATGTGTCACACACCCTCATTGATGGATATAAAAAGCAAAGACTCAAACCTCATTTGGACATCAATTCATCTCACAAAATCTCTCTCATCTCATTGGTTCATACAGCCTTAGGAGACACTCTTTCTCCTCCCCACATGTGAAAGAGAAGTTGAAGATTTCAGATTGTGATAAGAGTTTGTGTGCAACGTTAACTTTGGGTCAACCTTGTCTTTTTGACTTTGATCTTTTGGAAATTTTTTTTTTTAGGAGGCCGAATTTTATGGCACGGAAATCGAGGTAAACCAAGTTTATTTGACTATTGCATTGACAAATACGTTGACCTCAAATAGCTAAATTTTGACTATTGTGTCGACTGAGTTTGGTTGAGGTATTTCCAAGTGTTTTGGGTTGACTTTGACTATGAGAAGAGGATGACTTTGATTGGATTTTACCGAGCTTCATTGGGATACTTTTTGTTGGTTTGACTAATGTTGAATTTGTTGGCTAGGGCATTGTGTTAACTGCTAAAAATTCTACTTTCTCTCTTAATAAGCCATACATTTATTATGAGATTAATGGCAGCTAATTCTAAAATGTTATAATGGTTTTTTGCTATCCCTATACCATTAATAACATATTTCATAAAAAATATCCCAATTTTCCTTATAATTATCTAAATATATCTATAATATCATAATAAAATGAGGTTTTCTGAACCAAATCTTAATAAGCCATACTCTTATTACAAGACTATTGGGAACGAATTCTAAAATATAGACGTTTATTTTTTTTCCAAAGAGAAATATAAAATAAAACTTATTTGAATATGTTTTGATAAATTTCTTCGCTCCAGGTTCCTCCCAACCAAAAAATTTAGTAACATGAATACCTCGTAATAATAATACCTCCGTGTTACTACTAGTTTCCCCGATCCCACTTGTATGTTGTATAAGAAAAAAATTGACTTCTTCAATTTATTGATTTCCACTTTTCCCTTCTGAGTTATAATTATTCATTTCTTGATGCTTCTTACTACCACTATATTTAGCTTCTGTCGTATAAGAAAGTATCTCTTTTTTATATTTAGAAAACTTAGTATATTTTCCTCCACCTCTTAGCTAAATTACCAAAACTATCGATGGCTAATTTTGCACATTGGATAATATTTTTCCATGATTTTATGAGAATAATAGCTGAGAAAATGAGGATAAAACAACTTTCCCAAAATACATCACCATTATATTTTTTTTGTTAAAATTGGAAGAAACCAAATACATTCAGAAACTTAGCAGCTCACAGTTGAGCAACCTTTACCTGGAGATTGCCTCACTGAGAACGCCCTGCTTTGATCATTATTCATAAATAATATATAATTTACATATGCATAGGAGAGTTAGAATTAAGTACTATAAAGTATGAATTAATTCTAAACTAGGATACACACACAACATATGAACAAACGTTCTCCAATAATACACATTCTTTGTTAATTCCAACACTCCCCCTTAATGGAGAAATGATTCACTAGTACCCCTAACATCTCCCTAAATAGTTAAAATTTAATTCTTCCAAGGGGCTTCGTAAAAATATCTGATGCATTATCAAAAACATTACATTATTTGATATAAATTTATTTTGACTGGACCTTCTCTCTAGCAAAGTGAAACTGGGTATCGATATGCTTTTTGTTTTCGTGAAACACAGGATTTTTTGCAAGTTTGATTGAGATTTGGTTATCACATCTGATAATTGTTACATCTTCTTTTTCTTCTCCAACACCATGGATAAGTCTGCTAAACCAAATTGCCTCACACTTTGTTGCATACATTTCTTTATACTCTGCTTCTGAAGAAGATAAGGATATAGTATTATGCTTCTTGTTGCTCCATGTAATGACCCTAGACCCAATGCTGAATGCATAACCTGTTATGGATTTTCTGTCATCCATATTTCCAGCCCAATCTTAATCTAAAAAACCCATCAATATAACATCAAACTAATCAATATATTTAATACCAAAGCTTAGGGTTCCTTGAAGATACCTTAATACGCCTTTCACTACCATCCAATTGCTCTCAAAAGGATTTTACATAAACTAGCACAAAACATTGACTGTAAAAGCTAAATTAGGTCTAGTTGTAGTTAGATAATCAAACTCCCAACTAGTTTTATATACAGTGTTTCATCCACCTCCTTAGAACCATTATCATTTTGAAGTTTGAAATTTCATTGTAAACCCACTGAGGCAGATTTGCACTAATCCATTCTGAACTTTTAAATAGGCTCCTGACATAGTTTGCTTGAGATGGAAAATTCTAGCCAGAATCCCTCCATATTTCAAGACAGTATAACTCGCCGAAGTCTTTCATATAAAAAACCTGTGACATATGCACTTTGATTTCTTTAAGGATCTAACTAGCATTTCCTATAATAATAATATCATCTACATATAAATAAATCAAAACAATTTTCCACTTTTCATCAACCACAATATACATATTTGGATCGTTCTTGCTCCTCTTATAACTATGTTGTAAGAAAAATGAGACAATTTTTTCATACCATGACATGGGTGTCTGTTTTAATACATACAGTGCTTTCCTCAATCTACAGACTAAATGTTCCTTCCCTTATTGAACAAACCCTTCAGGTCGTGCTAAATACACCTCCTCTTTCAATTCACCATTTAAGAAATTTGATTTCACATCTAACCGGTGTATTTTCCAGTGATGTTTCGTAGCTAAGGCTATTAACATTCTAATGGTGTTTAACTTAGCTACAAGGCCAAAGTTTTCTTCATAATCAATACCTTCTTTCTGCAAATACCCCTTAGCCACCAGCCTAACTTTATATTTATCTATACTACCATCTTCTTTAAAATTAGACTTGTATAATCATTTCCAAACTATGGTTTTTATTCCTTCAGGGAATTCAAATAGATCCGAGGTTTTGTTTTTATGTATTGGCTGATATTTCTCTTTAATGGCTGCCCTCCATTCATTATATTGATCATTTTATTTTTTATAGTTTAAGGGCTCAACAACATTCAAGATATTTTTCATGAGGGGATAATCTTTATAACTGAAAGGTAAGTGAGTCTCCCTACCTGATCTTCTTGTTATTGGAGTGGCCTCAAATCCACTTCGATCGTCCCTTAATGTACTTGGATTGTTGATTACGTCTCTATCATATGATTCTTCCTTTTTCTATTGCTGTTGCTACTCATGATTGTCCCTTGTTTCATCACTTCCATCTTCCAGTAGCAAAGGAATGTCCCACTCTTCATTTCCTTTATCACAATTTCCATCATCAACCTACTCATGGAATACTACATCTCTACTTGCAAACACTTCGTGAGTAGAAATATTAGATAGTTTATATGGTTTAAACTATGTATAGTACCCAACATAAATGCATTCAATGGCCTTTGGATCTAGTTTCTTCCTATCCTGTTTTGAAACATGAGAAAAATATTTTGAGCCAAAAAATCTTAAATCATTAACCGCAGGCTTGAAACCTAATAAAGCTTTGAATTGAGTTTTAATATCACGGCTTTTTGTTGGACTCCTATTCTTTAAATACACCGTAATATTTATTTCTTCTGTCCAAAAAACATCAGACATGTTATTACCTTTTAACATGATGTGTGCACACACCACAACGGTTGTGTTCTTCCTCTCCACAACCTCGTTATGTTGAGGAGTGTGGGGTACTCTGAACTGCTGAGCTATCGCATGGTCCTTGTAATATTTTATGTAGCCACTCTGCTTGTATTCTCCCCCTTGATATAAGTGGAGAGAATTTTGATGAACTTCCGTGTTTGTTTTACAACATATAGTGTTTTTTTTTTCAGACGTGGTTTAGATAGGAAGTTATGAAAGATATATTTATGTAATTAATTAATTATAAATTTTACATAATTAACATGTTATTTAAAGAACTAATAACAATATCATCATTATATTTTAATAAACAAACTGTAGTAAATTATTTTCTTATGGGATATCACATATATATTATCCCTATATGTACGAGACAGTGGTGGTAAAATATACACGTCCAAACCTAGATATTCTACACAAGTATATTTACATTCATGAAACTAATAATGTCAAAAAGAACATACCTTCAGCCTTCACTAGCTAATGTGGTTTAAAGAAGAATTACAATAAAAGGCCTTGATCCATCTCCAAAGATCTTACTTTTGCTACAAATTCCTATAATCTACACACACCACCACTAAAATAAAAACATATTTTCTACAAATGAAGAGTATTAGTGTACACAATATTGATCTATTAGAAAATATAAGTATATTCATATCCAAACGTCATGTACAAAAACATAATACAACATTAGGGGGTGAAATATAGCGTAGATTACATTAATTCAAATAACAATTTCTTAAATTTATAACTCAAAACATTGTAGTTCCCTCCTAGATACCTTGGTTATTTTTCATCCTTGAATGACTTGCTCTAATTAGGCTAATCATAACTATGCAAGGAATTAATACTAATAAATCTACCAACATAATGGTAATTACTAGTGCCTTTATCTATGTCTCTCCCCTTAAAGGGTCTCATTATCTAGACTTCTCATATACCTAAGAGGATGAATATAGACACCTATGGCTAAGAGAAGTTAGGCTAAGTCTTCAATTGTTGAACCCATACTAATTATCTTATCCTACTTCAAATTCATCATCTTTGGAAAGAAATATCTAGAAGCTTTCACTCATCACCGCTTCCTTTCCTTGTGTAACAAGTGATGACAATAACTCCATTTCCCCATTTCCAACTAATATAGAGTGACACATATCCCTCTTTCTGAGGAATTGGAGCAATGGGACATGAAAATGTCTCTCTCCAAGGATATGGGAGTGTTACTGAGAGGGGTGAATAGGAATAGGGAGATATGTGGAGGTGGGGGACGTAAGAGAGAGAGAGGAAGCTTGGGGAAAAGAGGGAAAAATAGAGGGAGAAAAAGAGTTGGGGAGAATGGTGAGAGATAGAAGAAAAAAAACATGCATGCTATTTAAACATCTATGTGTGTGTTATTTGAACATATGCATGATTTATAAATGTGCACATGCTTTATTAAATTAAAAAATAATACGAGATCATTTTTCTCTAATTACATGGTGGATGAGGGTGTTTCTTTGGTTTTAGGTATAAATTGGTGAACCTAGTAATTTCATCTAGATAATACAAAACAAGTACATTTTTACACCTTCCCATTTTAAACCATGTTTTTGTATATGCTCCACATGTCCAAATTAGATATCTTTTTATATACATGAATCGCATTTCTTAAAAACAGATTTTTTTAATTTCTAATTTAGAATTTCATTTTTGGACCCATTTTGAAATTGGAAAGGAACCTAATGGATACTAAGGCAACAATTGAAAGAACAATATGCGTATTCTACTATATTTTTCAATTTTAAGCAAGTATACAATCCTCATTAAAAATTATGGAAAAGTAATGTTACATAGTAAATGTCTTTTTCGTACTAATTTATTTTTAAAATGTCCATCATTTACATACCCAAATCAAGGCCTAAATTGAGCAAATGCATTATGGTTTAAAGAAAATTAACATACAGATATTAGAAAAGCACCATTATTTTTGAGTAATACGAATTTTCCAAAATAAAAAGTTACATATTCACAAAGATAGTTTCATTTTCTACATTTCATGTTTGCGCCGAGGTGCACTCTACAGCCCAATATGACCTCGATGTGTGAGTATCTTAGAAGAAAAAATAATTTATAAATAAACAATTAAAAATATATTTAAAGAATATAAATTTAAAATATGAAGAGTTTTACGAAAAGTAAAAAAAAAGATATGGTAAATAAATAAAACTTAACTTTTTTTTAGTTTTTACCAAGACTAAAAAGAAGTTTTGTTTAGGTGAATCCTCTCGCCAAATACCATGGAACAAATTATTTTTAATACCATGGGCCAAATACCATCGACGAAATACCATATTTATAAATGAGATATAAAAAGGAAAGGTAAGTAAATACAAATATATCATATAGGAGTAGAAATCAAAACCTAATTATATTTGAAGCCTCTCAACCAAATACCATGGACCAAATTAATAATAGTACCATGCAAAAAAAACATTATTAACCCTAACATTAATATTAAAATTTATTAAGTTTAATAACTTTATATTAATAATATATATATATATATATATATATATATATATATATATATATATATATATATATATGAGAGGGAAGAACAAAGACATATGATAGAGGTGGAGAAATAGAGAGAGTGACAAGGGATAGATGGAGATAAAATGAAGGACAGGGGAGAGGAGGAATGAAGAGAGAGAGACAGAGAGAGAGAGAGAGAGGGGAAGAGAGAGGGAGGTAGGAGAGAAACAGAGAGAGAGAGGGAGGGTGAAAGGAGGAGAGAGGGAGGGATAAAGAGACATAGTTGGAGGGGTAGAAAAGAAGAAATACACAGAGATTGAGAAGTAAAGAGAGAGTGTGTATGTTTATGGGTGAGATAAAGAGACATTTGAGGAGTGATGGAGAAAAGGGGGTAGATAAGGAGAGGGAAGAAGAAATGGATGGATATAGTAACATAGTTGGAGATATAAATAGAGTGTTGGGGGAATAGAGAGGATTTGAGGGCAGAGAGAGGGCAGAGAGAGAGAGAGAGAGGGGGGTTGAAGATAGAGGTAGGCGGGTGGTAAAGGGACAACAAGGAAGGACAAGAGAGAGGAAGAGAGTGATTGGGGATTGTAGAGGATTGTAGGGGAAAGAGAGAGAGAGAAAGATATCGAGTGATGTGGGAAGAGAGAGGGAGGTAGGAGAGAAAGGGAGAGAGAGGAAGTAAAAGAGAGGGGACTTGAGAGAGAGGAGGAGAGAGGGGCGGATATAGATATGGAGTTGGAGGGGGAGAGAGGGAAGGATAGAGAGATGGAGCTATATGGGGATAGAGGGAGGGATAGAGAGATGGAGTTGGAGGGGTAGAGATGGATGTATAGAGAGCTGGAGCTGGATGCGGAGAGAGGGAGCGAAAAAGAAAGACATAGAGACAAGTGGAGAGACAGAGTAAGTGACAAGGGAGAGATGGATAGAGAGTGTGTATGTTTGGGGGTGAGATAAAGAGAAAAATGAAAAGATCTGGAGAGAATGGGGGAGATAAGGAGAGAGAGAGGCATATAATGACAATGTTAGAAGGTGAAGAGAGAGAGAGAGAGAGAGAGAAAGAAAGAGTGGGAGTGGAGAGAGGTAGGGAAGGAGAGATGGATATGGATGTTGAGATAAAGGAGGGTAAGAAGAAAGAGATAAAGAGCTAAAGTTGGAGAGAGAGGGAGACAGAGTGATAAGGAGTGAAGGGGAAGATAAGTAGTAGCAAGGGAGAGCTAGGGAAGGGGAAGAGAGAGAGAAGGAGGGAGAGAAGGAGGGAGTTATAGATAGATAGAATGGAGAAAGAGAATGTATGTTTTGGGGTTGATATAGAGATACAAATGGAGATAGAGATATAGATGGAAGGTGAAGATAAAGAAGAGATATATGGAGACATGGAGGGAGGGACAAAGAGATTGATAAATATGGAGTGAGAGAGTGTGTGTGTTTTTGGGGGTGAGATAAAGAGACACAAAAGGAGAGATGGAGGGACATATAGATATATATGGAGGGGGGAGAGAGGGAAGAAGATTTAATACAATAGATGAATTTATTTTAGTGTAGATGGTGATTTGTAATCCTATTTGATTTCTTGCACTAGATGGATTGATTTTAGTGTCGATTTTGATTTCTAATGATATTTTATTACTTGCACTAGATGCATTGAATTCAATGTAGATGATTTTTAATTATATTTTATTTCTTGCACTAAATATATTTATTTTGGTTAGATGGTGATTTATAATCCTATTTGATTGCTTGCACTAAATGCATTAATTTCAATGTACATGTTGATTTATAATTATATTTGATTGCTTACACTATATGCATTGATTTCAATATAAATGATTTTTAGTCATATTTTATTGTTTGAACTAAATGCATTGATTTTAGTCTAGATGGTGATTTATAATCCTTTTTGATTTCTTGCACTAGATGCATTGATTTTAGTGTATATGTTGGTTTCTAAACCTATTTTCTTACTTACACTAGATTCATTGATTTGAGTGTAGATGTTGATTTCTAATACTATTTGATTACTTTAGTTAGATACATTGATTTATGTGTAGATGTTGTTTTCTAAAGTTATTTTATTTCTTGGATTGGATGAATTAATTTAAATGTAAATGTTTATCTCTGATTTGATGTAATTGCATATATGATGGAATGTTAATTTTAAAGTCATTGGATTAACAGTGTGCATTGATTTTAATGTAAGCACAAAAAATGATTTTTGTGTTATAGTGATTAAACCTAATAATATTGGATAGCAAGAGAGATAAGGTATGATTTTTACTACAACAACTCTAACTAAATATTTAAATGGTTTATGGTTTATGATTTCTACTTTCTTTTTTATATAATCAATATTAAAAGATGACAAAACTAACAAGGGTGACAATAAGAATAACAGAAGAAAATATTTTGAGATCGATCACCATGAAGGGTATTTGTAATTGACTACATTCTTATTATTCACATTTTGTATCATTCAATATTATTACATTGTCACTTTTCATTCAAAAAAATTATTTCATCATTAAATTTATTTTACAATATTTGTCATCTCAAGAAACTAAGGTAACTAAGAAAATTTAAAATTAAAATGACTTGATAAATCTCAAACACATTTAGAGTATTTAAAATGATTATATTAATATTAGATGTATTACATATTATTGATAAAATTGAATATATGTTCCTCATCTTATCGATAGAATTTTGCTTGGTCGCACACGAGTGAAACCAACGTAGATCCATGTTAAATACGAACCTATGAAGTGTTGAGAGGGATCAAATATCTCGAGGTAAAAACCTTTCCTCAAGTTTTGCACTCAAAAATGAGGTTTTCTTGAGAGATTTGATCCCTCTTGACATGTGATATATCCATAGTTAAGATGGATCTAGGCTGGTTTTACATCATGTCCTCAAATGTTATGTAAGTACCTATAATAATTATTTTTAGGTTGTCACAACTCTCCAACTAATTTATGGTCTATAAAATTTTAGTATTTTATTAGTTAATATAAGTTGAGTTAGCACTATAATACTATGTTTTATTCCTATGTGATTATGTTCCATTTATTTTCATACTTTTGATTTTTCTCCTTATACAACTCAAATCATTTTAAAAAATGATTTCAATACAACATATAGTCTTTAGTAACAACAATAGTTCTAAAATGAAAAATAACATTAATATCATTCAAACTTATAATCATACTAATATTAAATAAATAATGAAGCATAAACTAGATTTCTTCCACCTAAATTAAATTTTGGAAATATAGATAATTCCTCATAAACCACTATTCACAACACAATTTCATTCCACACATACACCCAAGGCATATAAACAATATTAGACTAATATTAGACTCATAGCCAATGTATACCTAGAAATTTGCTGTAAAACTAAATCATAATAATAATAATAATAATAATAATAATAAATATTATACAAACCTATATCACAAAAATAATATATGAAGTATATATAAATATAATAGAAATAATATAAAACTAAATGATATATAAAATATAATGCTAAAATAATAATTATATTGAGAGCTATGGATATTTTGGAATGTTATAATTGATATTTTGGACATATTTTTTTAATTAAATAAGGATTTTGTTAAAATTACAAGTTTGATTTGTAAACTCTACATAATTTAAATGTGCAAATTGTTTTTCAAAACATTGATTTCATTTGTATATTTGAAAATGACTTTTAAATTACAAAAACAAGATCAAACTAAATCTGATTTCTTACCATTGAGTTTCAAAATTCCCAAAGGTATAATAGTTAAACAACTTTTTTTGAAATAGTTCTTCAAAATTTTTAATTAAATTATTAATTATTTAGATAAATATTTGTGCTATTAATGACCTCATTAAGGTTTGGTCGACCTTTCAAGATAAGCTTGGTAAACCACATGAGATGGTTCGAAAATTCCACCAAATATTCATGATGTGATTAATCCAAAAAATATTTATTTAATTATGGATCACAAAAGTCTTAGATCTAACATTATCAATTATTATTAATAAATAATAAATATTTAAGTTGCGTAAAATATTTCGAAATATTTCTAATAAGAATCACAAATGAATATTAAAAACAATTATGCCTTTTTCAACTTTATTAACTAAATTATTTGATAATTACACCTTCTCAAGCCAGAAAAGTGTCAGGATTATTTTGTAGCAGTGTATTTTTTTTTTTCAGTAGAAAAAAAAACGCTATTATAAACAGTTCATATTCATCATTGATCATGAATGATCATGTTCAAAATACATTATAATCCTGAGCACATATGATCCAGTATGTAGGAAAGTCATGTGATCAGACATCCAGTTGCCAATCCGTCCCAATACAAGGAATATAATGATATCCTTCATCCAAATAAGTCGAAGCCCAGTTTCTAGACAAAAGAAATAGGCAACAAGGTAAGTATAACAAAATAGGCACAAGATGATTTTCCACCACTCCAATCCATTTCACAACCTGAAGCAAAAGAGAAAATATATACGGAGAACTTCATATATGATGTATTGATACTACATATACGAAAATCTACAATACTAAAGCATAAAGTCCAATAAGGGTAGAACAGAGAAAAAAGTTACATAGCCCAGAATCACAACAGCCTGACTCGCTTGAAAAAAAACCACACTCGCTTGATGTAGATTATGAAATAGGGAGTTCTTGATAATCCATTAATAAGTCCTTTCTGAAATGATATATCTGAAAAGTCCCATATGCGACCCTCAAGCCTCGCTTAGATAGTGAATTAGCACAGGAATTGAGCTCTCAGTATATATGCTAGATGGTAAAATCCCTAAACTTGCCCCATAAATATCTAAATATGTCTATCCAACCAGATCCGTCGAATCTCGAAATGCAGATTCTGTCATAGATTCCATCAATAGTATACTTAGAATCTCCATATAAGTGTATATAAGGAAGATTGAGCCAATAAGCTAACAAGCTACCACTCCATGCCGCCATGACTTCTGCTTTATTATTTCATCCAACACTACCATTCCATACAATTTGGTAACAATCATTATTCTCCAGTCTAATCCAAGCTCCACATGCACATATTCCATCCACGTTTTCACCATCAAAAAATATAGCCGGAAGCTTCAAATCATGTGTGCGAATCTTCTTAGACAGACCTGCATGCACAGATCCCGCTATAGGACAGATCATCATCCATTTTGCAATGTTCTGTATAATCACTGAAAAATTTAACTAAGCCTCCTGAAATATCCTGCAATTTCAAACAACCCAGATCTCCCATAATATGTAGATGGGAAGTTGATTGTAAGAGCATTTTGCATCAATCCAAGTAGTGATATTTTGTGTGAAGTCTGATGGCTTCTAGTTTGGATCACCAGAAAGGCCAGCAAAGTGATCCCAGATACTGAGGGATAAATAAAATGAAAGGAAAAGATGAAGAGTTGACTCACTATGTTCATGGCATAAAGGGCATCTGCCAAGCCCAGAGAAGGCCCTTTTGCTTAAATTTTCCCATGTTAATAATTTGTCCTTCCATATCAGCCATCCCAGGAGAACAATATTTTTTGGAATATTAAGCTTCCAAACCACATAAAAGATGGATCTTGAACCATTCAAGGATAACAGCATCATCTCAAGATCATATACATCCTTTACTAATACCCCTTTACCACTGTGCAAGCCTCTCCATATCAGAGAATCCCCCTGACCATTGAAGATAAAAACCAACATTTGGAGTCAAGAAAAAAGAGAATCCCATTGATTCAAAACCTCAGCCCTTAGATCCAACATCACGGATGATTTCCATATTGGAGTGCCCAAACTCCAACATTGAATCAAGTCAAATAATGTGTGAAACCCACGTTGATGTATCCTGTGCAAGAGGCGTTGATTGAAATCCACAATAGTATCAAAACCCTTAATCTTTCAATACCCAAAAATATGCTTTTCCCAGTACCAAAACACCACACCAATCTTCGACCAATAATGTGCTTGATTCGAATGAAGCTTCGCCATATACAAGAAGAATTGTTAGCATTCGTGAAGCTTCCATTATAAAGTAGGAAGAGAGGATTTTCCACAACATATTTGAGTTTAATGATCGAAGACCAAATTTCCCCTCCCATCAGAGAAAGAAAAAAGGATTTTTCCAACAACGCCTTATTAAAAATCCTAATATTAATAAGGCCCCAACCCCCATATTTCTTTGGAATAGAGATAGACTCCCAGTTGCATAGATGGAATTTCCTATTATTCTTTGGTCCCTCCCACGAGAAATTAGCGATGATAGAGTTTATAATGTTCACTACACGCACAAGAAAGAAATAGAAATGTGCCCAGTATATCACCATCTGTGTTAATACTGCCTGAATCAATATTAGTCTTCCTCCGAATGATAGGAACTTAGAGGTCCATCTGAAAACCTTACTTTTAAATTTATCTATCACCCATAACCAATCATGATTCCTGTAAGCGCAAGGTTTAAGCCTGAATCCCAAGTATGTGATACCATTCATGAGCATATTATAGTCAACCCCCATAAACTCGGGAATAAATTTGATCTCACCCGAATCACCTGACTCATATAACAGGAATGATTTGACTTTATTGATGTGCAGACCGATAGCAGCCCAAAATCGTATGAGTATGAAATGAAGATAGAACCATTGATTCCTATTAAGAATACCATATACTAATAAATCATCCACAAACAATGAATGTGTAATACTTATCGAGGGAGAGAAATCTAGGTCCTCAAAATATCCTTTTGATTTTGCCATATTCATCAATTTGCTGAAGCCCTCCATAATAACAATGAAAATTAGTGGAGATAGGGCGCAACCATGACAGTCCTCTTTTAGCCAGAAATAAATCACTCGGCGCCCCATTTATCAACAAGGCATAGAAAACTGAGGTGATACATGCCATTATCCACTGAATCGATCTAATAGATAAACCAATCCTCATGAGTATTAATCTGATATAAGACCAATTAGCAGAATCATAGACCTTTGAATGTCTACTTTCATGATAAGAGCCTCAGATTTCTGAAGATGAATAGAATGTAATGCCTCCTGGGCAATAGCAACTATGTCATGAATGGACCTTCCTTTTAGGAACCCAATTGTTCCTTAGAGATGGACGATGATAGGACCTCCCGCATTCTGTTTTCAATTATCTTAGAGATGATTTTATATATCACCTTACATAACACAATAGGTCTAAAATCATAGAAGAGGATGGGATCCATCATTTTTGGGATAATAGCTAGGAACATGGAGTTCATATCCCCTCGTATGAACCCCAAAATATGGATCTGTTCCACCACCATATGCAAATCATCCTCCAAATATTCAAAAGAAAAGATGGAAAATTTGGTTGGCCGGCCATCTGACCCGAAAGAGTATAGAGCTTCTTGTATCTCCCCTTTAGATATTTTCGCATCCATTCGTGTATTTTCTTCATCATCAAACATAACAGCCATGTGCTCTAAGATCCACGATTGACATCGATGATTAATACGAGGATCAACCTTATAAAACTATGTGAAATATTTTAGAGCCTCTTTTTGAATCTCCAAATCTTCATGTACCATGTAACCATCCACACCTTTAATATTCCATATTGAATTTATGTTTCGGAAGTCATTTGCATAATTATGAAAAAAATTTGTATTAAGTTCCCCTCCCGCAGCCACTGAACCCGACTTTTTAGCTTCCATGTAGTTTCCTAGATTTTTAGAATCTCCAATTTTCGTGCCTCCAGTTGTTCTATTGTAGAATATATTTGTGCATTAAGAGGATGAATCGTCATAACCATGTATATCTCTCATAAATACTTATTAATACAACCCAACTCCCAATTTATATTTTCATTTTTTTTTCTTTTTGCAGTGTGTTGAATCCATGGTTAAAATATATGATGAGTTATTTTTGTCTCCTGTATCAATAAGTGATCCCTAAACAGTTATTTTGATAATGCACACCATCAGTTTACCGATAACTTTTGTTTTCTTCACTCGAAAGGTAATGGAGAAACAAAAAGTGTAGAATGTTGAAATGTTACTTTCAACTATCCCTATGCAGAGCCTCTTTCCATTTTTTATCTCCAGTTTTTTGTCCTCCAGTCGCTTTCCAAAATAGCTGAACAATCAGTTTTAGTTTTTGATTATCGACGCCAGTCCTTTGTATTTGAAAAATAGATTTTTTTTTTGTGTTCGGGGACAGTCTCTATTTTGGGTAAAACAGAGTACTTTTTATTTTTTTTAAAGAAACAAAAAATGTTTTGAAACAATGTGGGCATTTTTTTATTTAAAACCCCATGGTCCCCACATAGTATAGTGTCTTGTTGATGTTGGAGGTTCTGATGCATTCATCGCAATCGGAAGTAACACACATAAACCATAGCCCTTTATGTTTTGTCCCGATGGTATAACCCCGATGCGTTCATTGCATCGAAAGTCCTTTGTATATGGCTCAAATGCAATGTGAAATGGCAGACCCGATCCCATTTTATATAGCGTAGTTTATGTTTTGATCACGGGTCCGTTCCTCCATCAGAATCAGAACTTTTGTTTCGTAATTTGTTTTATTGTTTTAAACCAGACCTGATGCATTTTATTTAGTGGAATTGGTAAGAGATTTACATGTTACAATAGTCACTTCTGTCAACAGCCTTCTAGAAAATGTGATGAGGATTTATGCACTGGATTGTATAATCCATCGCGCACACAAAACATTACATCAGCATTCCGAGGTTTGTAACGTGGAATGCGTTCCTGCAATTCGGTTGAATCGTTTTTGAAATCCGAAGTTTATCGAGCGATGAAGGTCGAAGTTTTACAAAGGTTTGTAATGTTTGTTTTAATATGTTTTATATGCATGAAGGGTATATGTTTTATATATGTTTCAAAATATATTAAAACATTTGTGTAATGTAAAGTGTGGTCCCCCGACAACTTTTAAATAGATGTTTTTTTAATTTTTTAATATAGCTTGTAATGTTTTAATATATGCTCGACATATAAAAGTGAAAAATCCCTAGAGGCATTTGTAATAGACAATGTGTTATGTTTTATTTTGAAAAAGCACAATAGTACGTGTTTTATGTGAGACATAGTGCATATTTTAATGCACAACAGTGTATGAAATACACAGGATAGAGTATTGAACTTTGTAACACAGCAGTGTGATTTTGAAAGAACAGAGAGTGTGTGTTTTCTAGCACTGTGTCATAGTAGCAGTGTAAGTTTTTCTTTGTAATCCCTCAGTCAAAGGAAGTGTTTGTAATAGTTTTTTTTTTAGTTAATGAAATAGAAATTTTCAAAGTGTGAATCTCTATCCCTGAAGCAAAGTTTTTTAAATTCTCTGTGTTGAAAAAGAGAGCATCATTCTCTCCATTGTTTGTTCTGGAATTTTTATAAATTTCAGCATGGTATCAAAGCTAGTCCAGGCTCTTTGAAGGTGTCCAAGAAGCTGAAGGAAAGAGTTCTTTGTTGCAGCAGCTTCTCCAAAAGAGTGAAGACTCAGTCAAGAAGAATCCAAGGTATTTTTCAAGTCATTTTTTTTGTGTTACTGTTGAAGACAGTCAGTTGTTTAAAAACATAGTAAATTATTCTGAAGCATAGTTAAGAGTGCAAGAATGGCTGGAGCCACCACTAGCATGGGTATTGGAAATACTCAGCTCCCAGAATTTAATGGGAAAAAATATGAATACTGGGCAATAACCATGAGAGCCCTATTTTATTCCCAAGACTTATGGGAACTTGTTGAGGATGGCTTTGTAGATCCAGCAGATGAAAATGAGTTTGATGATTTAACTAAGGAAGAGAAGAAACTGCTGAAGAGCAATAATAAGAAGGATGCTAGAGCCCTCTACTTTTTGTATCAAGTAGTGCATGAGAGTGTGTTTCCAATGATAACAGTAGGCAAGAGATCCAAAGAAGCATGGAAAAATCTCAAGACAACCTATCAAGGCATGGAGAAAGTGAAGACAACAAAACTACAGTTGCTGAGGAGAGACTTTGAGACTCTCTGCATGAAGGAGTCAGATAACATTGACTCATTATTCACACATGCTATTGGAATGGTCACATAGATAAGGTCTCATGGAGAGACTCTTGAAGAAAGGAGGATTATGGAGAAACTCTTGAGGAGCCTACCCTCAAGGTTTGATGTGATTTTCACCACCATAGAAGAGACCAAGGATGTCACAAAATTTTCAGTGGATGAGCTACATGCATCACTGATGACACATGAGAAGAGATTGGGTAGAAATGAAAACTAATCTCTAGAGCATGCCTTTAAGACGCATATTTCCTTTAGAAGACGAAGAGGGCAAGGCAGAGGAAACAAAAGAGGAAGAGGCAGAAGCCAAAACAGAGGTGGAAGAAACAGTCTAGAAAATGCTCAAGGAAGGGGCAACAATCCAAATCAGCATCAAGGCCAAGACAACAGCCAGCAAAGTGGCCAGAAAAATGCTCAAGGACAAAGGTATGATAAATATAATGTCCAATGTCACTATTGTATAAAATATCGACATTATGAAAATGAATGTAGAAAGAAGCAGCATGATATGGGTAATAGAAAAAATGAAAATTTTACTAGAGAAAATATTAGCCAAGATAAATTGTTTTTAGCTTGTAATATGGCTGAGGAAAAGAGTGAAGATTTATGGTTTCTAGACTTCGGTTGTAGTAACCATATGACAGGAAACATAGCCATGTTTTCTATGTTAGATGAGAGTGTGAAGTCACAAGTCACACTAGGGAATGATAGTAAAATTTATCTTATGGGAAAAGGAGATGTAAATGTTTTAACAAGGAAAGGTGAAAAGAAATCCATAGTAGATATCTATTATGTTCCAGCAATGAAATGTAACCTCTTGAGTATTGGACAGCTTCTTCGAAAGAGGTACAATGTTTTCTTTGAGGATGATGTTTGCACCGTCATGGATAAACCACCCAGCAAACAATGTATTGCTGAAGTGAAGATGACAAAGAATAGGATGTTCCCTCTCAGGATTAAAGCAGATTTGAAAAATGAATAAGAGATAGAAAAAGTGACACAAGAGGCTTTCCAAAGCAAACCAAAAGATGACAATTGGTTGTGGCACTTGAGATTTGGACTTCTCAACTTTGGAGGTCTTAACTTGTTGAACAAAAAAGGAATGGTAAGAGGTTCACCATTGATTGAGAAACCAGACAACATTTGTGAAGGTTGTATCTTGGGTAAACAACACAGAGAAAGTTTTTCTTCCAGGAAAAGCATAAGGGCAAAAGAACCCTTAGAGATTGTCCACTCAGACTTGTGTGGACCGATGCAAACTCCATCACTTGCTAGCAGCCATTACATGTTAACATTTATTGATGATTTTACTAGAAGAACTTGGGTTTATGTTTTGAAAAACAAAAGTGAACTGTTTGGAAGATTTTGCAATTTAAAAGCACTTGTTGAGAACCAAAGTGGGATGCATACCAAATTCATAAGGATTGATAGAGGAGGTGAGCATATCTCTAAATATTTTCTACTTTTTTGTAGAGAAAATGGGATTCATAAGAAGTTTAAAACTAGATATACTCCACACCAAAATGGATTTTTTGAAAGGAAGAATAGAACAATAATGGAAATGGTAAGGGGTATGTTAAAGGAAAAGCATTTGCCTAATGCTTATTGGGCTAAGGCTGTACATTTTGCAACATACATCTTGAATATATGCCCTACAAAAGAATTTATGAACAAAGTTCCAGAAGAGGCATGGAGTGGCACACAGCAAGGTGTCACACATGTGAAACTTTTTCGATGTGTGGCTTATGCACACATTCTAGATCAGCTAAAGAAGAAGTTGGACAATAAGGGGGAGAAATGTATTTTCATTGGATACAGTGAGGAATCCAAAGCTTACAGGTTGTACAACCCATCCAGCAAGAAGTTTATTGTGAACAGAGATGTTCAGTTCATTTAGGAGGAAGCTTTGGATGGAAGCATAGAGAAAACAGTGAATGTTAAACACTTTTTATCTCATGTTGAAAATGATGATGAGTTGGCTGAAATACATCCCCCAACAGCAGCACCAACACAAGGGAAATAAGAGACATCCTTGAGGAGAAATGAAAGTGCTTCTCCAAGCACACCACAAGGAGGAAATTCAAGTGCTTCTTCAAGCACTTGCAGACCAAATGAAAGAGGTAAGAAGTTCAGAAATTTTAATGATATTTATAAACAAGAGGGAGCGAATGAAGGTATGAACTCTTTTTTTTCTTTATATTTTCATGTTGATGACCCTATTCATTTTGAAGAAGCTATTAAGGATATGAAATGGATAGAAGCTATGGGTGAGGATGTTAATGCCATAGAAAGAAACAAGACATGGGATTTGGTTGAACTCCCAAAAGGTAAAGATGTCATTGGAGTTAAATTAGTCTACAAGACCAAGAGTAATGCTAAAGGAAAAATAGAGAGACACAAGGCCAAACTTGTTTTCAAAGGGTATAAGCAGAAGCATGGGATAGACTATTAGGAAACATTTGCACCAGTTGCTAGAATGGAAACCGTGAGAGCAGTGTTGTCCATAGCAACACAAAAGAAGTGGAAAGTTTGCCAAATGGATGTGAAGTCAAAATTCCCAAATGAAGTGTTAATGGAAGAGGTTTACGTTGAACAAACTCTAGGCTATGAAAATAAAGGCCAAGAGCACAAAGTGTGCAAGTTGAAGAAAGCCCTTTATGCGCTGAAGCAAGCACCAAGAGCGTGGTACAGTAGGATAGATTCCTATCTACTCGAAAATGGATTTGAAAAGTGTGAGGGAGAACCCACCCTCTACATCAAAGAAAATGATGGTAAAATGTTGATTGTGGTTTTATATGTTGATGATGTTATATTCATAGGTAATGATGATTACCTTATTGAAAATTTTAAAAGAGTCATGAAAGAAGAATTTGAAATGACTAACATCGGTTTGTTGAGATACTTCTTAGGAATAGAAGTAGAACAAGATGAAAATGGGATTTTTATCTCATACGAAAAATATGTTAATGAAGTGATGGAAAGATTTAATATGTAGGAGAGCAAAGCAACAATCACTCCCACAGTGATGGGATTAAAACTCAGCAGAGAGGACAGCAGCAAGGATTTTGATCCTAGTTTTTACAAGAGCATATTTGGTAGCCTCATTTATTTGACTGCAACTAGGCTCGATATAATGCATGTTGTTAGTTTGATTTTCAGATTCATGGAGAGGCCAAAGGAAGCACATTGGCAGGCAGTGAAGAGAATTCTGAGGTATGTTAAAGGAACCAAATGGTATGGAATTTTATATACTGCTTCAAAATGTTTAGATTTAATTGGATACATTGACAATGATTAGGCTGGAAGTGTAGATGATCAGAAAAGCACTTCCGGTTATGGTTTTCACATGGGTTTAGAAGCCATTTCATGGGCTTCTAAGAAACAGCCTATTGTAGCATTGTCTACAGCAGAGGCAGAATATGTGGCAGCTACAACAGCAGCATGTCAAGCAATTTGGATGAGGAGGATTTTTAGAATTTTGTGCCAAGCACTACAAGAAAAAATGACATTGGTGAGGGGCGATAATGGTCACCATAAGCTCATTGGTGAGGGTCAAAAGAGCCTTCGTCACCAAAAATTGAACGTCACCAAAGGTGGCATCGCCGAAAGTATAGGTTTTGTGGTGACATTCAAGGTCTGTCACCAATAATGATTTATAGTGACGGAAAATGACCTTCACCATTTCATCTGAGCAATGGTGATGGACAATAGCCACTATCACCAAAAAACTGAATGTCACCAAAAGTGGCGTCGCCAAAAGTATTTGTTGTGGTCACATTTAAGGTCCGTCATGAATATTAATTATAATGATGGATAGTGACCGTCACCATCTCATATGAACAACGATGATTTTTTGTGATGGACCTTTCATGGCCATCACTATTGATGCATATATATGGCGACGTTCATTGACCGTCACCATAAACTCATTGGTAACATCAAGGTCCGTCACGAATAATGACTATAATGACAAATAGTGACCCTCACCATTTCATATCAACAAAAAAGATGGTGATGGACCTTTAATGGTCGTCACTATTGATGCGTATATATGGTGGCGTTCATTGACCGCCACCATTTCATATTTTGGTGAGGGTCGAAAAATGTCACCATAAAGTTATTGGTGATGGTCAAAAGAGCATCCGTCACCAAAAATGGATCGTTTTCATTCCCTATGAATATCAGGGCACGATGGAATCGAACCACCAACCTCCTGCTTGTAAAGCAGGTGCTCTTCCATTGAGCTAGCACCCTTTAAATAATTAGACTTTAAACTGGCAATTCCCGCTAAAGGTGCAAAGATACACCAAAGGAATAGAAAATCTAGGAAGATCAAAAGTTTCTAGAAATAATATATTCAATATACATAATAAAAAGACAACAAGAATAAATTTTGATATAATCTAACAAATCATGTACTACATAGGAGAATAAATGGAAAGCACAACTAGAAATTTGAATCACAACATAATAATATAAAAGAACATGCAACAGGAAAGGAACAACTCCACAGTTCAAGAAATATGAACAATCCATGGGCATGTTCTTATATATTGATATAGATAATGAAATAGAAATATAGATTTATGAAATTCAAGTATCACACAAGAATTTCTTGAACAAATATGAATATGTAAAATAGTATTTTGTCATTTGGATTTACCTTGCAGAACCTCGGGAAAAAATTTCCACAGAAACAACCAATAAACATAACAACATGGACCTCAAGAGCAATTGTGCAGGGGATAAAATATGAAGGTAAAGCACTAGAGAAGTATTCCAAGAAAATTATGAAAATCATATCTAGAAATAACTGAGAACCCTCTGAAGTAAACCACACATTTATCATCATGACTAGTACACTTGCAAAAAAAGATTAGAATAAATTATGAACTATTCCACCAAAAAACAGTGAATTTTTCCACTAAAATACAGTTTCAAATTAATCACTAGCATGAAGCTAACTTCTCTACAAAAATAGGGAAGTTTCAAGACAATGTATAATACCTTGCATTGCAATTGTGTTGATAAAACCTTCCAAATAATAAGACCACAGCAGTCAACAAGAGGGTCATCATACTTAATACTATCAAAGAGTGGTCAATAGAAAAAGTGAATTGACGGACCTTCATAACTTGCATTGGTTCCTAATCCTTCATCCAACCCTAAAATTTTAGACCAAGGTTAACATTTTGAAGGAAAATTAAGAAAATTCACATGATCTTGTGAAATAATATTTTTATCACTACCATTAAATATAATGCAACAATTTTGCACAAACAAAGCATCCTTGTCTAAAGTGAAGTAGTAAGTCATGATTAAGACTAATTGTGGGCTTAGAATTGTTTTTCCATTTTTTTTTCAATTGTTAGAATTATCGTACTTAGTAGCAGAGGCATTCCCACCATGGATTGGGAAGTCCAAAACAACCACTTATGTAACTGAGATTGTTGACTATAATCATTTTAACCTTATCTTTCCTTTTGCTCAACCACTGAAATATGTGTTGAGAACATTTTGCTTAAGACATCCCTCATTAGAATGGGCAAACCATTAGTGATAATAACAATATTCTCATAACATTTCCACTATCATTACAATTTATTTTGGGCTAAAACTTAGACTTATGGGTATCTTCTTCATGCCTTGTAAACAAATGAAGATGACAAAGGGAAGGATCAGAAGAAGAGGGATTAGAAAACATCCAACGAGAGGAGCTTAAATCGTTTTCAATGATGCTCCATCTTTAGGGATCACTTTTGTAACTTTCTTTCGATATTCAAGGAAAGCCAAAAACCCTTGCTCCAATGAACTGAGTGCATGCAAAGTCCATCTTGTGTTGAATATGAAATAAGAGACACTTGATAAAATTGAAACATTAATCCCCAAAGATGAATTTTTCAATATACTAATGAACAATCAATACCATCAGCTTTCAGAGAGGCAACCACTACTAAGTAGCTCCTTCCTAAGAAGTACAATACAAGAGAAATGAAGGCAATTTTAAATGGGTTACCAAATTCTGTGAAGGCCAATTTTGAAAAATGTTCGTTAGAAAAATTCATATGGGACAAACTTCATGATCTTCACTCAAAAGGAGCATTGATAATGATCTCTAGTCAAAACGATGATGGAAAACAAGAAAGAAGTCTAAAATCCATCAAGGAAGTTGAAGATAAGAGAGATGAAAACAAGGCTAAAGAAGACATAGAAGATGAAGAGAACAAAGAAGACTTTCAAGAATATCTCCTTAATAAACTTATGGCTTCCATGGAAGATATTAACAGGTTGAAAAAGGAAAATGGGGAACTTAAGAAGAAAGCACCAGTTGGTGACCAAAACAAGACAAGGAAGGAAGTTGACATTGTCAAGCTTCAAGTTCAAGAAAGAGATGAAGAGCTCCCTAAACTTAAGGAGGAATTTCATCAAAACAAAAGAAAGCATCATGAAGAAGTCATATCTATGACAATTCAATTGGATAAGGCAAAAAAAAGGGAAGAAACTTTGTCAAGCCACCTTGAACAAAGACTTACTAGCTTGAACAATCTTGAAGCAGAGATTGGTCAATACAAGGAAGAGGTCTCGTCTCTTAGATCTCAACTAGAAGAAGCAAGGAAACAAGCACAAGGAGCCAAGAAGGTGATAGAAACTTTTGCATTCATAGAAGGACAAGTTGATGAAGCAGAAAATGAGAGAAACACCATGATATGCCAACTAGAAGAAAAGGAAGAAGAAATCTTCAAACTAAAATCAGACATCGATCTTTTCAAGGCTAAAACATGTGAATCTACAAGAATAAAAGAATAAATGGAGATCAGTCTAGCAAAGAAGAATGAAAAAGTCTTCATAATGAAATCAAATATCATCTCCCTTAAAAATGAAGCACACGTAGCAACAAGGATTATGGAAAAAATGAAGAAGCAACTAGTTATGAAAGATGAAGATTGTGCAATGTTGAAAGGAGAAATTGTCTCTCTTAAAAAGGAATTTTACTTGTTGAATAAGAACTTAAAAAACTCTCAAACCCTAGATGACATCCTAAGTCATCAAAGGTCCCCCCTTGATAAATCAAGGCTTGGCTATGTAGATGAATCCTCAAGCAAGGACGATAATGTTTCAAAAAACAAGGATGTGAGGAAGCCAAGAAGAAATGATACTCCCAGCTCCAACAAAGGAAAGAGTCAAGATGACATTAAAATAAACCCTACTCCAAGGAGACTTACAGATGGTGTCAAGAATACAAAAGGCAATGAATATCATCAAAGAATTCCAAAGTAAAAATACTTCAGAAGTACTTAAAGGAACTCTTCATCTCCCAGGTACCAGATTATATTTCTTGGATGTTGTTATTCTTGTGCAAACTTTGGGCACATAGAAAAATATTCTAGGGCATATCACAAAGACAAATATAGTGGTCCCTATAAATCTCCTAGAAGCAATTTTGCAAGAAGTCATGATTTATTATTCATGAACAAGATAGATTTCTTCAATTTCCATAGCATTGGACATATGGCACATGATTGTAACTTGACTTGGATTCCTAAACAAGCTAAAACCATGATAACCAAGCCAGAGAAGAAAATTACACAAGTATGGAGAAGGAAGCAAGTTGAATCCAGAAGTCTCTTGAACACTACAACCAACAACTCATGTTGTTGACTTGATGAATTCATCCTTGATTTTCCAAGTGTTTGAAGATGAGACTATGCCAAAAAGGAGACCATGCATACTATTAGGGGGGGGCTGGTGACTCGTGACTATTCTTGCAGAAACAATCCATGAAGAGTCTTATGAAATCGTTGATGGATCACATATGGAGAATATATAAAGATCATCTCCATTAAAGAAACATGATTTTTTACGCACCCAATCTACCATTTTTGAATATGTCTTCCACTTGATCACAAGGATGCAATATTTCTTGTCAAAGGAAAAAAGAAGAGCTAGCGGAGGTTATGTAGATAGGGGGAGTCGATTGACTATTTACATGAATATATGCAAAGGCTTAGGGGAGAAAGTTAATTGAAGAGCACCATGACAATGAGAGCAACATATATACCTATGTATAATTATTATTGATGAAGAAAATATGATAAAAGAAGCAGCTTGATTGTAGAAGCACTTGAGCAACCCATTTTCCATTGATGTCAAAAGGGGAGAGAATGTTGAAGGGCAATAATATTGCCATCAATGACAAAGGGAGATATTTTTGGTCTATAGTTGTCATTAATGTCAATAGAATGATGTTTTTGTTGAAGATAATGAAAACCCTAAATTTATACTAATACCTGTGTTGTTGCACAAACCGTAAATCCTAACGACATAAAACCTTAAAAGCCCTATCTTATAAAATCCTAAATTCTAAACCTTCCTCTAAAATCCCTAAAACCCTAACCATACATTTACACTACCATACATTACCTTATGCTACCATACATTTACACTACCAAACATTACCTTATGCTATGATACACACTACCATACATATTTAATAAACATAATCCTTGGTTCCAAATAGGTTTTGATACAACATAAAAATTCCTTACTAACAACAATGAATTAACTTTGATTAATGGAAAACAAACATGGCATACATATTCTCTATGACCATACATGGAGACATAACATTGGTAGCAGAGTTTAATACATCACTCATGGGATACAACACTTGCATGGCAGACAAGGTCTTATTTGATCCATGTATATAGATGTAATGCATACATCACATGGCAGACAAATATTGTTTTTAAATAATATACTAAAGATATGTGGGCTACTAAAAATATGACTATCAGCTCCCAAACATATGTATATACATAAATTATGCATTGAAGTCAATATGGAAGCAACAGCCTTAGTGGTCTCCACATACCCGTATAGTTGTTAAACAACATCAGGAAAATACATACACAGAGGATAAATAAGCGAGGAGCACAACTCGGGAAAAATCAAGGAGGTGGCAGTTCGGTTTTTGAAACAAAGAAGTCTGACAGTCTCAGACGACAGAAACCCACAGTCTATTTATTAAATAAAAATTTCAGAAGAATGAAAATCTTCTAACTTGTTTCAATAACATACTCATATTAATGTTGTTGTAATTTGACATATATATTTTGACGTGCAGATTATGTTCAGTGATAAGTGATTTCTGTTGTGGGTTTATTTGTTTAAGATTCATTCAAAATTTGTCTTCACATTAATCATTGGTCTCAAAATTGTGCCATACCCTTGCAATGAAATGTATATATGTGATATCGATGCTCTGCAGCGTATCTATATATGAGATTGAGGCATAAGCTCACATTTGGACTAATACGACCTCTTCCTTGGACGTGTGGTGGCATAATTCACACTTGTATGGAGCTCGAATCCTCTTGAACTGCATAAATCAGATCCATAGAGAATAAAAAGAGCTCAGACCTATTGGAAAAGAAGCTCGGAGTACAACAATCTCGTGGAGGCTCATAGAAACGTGGATTGGCCACCTATTTGCTGACTTGTGGTTACACTTCCCCTGGATCAACAAGCTTGGGTGTGTCCTTGTGGAAGCACGAACCTCCATTTCTCTTTGGTTATTCCTTCAAACAGTGATAAAACTTAAGAAGCCTTGAACTATTAAAATAGTCCGCAAGATAAAAGGATCACTGGGAGGTTGGAGAAAAGTGGGGGGAGAGAACATTTCATTAGAACAGGAATCGTCATTCTGGGGGGTGAGGAAGGAATTTTGGAAGGAGAGGTTTCTGTATTTGAACAAGTATAAGAAGATCCTTGGTAGGGACAAACCTCTTCCCAAGTGGACCGATGTGGATGTGGAGGATTTCATCCAATTGGATCCCGTCTATGGCCCTCAGCTGAAGCTCGTGCGAGTATGTTAATTTTTGAGTGAATATGTCCAAGTATAATTGATATATAAAAGTACAATATAATTAAATTATTCATCTGCTTACAATATCTAGGCAACAACAAGACTCATTAATGCCTAACTTTAACATAAGCATTCATTAGCAAGAAAAGGTGATTGAGTAAGAAGTTCAACTCCAATGCATGATGGATTTTTGTTAAAATTGGAAACCAAGGTCGGCCTCCCTTATAAGTTGGCTCAAGAAGCTCAAAATTAACATCCTTTCTACTCCACCGATTAGTATATAAAGTGGTGATTTCTTCCTCATTCGACACATTGAAGGGCTCGTCTTCTCCTCTGAAATAGGACGACATATAAGGCTGGACACAGGTGACAGGGTCGAGGTTATTATCAGACCCATCTCTGTTTAGGGCTCGGTTTTCTTATTGAGAAAGGGCCGTAGGTCTGTGATGTAATGCATGGAGGATGCAAGGTCTATCTAGGCAGCGTATCTCTATTTTGGGTGCAGATTTTGTGTTGGATAAGAGCCACAGTTGGAGGATAGAAAGTCTGTGCAAGGAAACGTATCTTTAGTTGATTTTTACTGAATGCGAATGATGGCTTAGTAGCATCTAAGTCAATTTTGTACATTCCATCATCCACATAAGGGTGTTTAAAGATTCAAATTCCAACTTAGGCATAGGTATAAAAATGAAGTCATAATACCTGAAGCAATGTTAGAGACACATCGTCGCTTTTCTAGTTACCTCATATGATGTATAATGTTTGAATGAGGTAAGGATGGCTTCAGACTTACAGTCCGACATACAATCAGTATTGATATGACAGTCCATAAATCATGGTGCTTTAGCAAGTCCCTGATATATGTTAAATCTAAGTTGATCTCAGCCATCTATCTCTCTGCTATTTTCAAAATCAATCAAATAAAAAGGCAGTCTATAAGACCTAGGATTAATGAGTATTACAAGCAAAAGCATCTGATTCCATAATCAATCCTTCTGACATAACATTTCTGACCTTTATATAGGTTTGTATATTATCTTCATAGGGGCCTGTTGGATAACTATGCATATTATCTTGGTATAGTTCAGATGGTACAGTTTGTTGATTTCAGTTTGGCTATGGACTGCATAAATTCATCTCTCGCTCTATTTGGATAGGGATCCTGACCTCTAATTTTTGTACATTTATGAACCTCAGTCTCTATTCTATATATGGCCATGAACATTGCTCTTATGACTTGGCATAATTATGATATTCCGCTGCGTTTGATATCACAGTGGTTGTAGTATCTCAGTGGCAGCTTATTGGCATCACAGTGGTATGCTTGATCTTTGGCTTATTTATCTTGGGAATTTATCGGTTATGATATATACACTAGAAATAATAAATAAGCCATGGATTTTAGTGCACTTAGACACCAGGAAAATCGAGGCCACAGGGAGGGTAGAAATAAAGCTTATATCTCAATCCTAAGAAAAAAATCACAACAGCAATAGAAGTCTCAATCTTAAAAAAATCACAACAACAAAAGTTTCAATCTAAAAAAAATGAAAATAAAAAACAAAAAAAAAACAACAGCCTCTCAGTTTCATGTGCATATAACAAAATCTGGAAAAAAAATGCAATCTGAATAACTGGTAGATAAATCTCATTCACGCAGTAACAAATGAAAATAAACAAATATCGAATTCAAAACAGCGCCCTAATACCCGAAGCAATGTTAGAGACACATCCTCGCTTTTCTAGTTACTTCAAATGATGTCTAATGTTTGAATGAGGTAAGGATGGCTTCAGACTTACAGTCCGACATACAATCAGTATTGATATGACAGTCTAGAAATCATGGTGCTTTGGCAAGTCCCTAATATATGTTAAATCTAAGTTGATCTCAGCCGGCTATCTCTCTGCTCTTTTCAAAATCAATCAAAGAAAGAGGCAGTCCAAAAGACCTAGGATTAATGATTATTACAAGTGAAAGCATCTGATTCCATAATCAATCCTTCTGACATAACATTTTTGACCTTTATATAGGTCTGTATATTATCTTCACAGGGCCCTGTTGGATAACTGTGCATATTATCTTGGCATAGTTCAGATGGTACAGTTTGTTGATTTTAGTTTGGCTATGGAAGACATAAATTCATCTCTCACTCTGTTTGGATAGGGATCCTGACCTCTGATTTCAGTACATTTATGAACCTCAGTCTCTGTTCTATATATGGCCATGAACATTTCTCTTATGACTTGGCATAATTATGATATTCCATTGCGCTTGATATCACAGTGGTTGTAGTATCTCAGTGGTAGCTTAATGGCATCACAATGGTATGGTTGATCTTTGGCTTGTTTATCTTGGGAATTTATCGGTTATGATATATACACTAGAAATAACAAATAACCCATGGATTTTAGTGCATTTAGACACCAGGAAAATAGATGCCGCAGGGAGGGTATAAATAAAGCTTATCTCTCAATCTTAAAAAAAAATCACAACAGCAACAGAAGTCTCAATCTTAAAAAAATAACAACAACAAAAGTCTCAATCTAAAAAAAATGAAACTAAATAATAAAACAACAACAATCTCTCAGTTTCATATGCATACAGCAAAATATGGAAAAAAATGCAATCTGAATAACTGGTAAAAAACTTTTGTTCACGCAGTAACAAATTAAAATAAACAAATATCGAATTCAAAACGGCACCCTAATACCTGAAGCAATGTTAGAGACACATCCTCCCTTTTCTAGTTACTTCAGATGATGTATAATGTTTGAATGAGGTAAGGATGGCTTCAGACTTACAGTCTAACATACAAGCAGTATTGATATGACAGTCCAAAAATCATGGTGCTTTGGCAAGTCCCTGATATATGTTAAATCTAATTTGATATCAGCCATCTATCTCTCTGCTCTTTTAAAAATAAATCAAAGAAAGAGGCAGTTTAGAAGACCTAGGATTAATGATTATTACAAGAGAAACCATCTGATTCCATAATCAATCTTTCTGACATAACATTTATGACCTTTATATAGGTCTGTATATTATCTTCACATGGCCCTGTTGGATAACTATGCATATTATGAACCTGAATAAATGGTAAAAAAATTTCATTCACGCAGTAACAACTGAAAAATAAACAAATATCGAATTCAAAATGGTGCCCTATATTGAATCCTAACAAATGTGGATGGGGCTCTAAAGTTTTCTTACCTGGATAAATTGCCAGCATTGCGGGGACTTCCATGATAAAAATTACTAGACAGGGTCTCCGGTTTAGCCGCTGGAAACTGCGGGTTATTACTAAACATACTAATGTGTTGGTCTCCGTTTACTCTCTCCAACTTTAAAATCCTAGTAAAACCTTGGTATTGAAAGAAAATATACCTTGTAGAAACCCTAACACCGAGGTTTTAACTGTAAAATTGTTGCCAACTCCTGCAAAATGAAGATCGATGGATATCACAGAAAGAGGCGACTTCAAAGCTTTGACCAGATCCAAACAACTTGAACTAATTTTCACCTCAGAAGTCCCCAACTGAGAAAAGCCGAGTGCCCATTGAAAAGCCGAGTAACCATTTGATAGTTGAAGAATCCTGCAAGATGAAGATCAATGGATAGCAGAGAAAGAGGCGACTTCAAAGCTGATCGATAGCAGAGAAATAGGTGACTTCAAAGCTGTGACCAGTTCCGAACAGCTTGAACTAATTTCCATATGAATGAAACTGAGAACTCCCCAACTGAGAAAATCCGAGTAACTATTTGATAGTTGAAGAAGTTGAATATTGGCTTGTGAATTTTGGTGGTAATGCAGGGTAACATGGAAGGAGGTGACACTTCGAATAATTTCAAAAGGGGAAAGCCACATAAGGTATTATATGAAGATCTCAATTTAAATATCTTTTTCATAAAAATAGTTAGATAGTTAGATATATATTGGAAAATATAATGATCATATAAATCTTGATAAAATAAAAAAAAATATTTTGGACCATATAAATTTTGATAAAGGAAAATAGAACATTCTCTTGAATCTCATAATAAATGGAGCATTTTACATATGAGGTGATCCTTTAACTCAATGTTGTGTATATCACAAAGCTGGAATTTGTTATTGAGAAGGGAAATATTATGATGTTATTAGTTTCAACTACACACTAATGTAAACCCAATTTGAAACCACCAAGGGGGATTTGAAGGGCAACATCTAGTGCTCTTCTGGGCTAAAAAATAAGCCCCCCTCTTATTTGCATGAATTTTTCCTAGTGCAAATCCATCTTAGAGTTAAGGCCATGAAAAGATGAAGTCCAAGTACTAAATTTATTGCTTATAAATAACCTCTTTAACAACTTGACAAAAACATATAATGATGTAATTTACACTGGAGGTGTGTCACTTGAATTGTATTACAATTGTAATCGCTCCCCCACACAAAAGTGTCATGCTCCCTTATGATGATGCATCAACCCTAATGGAGAACAATATCATGATGTAAGAGAAATTTAAACATGATCTAACTTTAATAGTGCCCTACATTCACCCCTTGGCTCACCACTCATGGAAAATGTGAGGCTATTTCAAGCATTAATGTGGATAATATCATTTTATTTTCTCCTATGTATAGTATTCTACATTGACACAATTGCATTTTTTTAGCAAACAAAATATTTGTATCAAGCGTTAGCTCCTTTTTAGTTAGGTTTGAATAGGTTGTGTCATTATGAGTGATCTATTCTTTACCAACTCCTTATATGGGAGAGCACTAAAAGCTGCATGTCAACATGAAGTGTAGATATTGTGAGCAATTCTTATTGAGGTTTTGCAAATTATCCGGTTGTTCTACATTTTGTATACATGTTAATAAGGGCATTACCCACAAACACACACCCTCGAGACCAATACCTAGTTCTCTAAAAATCAAACGGTACCAATATTCTTAGTTAGAGGTAAAGGATTCTCCTAACAGGTTATTTTTTTGGTTTGAGGTGTTGTTTTTTTCTTTTGATACTAAGTGATTAAGGGCTTAAAGATCTAAGAGTTAAGGGACACGGGCTTGTGGGGGAAGGGATTTGGGGGTTAAGGGATTAATAATTAAGGGATTTAGATGTTAGGGGTTAAGGGGTTAGGTTTTAAGGTGTTTAATAGTTATGGTTTAAGGGTCACGGGTTAAGAGAATAAGGGGCTAGTGCTTAGGGGGTTCATGGATTCTAGGTTAGGAGTTAATGGCCTAAGGTTTAATGCATAAAGGGGTTGATGGCTTATGAGTTATGAGTGTAGGGGTTAAGTTATTATGGCTTCGGGTGAAGGGATAGGGAATTTAGTGGTTATGGGTTAATAGTTTATTAGTTCTGATAATGGGGGCCCTAATCCCCTTGTCACCACTATCGAGGGTTCCCCTTTCAATTTCTTTTGTTACCTTCACTCTAGGCCCCCTATCCCCTATGATATTAGGTCTTAATCCCCCTTCTCATTCTCTAATGCATGGATTATATATCTTAGTAAACCATGCTTGGAGATCCCACTTCTACCCATCCATGCTACATGTGTGTCCCCTAGTCCTGTTCAATACACCACAAAATACTCCTCCCACATTTTCAGTCATATCATTCAACTTATCCTAACATTATGGGTGAAATTGGTGTTTATGTTGTAAAGTTAGTAGAGAAAAAATATTACTTGTTTTTTTTGTTGAGAAGATGTATAAATTGATTGTCATGATTGGAAAGTGCATGCATCAATCTACATTGGCTTGTTTTTCGAGCTTATACATGAATAATTATTTGTTCATACTCCATCCTATCGATGGATTCTGATATCACAAAGGTATTGATGGGTAGTGTGCTAAGAAGGGAGTGACAAGGTATGTTAGGCAATTCAAATGCATGATAGAGTGCTAGGAAAGCATGCCAAGTTGTGCCAAGTTCCACGGTGTGCCAATGTGTGCCAAGGTGTTTTAGGGAGTGCTAGAGAAACACAAGGTAGCACTATGTCACAATGCATGGAAATGAATGAATAATAGTGTGTGACAAGGAGTTTCAATGAGTTCCATGTGTGATAAGGAGGAGTGACAAGGCATGCTTGGGAGTGATAAGTAATGATAGAGTGCTAGGGTGGGATGCATCCAAGATGTGTCAACACATGCAAGGAAGTGTTAACTAGGAGTGCCCGGGAAACACAAGGGAACACTGCGTCAAAATGCATGGAAATGAACAAATAAGAGTTTGTGATTGGAAGTGTTAGTGACTTCCAACTTTGCTAAGGAGGGATTGACAATGTATGCTAGGCAGTGTTAAGGCATGCTATAAGTGAAGGCAACATGTGAAGATGTCCTAGGTGTTAGGGTGTACCAACACGTGCCAAGGAGTGTTAAGGAATGATATGGAAACACAAGGGAGCACTTGCTAAAAATGCGTGAAAATTAATGAATACAAGTTTGTGACTGAGATTTTCAATGAGCTCTAGGTGTGATAAGGAGAGAGTGAAATGTATGCTAGGTAGTGCCAATGAATTCTAGAGTTCTAGGGTGGCATGCCAAGATGTGTCAGGTTTTAGGGTGTGCCAATGCATGCTAGGGAGTGTTAGGGAGTGTCAGGTAAACACAAGGAAGCACTAGATTAAAATGCATGTAAATGAATGAATAAGACCGTGTGATATGGAGTGTCAATGAGTTCTAGGTGTGTTAACGAGGGAGTTACAAGGCTATATGCTAGGCAATGCCAAGGTATGTTAAACTACCAAGGTGTGTCAGGAAGTGCTACGGTGTGTTAGGGAGTGTAAAATCATGTCAAGGAATGTAGGGGATGCTAACACATGCCACACAATTCCAAGGAATTTAGGACATATCAAGTGTTGTGGCATGTCAAGACGTAAACTATGTTTCTTAGTTGTTTTACGACCACAGTTGTATGTGATGAGCCTTGTCTTGGTAACTTGTTAATTGGGATCAATTGAGATTGCACATGAGTAGTCTAATACGAGTTACATGTAGTTCTTAGGTGAACAAGGCATATGTTGAATTTCCACAACACATGAAAATTTTGGTTTGGTCTTAGAATCTTTGATGCAAACACACTCAAGTGACACAACACATCAACTTTTCACAATGAAATCTACACACATTAGGGAATCAATTAGTGCACATGAAAATTTCTAACTTTTTCAAAATTTTCTTCGTTAAATTACAAACTATAATATAATAAGCTAGAGCTCTCGCACAAGGGATGTTGGCCCTTTACAGTCACACTGATAGAAGGAATACAACTAGGGCCTGGTGTTAGCCCTTTGACAACCAAGACACCTTGAAGAAGACAACACTTGACCCATTTTTTTATGGCAGACACACATAGCCCTTTCAATCCACATGTCTTAAACACATTTGGCAGGACCTCTTTCCTCCCATTATGAAACTCCTCATTCTGCCTCCATCAATGAACTAAATTCCTTTATGTTACTGAACTCATCTCAAAAAACAATTCCCTCTATCTACCTCTTTTTTCCTTTAAGGTCTCCAACACTTAAAGTTTTCGATTAGCTGTTCACAACTCTGTTGTGAACAAATCTTTGGTCTGCCCACTTTTGCCATACTGCTGCTCCAAGATGACAAGTCTAGGGATATGGAGGTTTCCCTTCTTCTCAATGACACAATACTCTACAATACAGTAAAATAGGGCTAGTTGGCTAGCCCATTTGACTTCTACTTTATTCCTTCAAATTCTACACCTCCTTAGGCCCAATACACCTACCCTTCTACCAGTCTTGTTTTCCTTCACAAGTATAGGACTTGGAGCTCTTCTTTGATATTCACCTAACAACCCTCCAATTATACCTGGACTGCCCTTAATTTTCCCAACCAGAGTAAATTTTTTTACTGATCAAGTTCCCACAACACTATCCGCATCTAGGGCTCTTCAAATATGCCACCTAATAGTGATTTGAGTCCTCTCAAAATCACTATTCTTGTGTGCCAATTTTTTGTTGTCCAATCTATGAAAAAATCTCAACTACTAACCTTATCATCCTTCTAACAATTTGTAGATGATTGAAATAGGGTCTCAAATCATCCATTAACAGTCCATTCACTAACTGTTTATAGGCTGCTTCAAATTTCTGTCCAAAACTCTATGGACAGTCCAACAAAATCAACTCCTCTTCATGTCAATCCATTCCTCATATGGCACATTTATTCGGCTCCATCTTCTACTCAGGTTCCACCTTCCTTTAGATTTTCTATCTCCACACATACTTATGCAAACCATCTTCCAAATTTGTGGTATATATTGCAGAGATAAACCTCTCTCTAACGGTCACAACCACTCTTCTTCTATGAAAATTTCTCATAGTATTAATGACATAGCTTATGGATTGAACATGCTAGGAAACCTCCCTAAATAGGGAATTATACTTCTATTCTAATTTCTTTAGAACAAACAATATCCACCCATAGCAAAAAATAAAACTCTTTCCTCTATAAGAGACTCGCCCTAGCTCATATGGATCCATAGATTCTGGTCATTTCTTTGACTGAATCTTGACTTGAACTTTAGATCTCTATGACCCTCAAACTGCTGTTACTTCAGTCAATATTCCACTTGTGACTACTTCTGTTCTGGCCCTAAATTCTAGTGCAGACCCTCCTCCATTTGTGTTGGTATTTATCACAGACCTCGCATCCTAGTAACCAATACAAGGTAGGGTCTCAACCCTCTCTACTATTTCAAAATTTGATGCGGACTTCACACAGAAACACCACTGAAATTACATGCCCAAATTCTCATGAGTCACCTCTCTTGAGCTTTATCTGCCCTAAGAGAACCACAATATGTGATCCTACTTCCTATCTTGAACCCATTAAGGTATGTGACATTCTTGTGAACCCTCACATGATGATCTTACTCTTGGTGGATGATCATGGCCTCCCTTTAGCAACACTTACTCAAACCTTTAACTAGACCTACTTTAGGACTACATCTCTCCTAGCCTCCTTGATAAAATCAGCTCATTCTCACTTGATGTTCTTGCCTTCATACTAAGGCCTCCTTAAATAGCTTTTCCTAGCTAGGCCTCGTAAGAACACCCTAGAAATTACAAATTTTATATACTTAGATCTTAGGAAATATTATTTTTCTGTTTAATTTTATTTTAGATTTTAAACCTCGTCTTAGGTCCAAAGCCCCTTCGCTTGGGTTATTTTCCCACAAAACATTTTGTGGTCAAAATCACACAAACCCATCTCACTAGGCTTTTGGAGTACCTCCCAAGCTACACAATTTAACAACATAGTCTATTTGTAGTAATCGAAACTTGGTCAAGCTCCTATAGTCAAGCGAGGACTTGGTTGGGTTCCCAAGTTAAAATTAAGTAAGTGTAGTTGTAAGGGCATGATAACTAGGAAGGGTTAGGGAATGCCAAGGAATGAAAAGGCGTGCTAACACATGCTGAACAATGTCAATGCATGTTGAGGAGTGTTAAGGAATGTCAAGGTATCACAAGGGAGAACTAGGTTAAAATGAATGGAAATGAAAAAATAAGAGTGTGTTCCAGGGAGTCTTAGTGAATTCAACTGTGCCAATGATGAAGTGTGTTAGAAAATGTTCATAATAAGATTTGTAAGAGACTAGCCTACGATTGTGATAAGGGGCTCTGTTAGACTCATTTATTTCACAGTATCACGAGGTGACTTATCACTTATTAGAATATTGTTCATATACTAAAAATAATATTCTATGGCTGTAATTTATTTTCAGAGAAGAAAGGGAGACCTTGACTGTCAAAGAGCATCAAATGAATCAATTTTCCTTATAGTTCAGTGGAAAGGAGAAAAATTGTTACTGACAACATCTGATGGGGATCAAAATTCATTTCTTTCCTCGTTCCATTTCATTTCATTCACCATCTTTGCCCCCCTCGTTTCCTCCATATTCTCCCATGCTTTGAAATCCCTTCCCTGCCATGCTTCTCTTCCATTTCATCTTCCATTTTGAAACATACGTTACTTTACCTTTCTTCCACCTTTTTTTATCAAAGTAAGGCCCTCATCGCATTTCACAGACTTTATGTATTTGGCATTGGAACTAAACTTTAAATAATATGATCGCTGATTTGCGATATCGCATCGCATTGTTTTACCTTGTAAGCGCCCGCAATCTATTTTATTTAGTTTGTGATGCGGTAAGTCGACTGCACCTCAGCAGCTCTGCCCCATTACATAGCCATTGCAATACATTTTTATATCATATAAAACTTCTTAACACTAACCTCTTAAAAACCTTCTGTCGATTCATAACACTCCGCAAAATGCCAGTGCGCCCCTCTTCCCCGCAATTCACAAATTTAAGGAGTTAACCCTGCAGATTATAAATAAAACTTAAGAATTTCGATGTACGCCCGCGATCTGATCCCACTTCTTCCCTACCACATCACTCATCTCCTCCCCCGCGCATCGTACTTTGCAGATTTTATATTTTACATATTCCACGCTTAACACTAAACACTACGAATTGCGATGTGCACTGTGGTCCCATCCCACTTACCCTCCACGTTATTTACCCTCTATGTCACCACCCCATCGCATCACATCGGTGATCGTATTCTTTATAAACTAATTAACTTTAAAGGTTGCGAAGTGCACGGATGCAATGCCACTTCATAAATAAATTCTACATAATTTCAGGTCTGGGTGAACAAGTTGTCACTATGTTTGTGTGTATAACAAGTCAATTAGGGACGACGAGGTTTATAGCTCATTTCATGAATAAATAAGCCAAAGGACCCAGCAATAAGCAAATTCTTTCCACCTCATCATGCCATCGTCATCTTTAAATCTGACGGCTTACATTTCATTCTGACCCCCCTTTACAATATTCCTTACTTTATCTTTGAAGGAGCGGTCCGGAACGAATGGTTTTCAGGAAAGCGACCCCCTTATGTGTCAATATCTCATGAATTCGTACCCCTCCCACTTTATATTACCACTTACCACTTCATAAGGGTTCGAAATACCACTTTTCTCCTGCAAAACCGTTTTCCCCAAATGAAAAACCATTTTTTAGCTAGTTTTACCAGTCCGTTTTCGTGGGAGATTCCGGACAGATGGGAAGGAATTTTGAAAAAAAGAAAGAAGTTTTTATTCAGCACAGGCTGAAGAAAAAAATCCTCCCAGATTTTGAACAGGTGTCTTCATTTTGGATAATCAAAAGCCATCTCTTAGCCCTATTTTTCGGATTTCCGTTTTTTCTGTGTTGGTCATGATTTTGCAGTGACTGTTGTGGAGTGCTGGAGATGAATTTTGAAAATCGGAGAGAGGTTTTTAACCAAAAAAAGGCAAAGAAAAATAAAATATCTCATATTTTTCATAGGCGTCACCGTTGGGGACAAAAAAATGTCTGATTTGACCTCTATTTTCAAGAATTTCGCCCATTTTTCACGGCATGACAAACATCCCAAGATTTTTAGGAATTTGTTTTTTGATGATGGTTCTTAGATGTGAACAAGGATAATATATTTTGGCAACCGTTTTCCATAAAAATAGTGCTAGACAGTATGACATTAGGACAACAGAGCAATCAGTGCCACACTGGAGTTAATGATCCAGCCAAGGCGGTGCAAGAAAGGTTGGGACATACATCAATTTTGCCTCACTTTGTCTTTTCGGAATTTTAAAAGCCCAATTGCGTTCACCTTATAATTAAAGAAGGGTAATTTAAGTTAATACAACCAATAGTGGCTAACAAATTCACCTCATCATAGCCTTGCATGGCCATACTTGTCCATTTTCTGCTTAAATTGTAATCAATGAAAATTTTCAGGGTAGATTAGGGAAAACTGACCTAGTTGTTAGTTAAAAACCACTAGAATTCTCATTATAAAAGGTTGGATATTTTAGCACCTGTATTGTAAGAACTACTATTGAAGCACTTTAATTTTTGGAGCTGGACATCAATAATCAAAGACCGTTTATAGGATTCTTGAGTTGTGTCAAAATGGTGATGTGTTTCATCTTTGTTTAAATGCTTCCATTGTTTTCTATGTTGTGTATCTGCTCATCTAATTGTAAATCAGAAATTTTAGATTAAGATTCGTTGTCGGAGCACCTTAATTCTATTTTAATTTACAATCTGAATTTTTTCTGTTGAATTTTGATTAAAGAATTCTTAATTTCTCTTTAGACACTACGAAACCTTACTGTTTCTTTCACCTCATAATTCATACAGCTCTTAAAATCCATTTAGCACAGTTAGCTTGCCCTGTGATTTGCTCTTAATTTTGACGTGCCATTCCAGCCTTTGACTCCATCATTCAATGGAATAGCTTCTGCAACCCTATATGTCCAACCACACAATCAATCAAAAAAGCAACCCCCATCACTCTAACTAGCCTAATATCAGTACGCATAACCAGCAAGTTAAATCAATTTAAATCATAAGACAAAGAGAGCCCTCTCTGACTCTAAGAAGGCTAGGTCCTAGACTCCGAAGCGGTTTGATGTTATTCTTTATAGTTTATTTTTGCCAATCTTCTAAATTATAGAGTGCAAACAGTCTTGAAAAACCAATTTTAAACATAGGGAGACTTTGTGTTGGGCACAAAAATATTTTTCCTTTATCTATTCTTTTTATAAGAAATGTGGCACACTTTGGCTAAATGCTCATGTTTTAAACTATTTTAGACAATTCAATATTTTACATTGTTATTTATAAGATTTGGGGAACTCGACTTGTGCCGACCTATATCTTGTGTGTCTTGTGTATCCTGTGGTTCTTGCAAACTCTAAGTTAATGCTCCACTATTTATATGAACTAGACATACATGTGAAATATTGCCTATGTAAGCTATTTTTCTTAGTTTTTTTATGGCTATGGCTAGATGTGATCGTTATCTTGGTAAGTTCTTAAGTGGGAAAAGTTCAGCTCGGATATGACTGGCCTCAGATGAGGTATAGGAAGTTCTTAGGTGAACAAGGCACAATCTACTTGTAGTAGGTGTAATTGATCAAGTTGTTACGGCTGAAGCAGGCCAATGTCACATGAACTCGAGTAGCTAAGGACTTGATTGGGTAACCAAGTCATGAAAAAAAGTAATAATATTTGTGAGGGAATGAGTCCCAAGGCATGCTAGGGATTGCTAACATGTGCCAGATAGTTCGAAGGCATGTAAAATATGCTAAGATGTGTCAAGTGCTAAGGCATGCCAATATCTGGAATGGTGTGACAATACATGCCAGGGATTATCAAGGAAACAAAAAGGAGAAACAAGTTAAAATAAAAGGAAATGAGCACATCATAGGGTAAATAAGTCATCAATTTACATTTTCCAAGAGGCGCATGCTATGCACACCAACACTAGGTGGAAATGAGTGTCAAGTGCCAGGTGTTATTGCATTCTAAGTGCCAAATCATCCTCTGTTACTTCTCTTCTACTTTCCAATAACTGATCTAAAATAAATTTAATATTATACCATGCGAAAGCATATTGAGGTGTATTAATGAATGCTATACATGATAATGATCATGGCCTATTTAGGCCTACATGTCTCTTCACCCCCTTATCAAATGAGCTCCTTCTCAAATGATGTTATTTCCTTCATCCTAAGGACTCCTTAAATATTTTTTCCTAGATCTCTTAGGAACCCTCTAGAACTTATGGGTTTTATCCAGTTAGACCTTAGGAAATATTAATTTTATTTTTTAATTTTATTTTATATTTTAAAGCCTGTCTTGGGTCCAAAATCCCTTTTCTTTGCTTCTATTTCCACAAAGCCTTTTGTGACCAAACTCACACAAAGCCATCTCACTAGGCTTGTGGAGTACCTCCCAAGCTACACAATTCAACAATATAGTCTAGTTGTAGTAACTATAACTTGGTCAAGCTCTTGTAGTCAAGCGAGGGCTTGGTTGGAATCCCAAGTCGAAAATTAAGTAAGGATAGTTGTGAGGGCATGATATATAGGGAGGGTCAGGGCATGCAAAGGAATGAAAAGGCATGCTAACAGATGTCGGACAATGTTGATGCATGTTGAACTAGATTTTTAGGGAGTGTTGGGGCATATCAAGGGATAACTACGTCAAAATGCATGGAAAGGAACAAATAAGAGTATGTGCAAGGGAGTGTTAGCGAATTCAAATGTGCTGAGAACGAAGTGTGTTAGGAGAAGTTTAGAATAGGATTTACAGGAGGCAAGCCTACGGTTGTTATAAGGGGTTCGACATAGCAATTTTAGACAAAGGGAGATCACTTTGTGCTAGGCACAACATTGTTTTTCCTTTAGTTATTTTTTTTATATGAGATGTGGCACACTTTGGATACATGATCATGTTTTAAAATATTTTAGATAATTGCATATTGTACATTTTTGTGTATAAGTTTTGGGGCACTCAGCTTGTGTCAGCTTATATCTTGTGTGCCTTATGAATCTTGTGGTTCTTGCAAACTCTCATTTAATTTTCTATTGTTTATATGAACTAAACATACATGTGAAATATTGCGTGTGTAAGCTATGTTGCTTAGTTTTTTTATAGACATGGTTGGATCATGTGATCCTTCTATTTGTAAATAGTTAAGTGGGACAAGTTGAAATTGTACATGAGTGGCATAAGATGAGCTATAGACAATTCTTAGGTGAACAAGGAGCAATATACTTGTAGTAGGTATAATTGGTCAGGTTGTTGGGCTTGAAGCAGGCCAACGTTTTCACATGAACTATAGTAGCCAAGGACTTGATTGGGTTCCCAATTCATGAAAAAATGTAAAGGCTTGTGGTGAGGACATGAGTGCCAAGGTGTGCTATGAATGCTAAGATGTTCCATATAGTGTGAAGGCATGTGAAACATGATAAGATGTGCCAAGTGATAAGGCATGCCAAGATGTGCAAGGGTCTGTCAATGCATGCTAGGGAATGTCAAGGAAACAAAAGGGAGAAACAAGTTAAACTATAAGGAAATGAACACATAAGAGGGTTAATTAGTCATCGATTTACCTTTTCTAAGAGGGGTATGCTAGACACACCAACATGACTATGCGCCAATAGGTGCCAAGTGAAAAGTCTTAGTGCATTCTAAGTGCCAAGTCTTCCTTTGTTGCTTCTCATATACTTTCCAAAAATTGATCTAAAATAAATTTAATATTAAATTGTGCCAAATCATACCAAGGCATCTCAACGTGTTCCATACATTTTAAGAATTTCCAAGCACCAACACGTGCCAAGCACCAATATGTGTCAGGGACTGTTATGCATGCTATGAAGTGGAATGGCATGTGGAAGACTACTATGGTGTGCTAGAGAGTGTTAATGCATGTTTAGGAGTGTTAAAGAGTAATAATACAAAACATCAAGGGAGCACTAGGTAAAAATTCATGGAAGTTAATGAATATGAGGAACGTGTGCCAGGGACTAGTGTTAATGAGTGCTAGCTGTCATGCCAAGGAGGGAGTGACAAGGTATGCTAAGAATTGGTAAGGCATGCTAGGGAATATCAAGGCATGTAAAGAAGTGCCAAAGTGTGCTAGGGAGTTCTAGGGTGTGCTAATTATATTTTCCAAATAGTTCTAGGGTGTGCAGGGTGCCAGGGTATGTCAATATGTGTGAAGAAGTGTCAAGGAAACAAAAGGAAGAACCAATCCAAAATGTAAGGAAATGAGCACATAAGAGGGTCAATACGTTAGGACTTTATCTTTTTCAAAAGGGACATGCTAGTCACACTAATAATAGGTCCCAATACATGCCAAGTGGCATTGTATGCCAAGTGTGCCTAATGTATGTCAATGCATTCAACCAAGGTGTTCAAGGGCATGCTAGGGACTACATGCATGCTAACACATGCTAGGAGAGTTCCATGTTGTGCTAGCGCATGCCACCATGTGCTTGGGCATCAGTTTCATGACAAGATGTTCTAGGTACAAAGATGTTCCAAGATATGTGAGGTGCTAAGAAATGTTAGTTTATGACAAAGCATTAATTTAAGCTGTGCCCGGATTGTTGAGGAGTGTTAGGTCTTTCTCATTAATAGAATTGGCAGAGCTTGATTATGTATTAAATAATATATTTCCTATACACACTAGTGGAACTTTATCTAAAGGGAGTTTTATAGATAATAAACTTAATAGATATTAATCATGTGTTGACTCATAGGAAAACTCTATTGGACTAGTGATTACTTGAGGGAAATGATACATACTAATTAATTCTTAAAAAATTGACTGATTATAACCAATATGGCCTTGGAAATCTCATAAAAAATACTCCACAATAATGACCTTAAATCATTATCTTTTGAAAAAAAATATATTAAGAGGCATATAGCGTCATCAAAAACTCATTAGAATGATCAATGGTGATGAACATTTTTTGACCGTCACCAAAAGTAACAAAAAGAGCATTGGTGATGGTCATTAAAAGTTCATCACTAGAAGTGTCACCAAAGAGAGAATAGGTGACGGGCCTTTAACGACCCTCACCAAAAGTGTCATTGAAAACTGCTTTGGTGACGAACCTTAAAGGACCATCACTATATACACTTACAGTGACGTTTTTTTAAGGACCGTCACGATATGTGACATTGGTGACGGACCTTAAAAGTCCGTAACAAGCATGGCCCTCACCAATGTCCTTTTTTCTTGTAGTGAAGAGCAAGAAAAATGAACAGTGAATTTTTGTGACAATAGATTAGCTATTGCATTATCTAAGAATTATGTCTTTCACAAGAGAAAGAAACACATTGACACAAAGTTTGATTACATCAGGGAATTGGTAAATGATGGAGAAATTGTTTCAGAACACTGCAGAACTCAGGAGTAGTTTGCAGACATTCTGACCAAGCCATTGGGGAAAAAAATTTTTGAGTTTTTGAGAAAATTCTTGGGTATGACTGATAACCCAGCAGTTGAAAGTAAGAGGGAGTGTTTAAATGTTACTTTCAACTGTCCCTATGCAGAGCCACTTTCCATTTTTTATCTCCAACTTTTTTTCCTCCAGCCGCTTTCCAAAATAGCTGAACAATCAGTTTGAGGTTTTGATTATTGGCGCCAGTCCTTTGTATTTGAAAAACAGAGTTTTTTTTTTTGTGTTCGGGGACAGTCTCTGTTTTGGGTAGAACAAAGTACTTTTTATTTTTTTTAAAGAAACATAGAATGTTTTGAAACAAAGGGGGCATTTTTTTATTTAAAACCCAGTGGTGCCCACAGAGTATAGTGTCTTGTTGATGTTGGAGGTTCCGATGCATTCATCGCAATCAGAAGTAACACACCTAAACCACAACCCTTTATGTTTTGTCCCGATGGTATAACCCCGATGTGTTCATTGCATCAGAAGTCCTTTGTATATGGCCCAAGTGCAATGTGAAATGGCGTACTCGATCCAATTTTATATAGTGTATTTTATATTTTGATCGCAGGTCCATTCCTCCATCGGAATTGGAACTTTTGTTTGGTAATTTGTTTTATTTTTATAAAACCGGACCCGATGCATTTTATTTAGCGGAATTGATAAGAGCTTTTCATGTTACAATAGTCGCTTGCGTGAACAGCCTTCTGGTAGATGCGATGAGGATTTATGCGCGGATTGTATAGTCCATCGTGCGCACAAAACATTACGTCAACGTCCCAAGGTTTGTAATGCAAAATGCGTTCATGCAATTCGGTTGAATCGTTTTTGAAATCCAGAGTTTATCGCGCGACGAAGGTCGAAGTTTTATAAAGGTTTTTAATGTTTGTTTTAATATGTTTTATATGCGCAATGGGTATATGTTTTTTATATGTTTCAAACATATATTAAAACATTTGTGTAATGTAAAGCACGGGCCCCTGACAAATTTTAAATAGATGTTGTTTTAAGTTTTTACTATAGTTTGTAATGTTTTGAAAAAGAAAAACAATGCATATTTTATGTGAGACAGAGTGCGTATTTTAATGCACATCAGTGTATGAAATACACAGGACAGAGTATTTCACTTTGTAACACAACAGTGTGATTTTGAGAGAAGAGAGAGTGTGTGTTTTCTAGCACTATGTCATAGCAGCAGTCTAAGTTTTTCTTTGTAATCCCTCAGTCATGTTGAAATCTTAATTTCAATTGAAAATTGGTACATCCACAGGAAAATAAGTATAGGAGCGATTCACTATCTTCATACAGCTTCTTTCCATTTTTGTTTTCATGTCTTCGATGCAGAGCCGCTTTCTACTTTGATGAAGAGTCAAATTCGGTCGTTTTTTTTTACAATCCTTTGCAGTTTTGAAAACAGAGGATTTCCATTTTGAAATAGAGTCTTCAGTCTGATTTTGATTGAATGCATGTTTTTGTTTAAAGGATGACTGGTCCCCGTGGCCATGTCAACAGGCCAGTCAATAGCGGGAGAATGGGCTCTGTGGTCCTCGCGATAGAGACCAGACAGCAAACGCGTGGCATATTTATATAAGATCGGGATTTCGTTTTTCCCACTCACAAAGCAGAGAACCAGACCCGAAATATTCATTCAGGTAGATTTAAATGAATTTCGGGTCACAAAGCCACTTGCGTCAGCAGGCCCAAACCGGAGCCGATACAGCTTATAGGGTGGATTTAATTGGGATTTCACGTCACATTTCGGCTGACTTCAGCTCCCAAATTCGTAACGCGAAATCGCCCATTCATTTTGGTTGAATGTTTTTTTGAAGTCCGGGCGAAGAATCGATTCATGTTTTATGTCAAAGTTTTTATTTTTATGTTAATGCTACGGCATATAAAGAAAAAGGCCCGTGTGGCATAATGAGTAATGTAATGTGATAGCACAACAATGCATGTTTAATTTTACACAACAATGTAGTGTTTTTTCGTTTAGAACACACAGTGAATGTAATTTTGTTTTGTAAGCACAACAATGTGTTAGTACTGTGAGATAGAGAGTTTATTTTTGAGAGACAGCGAGGTCTCCTCTGGCACTGCGTTTTGCAGCAGTCCAGTATCATTGTAATATTTTTTTTTTGAAGGAATAGAATTTTTGTTTCCAAGTGGAAACTTTATCTCCTATCAAGAGTTTTTATTTCTCTGTGTTAGTAGAGGAGAGTATTACTCTCTCCATTGTTTGTTCTGGAATTTTCAAATATTCCAACATGGTATCAAAGCTAGTCCAGGCTCTTTGAAGGTCAAAGAAGCTGAAGGAAGGAGTTCTTTGTTGCAGCAACTTCTCCAGCAGTGTGAAGACTCAGCCAAAAAGAATTCAAGATATTTCTCTATGCAGTTTATTGTGTTATTGTTGCAGAACAGTAAGAAATTTTAAATACATAGTCAATCATTTTTTGAATCATATTTAACAGTGCAGAATGGCGGGAGCTAACACTAGCATGGGTATTGGAAATATCCACTTCCCAAAATTTAATGGGAAAAATTATGACTACTGGTCAATAGCTATGAGAGCTTTATTTACTTCCTAATACTTATGGGAATTTGTTGAGGATGACTTTTAAGAGCAAGCAGATGAAGAAGAGTTTGATGATTTAACTCAAGCAGAGAAAGAGTTGCCGAAGAGCAATAAGAAGAAAGACTCCAAAGCTCTCTTCTTATTGTATCAAGCAGTGCATGAGAGTGTGTTTCCGAGGATAGCAGCAGCCAAGAGATATAGAGAAGCATGGGAAACTCTCAAGATAGCCTATCAAGGCATGGAAAAAGTGAAGATAGCAAAACTTCAGTTGCTGAGGAGAGACTTTGAGACTCTCTGTATGAAAGAGTCAGATACTATTGACTCATTCTTCACTCATGTGATAAGAATGGTCACACAAATAAGATCTCATGGAGAGACTCTCGAAGGCAAGAGGATTGTGGAAGAACTCTTGAGGAGTCTACCTCAAGATTCGATGTCATTGTCACCACCATAGACGAGACTAAGGATCTCACAAATTTTTCAGTAGATGAGCTACATGCATCACTAATGACTCATGAGAAGAGATTTGGTAGGAGTGAAAAATCAACTATATAACATGCCTTTAAGACCCAGATGTCTTTCGGAAGAGGAACAGGGCAAGGCAGATGAAACAAGAGAGGAAGAGGCAGAATCCAAAACAGAGGTGGAAGGAACTGTCCAGCAAATGCTCAAGGAAGGGGCAGCAATCCAAATTAGCATCAAGGCCAAGGCAACAGCTAGCAAAGTGGTCAGCAGAATGCTCAAGGACAAAGGTATGATAAGTCCAATGTCCAATGTCACTATTCTAAAAAATATGGTCATTATGCTAATGAATGTAGAAAAAAGCAGCATGATATGGGAAATAGAACAAATGCAAATTTTACTAGGGAAAATCTCAGCCAAGACAGTTTATTTTTAGCTTGTAATATGGTTGAAGAAAAGAATGAAGACTGATGGTTTCTACACTCCGGTTGTAGTAAACATATGACAGGAAATATAGCAATGTTTTCTATGTTCGATGAGAGTGTGAAGTCACAATTCACACCAGGAACTGATAGCAAAGTTTTTGTTATGGGAAAAGGAGAAGTAAATGTTTTAACAAGGAAAGGTGAAAAGAAATCCATAGCAGATGCGTATTATGTTCTAGGAATGAAGTGTAACCTCTTGAGTATTGGACAGCTTGTTCAAAAGGGGTATAATGTATTTTTTGAGGATGATATTTGTACCATCATGGACAAACCACCCAGCAGACAATGTATTGTTGAAGTGAAGATGAGAAGGAACAGGATGTTCCCTTTTAGAATGAGAGAAGATTTGAAGAATGGTGAAGAGAAAGCAATAGTGGCACAAGAGGCTATCCAAAGCGAACCAAAAGATGAAAATTGGTTGTGGCACTTGAGATTTGGACATCTCAACTTTGGAGGTGTTAACTTGTTGAATAGAAAATGAATGGTAAGAGGTTTACCATTGATAGAGAAACTAGACAACCTTTGTGAAGGTTGTATCTTGGGGAAACAACACAGAGAAATTTTTCCTTCCGGGAAAAGCATAAGGGCAAAGGCACCCTTAGAGATTGTCCACTCTGATTTGTGTAGACCGATGCAAACTCCATCGCTTGCTGGCAACCACTACATGTTAACATTCATAGATGTTTTTACAAGAAAAACTTGGGTTTACTTTTTGAAAAACAAAAGTGAAGTGTTTGAAAGGTTTTGCAATTTCAAAGCACTTGTGGAAAACCAAAGTGGGCTACACATCAAAGTCCTAAGGACTGATAGAGTAGTTGAGTATATCTCTAAATATTTTCTACATTTTTGTAGAGAAAATGGTATTCATAAGCAGTTTACAACTAGATATACTCCACAGCAAAATGGAGTAGCCGAAAGGAAGAATAGAACCATAATAGACATGGTAAGGAGTATGTTAAAGACAAAGCATTTGCCTAATGATTATTGGGCTGAAGCTGTACATTGTTCAGCATACATTTTGAATAGATGCCCTACAAAAGCAGTTATGAAAAAAGTGTCGGAAGAGGCATGGAGTGGCACAAAGCAAGGTGTCACACACATGAAGGTTTTCGGATGTGTGGCTTATGCACACATTCTGGATCATCTAAGGAATAAGTTGGTCAGCAAGAGGGAGAAATGTATTTTCATTGGATACAGTGACGAATCCAAGGCTTACAGGCTATACAATCCATCCACCAAGAAGTTTATCGTGAGCAGAGATGTTCAGTTTATTGAAGAGGAAGCTTGGAATGGAAGCATAGAGAAAACAGTGAATGTTAAACACTGTTTATCTCATGATGAAAATGATGATGAGTTGGCTGAAATACATCTCCAAACAATAGCTCCAACACAAGGGCAGCAAGGCACACCCTTGATGAGAAATTAAGTAACTTCTCCAAGCACACCGCAAGGAGGAAATTCAAGTGCTTCTTCAAGCATTTGTACACCTAATGAAAGAGGTAAGAAGTTTAGAAATTTAAATGAAATTTATGAGCAAGAGGTAGCAAATGAGGGTATAAACTCTTTGTTTGCTTTATATTGTCATGTTGATGACCCTATTCATTTCGAGGAAGCTATTAAAGATATAAAATGGATAGAAGCTATGGATGAGGAGATTAACACCATAGAAAGAAACAAGACTTGGGATTTGATTGAACTCCCAAAAGGTAAAGATGTTATTGGAGTTAAATGGGTCTACAAGACCAAGAGTAATGCTGAAGGCAAAATAGAGAGACACAAGGCAAGACTTGTTTTCAAAGGTTATAAGTAGAAGCATGGGATAGATTATGAAGAAACTTTCACACCGTTTGCTAGAATGGAAACCGTGAGAGCAGTGTTGTCCATAGCAGCACAAAACAAGTGAAAAGTTTACCAAATGGACGTGAAGTCTGCATTCCTAAATGGAGTGTTAATGGAGGAGGTTTATATTGAACAACCTCTTGGCTATGAAAAGGAGAAAAGGAGAAGTAAATGTTTTAACAAGGAAAGGTGAAAAGAAATCCATAGCAGATGCGTATTATGTTCTAGGAATGAAGTGTAACCTCTTGAGTATTGGACAAGTTGTTCAAAAGGGGTACAATGTATTTTTTGAGGATGATATTTGTACCATCATGGACAAACCACCCAGCAAAAAATGTATTGCTGAAGTGAAGATGACAAGGAATAGGATGTTCCCTTTTAGAATGAGAGCAGATTTGAAGAATGGTGAAGAGAAAGCAATAGTGGCACAAGAGGCTATCCAAAGCGAACCAAAAGATGAAAATTGGTTGTGGCACTTGAGATTTGGACATCTCAACTTTGGAGGTGTTAACTTGTTGAATAGAAAATGAATGGTAAGAGGTCTACCATTGATAGAGAAACTAGACAACCTTTGTGAAGGTTGTATCTTGGGGAAACAACACAGAGAAATTTTTCCTTCCGGAAAAAGCATAAGGGCAAAGGCACCCTTAGATATTGTCCACTCTGATTTGTGTGGACCGATGTGAACTCCATCGCTTGCTGGTAGCCACTACATGTCAACATTCATAGATGTTTTTACAAGAAAAACTTGGGTTTACTTTTTCAAAAACAAAAGTGAAGTGTTTGAAAGGTTTTGCAATTTCAAAGCACTTGTGGAAAACCAAAGTGGGCTACACATCAAAGTCCTAAGGACTGATAGAGTAGGTGAGTATATCTCTAAATATTTTCTACATTTTTGTAGAGAAAATGGTATTCATAAGCAGTTTACAACTAGATATACTCCACAGCAAAATGGAGTAGCCGAAAGGAAGAATAGAACCATAATAGACATGGTAAGGAGTATGTTAAAGACAAAGAATTTGCCTAATGATTATTGGGCTAAAGCTGTACATTGTTCAACATACATTTTGAATAGATGCCCTACAAAAGAAGTTATGAAAAAAGTGCCGGAAGAGGCATGGAGTGGCACAAAGCAAGGTGTCACACACATGAAGGTTTTCGGATGTGTGGCTTATGCACACATTCTGGATCATCTAAGGAATAAGTTGGTCAGCAAGAAGGAGAAATGTATTTTCATTGGATACAGTGACGAATCCAAGGCTTACAGGCTATACAATCCATCCACCAAGAATTTTATCGTGAGCAGAGATGTTCAGTTTATTGAAGAGGAAGCTTGGAATGGAAGCATAGAGAAAACAGTGAATGTTAAACACTGTTTATCTCATGATGAAAATGATGATGAGTTGGTTGAAATACATCTCCAAACAACAGCTCCAACACAAGGGCAGCAAGGCACACCCTTGATGAGAAATTAAGTTACTTCTCCAAGCACACCACAAGGAGGAAATTCAGGTGCTTCTTCAAGCATTTGTACACCTAATGAAAGAGGTAAGAAGTTTAGAAATTTAAATGAAATTTATGAGCAAGAGGTAGCAAATGAGGGTATAAAATCTTTGTTTTCTTTATATTTTCATGTTGATGACCCTATTCATTTTGAGGAAGCTATTAAAGATAGAAAATGGATAGAAGCTATGGATGAGGAGATTAACACCATAGAAAGAAACAAGACTTGGGATTTGGTTGAACTCCAAAAAGGTAAAGATGTTATTGGAGTTAAATGGGTCTACAAGACCAAGAGTAATGCTGAAGGAAAAATAGAGAGACACAAGGCAAGACTTGTTTTCAAAGGTTATAAATAGAAGCATGGGATAGATTATGAAGAAAATTTCACACCAGTTGCTAGAATGGAAACCATGAGAGCAGTGCTGTCCATAGCAGCACAAAACAAGTGAAAAGTTTACGAAATGGACGTGAAGTCAGCATTCCTAAATGGAGTGTTAATGGAGGAGGTTTACATTGAACAGCCTCTCGGCTATGAAAATAAAGGCCAAGAGCACAAAGTATGCAAGTTGAAGAAAGCTCTTGATGGGCTGAAGCAAGTGCCAAGAGCTTGGTACAGTAGAATAGACTCCTATCTACTAGAAAATGGATTTGAAAAGTGTGAGGGAGAACCCACCCTGTACATCAAAGAAAAAGATGGTAAAATGTTGATTGTAGTTTTATATGTTGATGATGTTATTTTCACAAGTAATGATTATTATCTTATTGAAAATTTTAAAATAGTCATGAAATAAGAATTTGAAATGACTGACATGGGTTGGTTGAAATAATTCTTAGGAATAGAAGTAGAAAAAGATGAAAATGAGATTTCTATCTCACAGACAAAATATGTTAATGAAGTGCTGGAAAGATTTAATATGCAGGAGAGCAAAGCAGCGATCACTCCCACAGTAATGGGATTAAAACTCAGCAGAGAGGACAACAGCAAGGATTTTGATTATAGCTTGTACAAGAGCATAGTTAGCAGCCTCATGTATTTGACTACAACTAGGCCAGATATAATGCATGTTGTTAGTTTGATTTCTAGATTCATGAAGAAGCCAAACGATGCACATTGGTAGGCAGCAAAGAGAATTCTGAGGTATGTTAAAGGAAATAAAAGGTTTATTATTTTATATACTACTTTAGAATGTTCAGATTTAGTTGGGTACACTGACAGTGATTGGGCTGGAAGTGTAGATGATCGGAAGAGGACTTCCAGTTTTGTTTTTCACATGGGTTCAGGAGCCATTTCATGGGCTTCTAAAAAGCAACCCATTGTAGCATTGTCTACAGCAGAGGCAGAATATGTGGCAGCTACGATAGCAGCTTCTCAAGCAATTTGGATGAGGAGGATGCTAAGAAGTTTGTGCCAAGAGCAGATAAGCGAAATAGTGATTTATTTTGACAATAGCTTAGCTATTGCATTATCGAAGAATTATGTGTTTCATAAGAGAATGAAACACATAGACACAAAGTTTCATTACATCATAGAATTGGTAAATAGTGGAGAAATTGTTTTGGAACACTGCAAAACTCAAGAATAGTTTGCAGACATTCTGACCAAGCCATTGGGGCAAAAGAGTTTTGAATTTCTGAGGAAATGTTTGGGTATGACTGATAACCTAGCAGTTGAAATTAAGGGGGAGTTTCGAAATCTTAATTTCAACTGTAGATTGGTACATCCGTAGGCAAAGCAGTAGAGGAGCGATTCACTGTCTGCATACAACCGCTTTCCATTTTCGTTTTCATGTCTTCGATGCAAAGCCACTTTCTACTTTGATGAAGAGTCAAGTTCGGTTGTTTTTTTTACAGTCCTTTGCAGTTTTGAAAACAGAGGATTTCCATTTTGAAACAGAGTCTTCAGTATGATTTTGATTGAAGGCGGGTTTTTGTTTAAAGGACAAGTGGTTCCCGCGGCCATGTCAACAGGCCAATCAACAACAGGAGAATGGGCTCTGTGGTCCCCGTGACAGAGACTAGTCAGTAGACGCGTGGCAGATTTCTATATGATCGGGATTTCAGGTCACAAAGCCGCTTGCTTCAGTAGGCCCAAACCGGACCCGATACAGCTTATAGGGCGGATTTAATTGGGATTTTCCGTCACATTTCGGCTGACCTCTTCGCCCAAATTCGTAACACGAAATCGCCGATTCAATCCGGTTGAATGTTTTTTTGAAGTCCCGGTGGAGAATCGATTAATGCTACGACATATAAAGAAAAAGGCCCATGAGGCATAATGAGTAATGTAATGTGATAGCACCGTAGTGCATTTTTAATTTTACAAAGCAGTGTAGTGTTTTTTCATTTAGAACACACAGTGAATGTACTTTTGTTTTGTAAGCACAGCATTGCGTTATTACTGTCAGACAAAGAGTTTATTTTTGAGAGACAGTGAAGTCTCCTCTGGCACTGCGTTTTGCAGCAGTCGAGTATCATTGTAATATTTTTTTTTTGAAGGAATAGAAGTTTTGTTTGCAAGTGCAAACTTTGTCTCCTGTCAAGAATTTTTATTTCTTTGTGTTAGTAGAGGAGAGTATTACGGTTCTGGAATTTTGAAATATTCCAACAAGTGAGAGGAAGTGTTTGTAACAATTTTTTTTTGAGTTAATGAAACATACATTTTCAAAGTGTGAATATCTGTCCCTGAAGCCAAAATTTTTATATTCTCTGTGTTGAAAAGAAAAACATCATTCTCTCCATTGTTTGTTCTCAAATCTTTATAAATTTCAACATAGAAATCTATGCTTCGCATAGATCGATATATTGGAGTGCGCGAACGAAGCAACAGGTATGTGCTGGCAAGGGCATATTAGGTGATTGATTTTTCCATTTCCTAGCGGATCGGATCCTCTCTGCACCGAAAAAGCCTATCTAGAACCACCTCACCTTGTAATGAGTCTACACTTCCAACTTGACAGTTGGTTGTCTATATAAACCATCTCCATCTCTTTCAGATTGCAGTCCATCACTGTGTATGCATCCTCATGTTGCCACACATGGCAGAGACTCATTCCGGCTTCCTGCTCGCCTTTTTCGCAATCATATGCCTCCACGCCTATAACTGTGGCGCTGATTACTCTCCACCGTTTCCAGTTTCAAAATCCTCTCCGAAGCCCACCGTATTTTGACCCTCCCGCGCCCATATATTCTCCTCCTTTCTACAAATCTCCTCCGAAGCCAACAGCGTCTCCTCCTCCACTTCAAAAATATCCTCCTCCAGACCACAAATCTCAGCATCACAAACAACACCATCATCATAATGAGGAAGAGCATAAATATCCACCGAGGCCGATGGTATCTCCTCCTATCCACAAGTCTCCACCCAAGCACGTAGTGATTCCTGCCCCTGATCACAAATCTCCTCCTAAGCCGATAGAATATCCTCCCCCTGTTCAAAATCTCCTCCGAAGCCCATAGAATGTCCTCCTCCTATTCACAAATTTCCTCCCCCGGAGTACAAATCCACGCCTCCTCCACTGCATCACTCTCCTCCCATCTACAAATCCCCTCCACAATACAAATTTCCTCCTCATCATGCTTACTGATAAAGGTACACTTGTCTACTTCATGCATTTTATTGATCTCATTGCTTATTTTTATTAAATTGACTTTAATGATCCTCATTATATCTAATGTCCTTGAATTGCAGGAACGATATTATAAAGCTGTTCTTTGAATAATCAATATTGTATGATGGTACCACTTGATTTATTAGTGTGTTTAAAGTTTGATGTCCCTAGCCTTTCGCAAACAAGTTGTAAGCATATGTCTATTCTTTTTTTGCAATAAAAATTCCAAAGCCTCATTTATGTGTACATTTTCTCTATTGTGAATCAAGGAATGGACAGAAACGGCTGGGGAATAACGTGTATTAGAAGGGAATCTAATGGTCTATTCCGGTTGATATCTACGATAAAATAAATTGGCATATGCACACTGACTGAAATAATTTGTAGTTGTTAAATTGTTACACGTTTTTTCTTTCTGGGTATTTTTTTGAAGTCAATAAAATTTGGCAGAGGTTTTTCAGAATTTGTAGTTTCAGTTTTGCAATGTATAGAAATTTAGTGGTTCTGTGGTTTTTCACAGTGTTAAGTTTATTTATACATTCTAAAATACAATTTAAACACATAAAATTCCCCATCTCACTCAAAATTTTATCATCAGATTAAAATAAAAAACTAAAAAATCCAAACGGTTCCTAAACAATTTCATCATTCCAATAACTCACACGCAATGCTAGCTGCAACTACTTTGTCTGTTTTCTACGGAACAGCTGCAACTACTTTGTCTGTTTTCTACGGAACAAAATTCTCTCAGTTTATTTTATTTTCGTCACGCCAATTGCCTCACAGTAAAATCGAACTCCAACCATTTGTCAAAAGCTCTCTTATTTACTAATTAACAGAGTTATCAATTATAATATATTAGCAATTGCATCATATGTTGCAAAAGAAAAGTATAGAGACACTAGTATAAGAAAGAGTAGCTTAAAAGAAATAAGAAGGCAATAGCATAGGAAATAGTAGCTCAGAAAAAATAAAATGTCGCAAAGAAAAAGCCATAGTGAAGGAATGAGACGACTATTTCAAAGATATTAATGATAAGAGTTATAGATTTTGAAATAGGCAATTGAGAGTGAAAATATATGTGAACCAACATAATTTGTTCACATATATACAAATTTTGTTATAGATATTGAAATAGGAAATTGGAATGAAAATATATTGTTGAATAATAATCCTCTGAAACAACCATGTAATTAAAATAAGATATTTTAAATACATTCAAGTACAATCTATGTAACATAGATGTAAATAAAGAGAACTTTTATTAACAAAAATAGAGTTTACTCTATGTTCATCTACATATCTCACCACCAATTGCATGTTTATCAAAAATTATATATGAAGAACAATAATTAAAATGTTCATTACATTATGTCAATCTTTTTATTTCATTTACTTTTACTTTTATTTTTATGTAATTTGACACCAAAATCTAAATTTAATTAACTTATTACAAAGAAAAAAAAATTAACATTATAAAAAACATATATAAAATTTTTACTTGTGAATTTAATAGTCTAAAACATTTTAGTGAGTCACACATAGACATAATAACAACTAAAAGAATTGAAAATTGTTTTCAGAGAAAAATGTTTTACGACATAAATAAATAAATTAAAAAGAAAAAAAAACAGACAAAAAAACACTATAAATGATAATTAATAAATTTATCACACTTTCGCGGAAGGAGGTAAACGAAGAGGAAACACTTTCATTTTATGATGATGCGTGATTTTGGAATACTGTGTAATTTGGTTGAGAGTACAAGGTTTAGGTTTGTAATTTGGCCGAGTGATGATATTAAGAGAGTCAGAGCACAAATAAACAGACCAAGAATATGGCAGGATGTTCCGTTTCTGAATTCATATATTATGATCACACTTTTTTGGTTAATAATTATTAATTTTGGAAAGATATGATTAGGTTAAATGGGAAGGCTAATGATTTTATAATAAAATAATAAGTTACATGGATAAAATTAATTAATTTTATGTAAAATTTATGGTTAATAATTATTAATTTTGGAAAGATATGATTAGGTTAAATGGGAACGCTAATGATTTTATAATAAAATAATAAGCTACATGGCTAAAATTAATTAGTTTTATGTAAAAATTAATAAACTGATTGAGAGGATTGGGAGCCAGGTAGGGGTGAGAGTTTGAATTGGAATGAAGGAATAATTAATGGATAAAATAAAATAATTTGTGATGAATGAAAATATCAGAAAATTTAGGAAAATAAAGGTTAATTTATATTATTAAAATATTAAATAGAATAATGTTGGATTATTAGATTAAAGAATTATAAAAATAGATAAAAGTATGAACAAAAAATTAGTTAATTAAAATGGCATAAATTAAAATTAGGCAATTATTATTAATAATATAATTGTTTTTAGAATTAAAAAGGCCAAAGTTGGGAAAAAAAAAGGAGGGAAATTATAAATATCTAAATAATAAAGTTGAAGGGGTTAATTACTGGGATATAAAAGTTTTATGATACAATAAGATAGTAATAATTAGAATTTAATTAATGTGAGATTTAATTATATAATTAGATTTAATTATAATAATAATTAGAAAATATTATATTTAATTGGGATTGGATTGAATTTTGAGAATAATTAAAAATAATTGAGGAGGGGTGATGAGAGGAGGAGGATATAACCATGAGAAAAGAAAACTAAAATATGAAGGGGAGGGGAGGAGTGCTAGGAAAAACGAGGTAACTCTGAGGTCAAAAGAGTATCTCGAGAGGGATAAAGGGGGAGGGCCACTAACATCATAGAGTGGGGAGGGGGTCACTGTCATTAGTGTTATAGGAATTGGGTTTGCAGGTCAGAAAGTGGATAGTGGGTTTCCAAGAATTCCATAATTGATATCCATCTTCATGATTAAATTTCCTAGGGTGATTTTTTATTTCAATAGCTTCCTCAATGAATAGGTTCAAGTAAAAGGGGGCAGAGGCCAAGATTTTGTGATTATCCAAACAAATTAAATGTATGGTGTTGTGGGAGTGCTCAATGATAACAAATTTAGAAATTTCATTGTGGAAGGTGTTTGCAATGTGTTATTTAAGGAAAGCTTTGAAGGATCTCCCTATGTGTCCAATGTAAGTAATTCCACAGGAACACGGGATCTCATAAACATCGGGGTCAAGCATAGGGTTATGCTTGTCTTTGGCTAACCTAAAGAGTTGCATAAGGGTTTTTTGGTGTTTGAATAAGGTTTTAATGTCACTTTTGGGAAGGGTTTTGTAAAAATGATGAGTAAATACATGAATGCATGGAAGGGGTATTTTGGCTAAGGGAAGATTGCTCGAGGGGTTTTTAGGATGGGGGTAGAGGGAATAATGGAAAACATTTTAATTTTGGATTGAGTAAATATTGGCTTTAAGGGATTTGGTGAAATTGGCTTTCTCATTTGAAAAAGATTGAGAGGAAGAAATTGGAATAGTATGATTAACCAGGGTTTTAAGAACAATATACTTTTGAAAGAGATGATGATGAGAACATGCATGGAGGTACCTATTCCAAGTCTTCTTAGGATAGACTTCATAGGTAAGAGAGACATTAGAGAGGCAAGAGACAAGAACGCCAAACAACGAAAGGGATTGGTTAGACTTTGACTTTTGCTATTAACCCTCACAAGTCTATTTTAATTTTTTTATCATTTCATTTATCTTTTTTTATATATTGAAAAATTTTACCTTATTTGTTTTACATTAATTTATACTATAAAATATTTTTTAAGATTATTAGGTGGTTGAGAGGAAGGAGTGGAATCATCCCCACCGAAATTTAATTCTTGCAAGTGACATGATGGATGTTGGAAGTCTTGATTACAACCATGTTTTATTGCATGGAATCATTAAAATCTATACTAAAATTTCTATGTATATAAAAAAATAAATTTTAATTTAGGTTTTAAATTATATATAAATTTTTTTCCTAGTGAATAAATCATAATTTCTATTAACAAAAATGGACATAGTTTTTCCAAACCCTATCACACTAATAGTATCTCTAAAAAAACATAGAAAATACCATTAGATAATCAATTCTTGATACATGGGCTTTGACATGTGGAGAACATGTCACATGAGAATATAAGAGAATTCATATATCCAATAACCATGGAGTTAAATTAGGAAATAATCATAAACAAAAGCATTAGTCAAAAATAGATTAGTCCTCCTATTGTTCTAGTCACATGCCCTCTATGAAGGGTCTGAAATAGAATTTTTGTATTGAATCTCATATCCTCTTGATGACCTTCCAAGTTCCCAAATCATGTATAGTTCCAACCTTAGATAAGGAATCTGTAGTTATGTTTCTTCCTTGACATAGAGGCACAAGATCGAGAGGGGTTTCCAATTGGAGACTCATGCATCATTTGAATAGAAACACCTTTCCCATAGCTTCATCATCCCTATCCATATGTGTTGACTCCTTGATATTCTCTTAAGGCTCTTGGATAATGTTCTCATCCATTTTTCAGCCTTCAACCTCACCATTTCCTTATTGATGGGTTCTAGATAGAAAAACCCTTCTCCCTTTCTTTCAAATAAATGAAAGGGAGTATTCCTTAAATATATGTCCATATTTATGGAACCTATGACACTTGAAGAAGATGAATTCATATTTAAGTGGTTTTTTATGGGGATTTATCTGATATAAATTTTCAAATCAACAAAAAAACCCTCACACATCGAAATTGACAAGGGTCCCTGTTGTAGAAATCTTGCAATATTCTTGAAATGACATATCAACATATATAAAGGACCTTAGTTTGTTCCTGGTAGCTCTAAAAATTTCCTTCATGCACAGTTTAGGAGGAACGCTTGGGAGTCGAACCCACAGAAGGATAGATTTCAATTTATCCCATATATCATCAAACAAAGGGTTCCATCACTTTATCATCACTAGAGACATATCGATACTGTAGGTTTTTATAAGCACCCAATTAGTTACTTTATCTATATTGAACATAAACATAAACCAACCCTATGATATGGTGTTAACATTAGGAAGATGGTTCAACTCTTTTTTCCATTCCTTATCCACCTAGTGCCATAAAAGCTCGATTGAAAAAATCCTTCCTCTAGCCCAACCAAATACCGCTTTTTTTTCCATCTCTGTTACATCCATTAACTGTATATCTTCTCCCAAAACCCAATTTTTATCATCCTTCTTTACCTTAGGGTAATTTTAGGTCTTTATCTTCTTTTCAAGTTGTTGCGAACCTTCTAATGGCTCTTGTTTCCTTAGGGTCTCTACTTCTAGTTGAATTCCATCACTCAAACCCATGGTTCCACTTTTTCCCCTTTAGAGATCAGCTCACTATTGAGGAGTTTCCTAATCAAAACATCCCTAGACTGATGCAGGAGTTGTAACACAATTCATGATTCAATCCTTTTTGCAAACCGATAGTAAACCCTTTACTAAAAAATATATAGAAGAAATCCTATGTTTTTTAGTCAACTAAATATTCCCAAAACATCGCTATCTCTTGCGGTTCACCTATATCCATAAGAAAGATGCAAGAATAGAGAATTATGCTCACTATATTGTGACTTAGTAGATGCTCCTCCATACGACAATTTTTTCTACTTAGATACCGAAGGAAGGTTCTGACCCTATTTGCATACAAACCATGAGGAGGTATCAATTTGTTCGAGGGACATCCATCTCCTTAGGCTATAGAAGAGGGAATCTTTTGTCTCTCCCAGAGCAATTTCTACTCTATATCGCCACCTCATCCTCATAATGTGGTGTTTCCAAATGGGTCAAATATCACCAAAATCATACTCATAATCAACATTTTTTGTCATATTCCCTCCTTTGTATCCATTGTCTGCTAATCTCAAGCCTAGTCATCCTATAGAAAAATATTTCGATCCTAAACTGCAGCTGACATCAGATAGAGGCTTACGGAAAATTAAAAAATCCTCCTGACTTTAAGTAAAACCCTCACCTCAGAATCCTTAGATTACCCACAACCCATGGAAATGTCACTAATTGTTCTAGATTTACATAAAGTTAATTCGGTTTTAAATTATACTTTTTTTTGTATTTCCTTTCATTTAATTTATTGGTTTTTCCCTAAAAAAACCGTAAATTTATTTAAAAAAGGAAACAAAATTAATTTTTTCATATATGCATATAAGGCATTATTTAAGAGAAACAAAAATGGATTTGTAGATTAAAAATGAGAATAATATATAAATACAATACATAATATCAAGTAATGTAGAAATAACTTATCTTCCCCTTCTTTCCTTTAGTTTTATAGAGCTCCAACGAATCCCCTAAATTATGTCCCATCACAACCAAGGCAACATCCATAATGGATGTATCTAGAGAATTTTATTTATCTGAACCTCAACTTTCAAATAAATAGACATTATGTGATCTTGTTCTTCCATAATCCTTGAGTACCAATGTTTTTTATGGTACATATTCTTAAATTTTTATTTAATCAGTCGCACTCTGATTGAGGGTAAAGCTAATATTATTATCCTAAAATTTCCCTTCTTCTTTGGTAGGATTCTCCATATTTTATTCTTATTCTAATTTAGGGTGATGAAGACAAACAAATTTCCATCCTTTAGGCTTATTTACCTTTTCTTTTTTTGGATTATTTTATATCAATGGAAATGTGTTCTACTTGTATCCTATTTGGAAACAATTTTGAGATCTGAATTCTGTATTTTTGTAGTCTAAAACTTGGGACCACTGAAAATTTTTGTGTTTAAATATAATGTGACCTTTTATACCTTTGTTAAGATCTATCTCCATGCATATTTCAGAAAAGGTAAAAATACCTTTCTCTATTCTCTCAAAGTTCATATTTTGAAACCTATCCAAGGTGTTTCCAATATCCAATAGTTCATCGTGGTTCCAAAAAGGGAGAGTTAGATTTGGGATTCTAACCCAAATTAATTTTTTTGTGGCCACCATAGTTGTTGCATGAAATTCATGGAACTTTGGAGAGATAAAAAACCCAACACTACCCCATAAGCATGACCACTTAATTAAAAGACAGTCCAATTCTTTTTTTGTGTCAAATCAAGTAATGAAAAATCCTTTGGAAAATAATAAATGTCATATTTGGCTGTCTAATAAGAGAAAACCCACTAATGTAATTCTTTTGATTTAGGCCAAAAACCATTAAACATGCATATAACCACCTTTGATTGAAGGGATGAGAAGAGAAAATTTACCTGTGGCAGAATGACTTACGTGGCTGGTGGATGCTCCATTTGTTATAGTATGTAGGGTCTTGGATTGTTTTAAGTTTGTTTTGTTGGGATAGAAAGATTCCATTTCATTACATATTTGAAAGAGGTATATGTTCCATTTGGTATCCAATGAGCTAGAGCTCCTCGACATAGCCTCAGATTCAGGACTAAGGTTGAGTTTCTTTGAACGTTAAAATATTTGATATGACAAGAGTCTTGAAGCATATTACCCTCATATTGTAAACTCTATGAAATTTCTATAATGATGCATCTAAAATCTATATGTCCTTTGATATTGATGATTGATTATGTACTTCTCATTGGGGCTTCACTGGAGGATCAATACCATACCACATGCATTCATATTGGGGGATATATATTGAGGAAAAAATAGTATAATATACTGAGCATATAATAGGGGATACCTCTAATATCTAGTGAAATTAGGGGTTTTTTTAATTGGGAAGTTGTACTTGGCTCATATTTTTAGGGGATTAAATAGTGTGATTTTTAGAGGTATTTTCCAATATCTAGTCAAATTAAGCATTTTGTTTAGTATTTCATAAATGCAAGTGATATGTTAGAGGTTCATTGAGTGAGGCCCTCATGGTAATCTTTAACTAAAGGATGTACGTCTTCCCATTTATATTCTTGATAAAAATATGAAAAGGGATCTATTCCATCTCCTCTTGAGGAACATTTGGCTAGGCTTCAATAGAACAAAAGTGAACACGCTAAGGGGAAGGCTCCAATATGTGTTTCTAGAAAAAAGTGGCATGCAATCCAAAAAATCGTAATACAATGTAGACCTGAGGAGCACCAAAAAGGGAAAGTGGGGGATTAGAAAAAATCATAGACGAAAACACACCTTGTGGTAGCCTCATGCAGAAAAGAAAAAAAAAAAGAAAAAAGTGAAAATAAGTTGCATTAGAAAAATGGACAAGAAATTATGCCACACCCGCCACATCCACTTCAAAAATGAGAGAGTGATATCCATATTTTTTATATTTAATATATTTAAAATTAAAATAAAAGTTTAAAAACTATATCAAGGTTGTGTGAGTTGATAATTATATATTGTATTACCATACGGTTAAGAGTTAATATGGAAACATGAAATTATTTAATGTTTTTTAATAAGACACTTTTTACTTGTAGATACTTTTTTCTTAAAATGTAACTATGAAATAAATAAACACTATCTTAAGTGATCATTGAACAATTTAATTTAAATTTAAAAATTAACCATAATTATACAATAATCATTATGAAAAATATTATATTTTTGGATTGATGTAAGAAAATTCTATTTAGATATGACACTTTAATGGAATGGAAATGTGCAAAAACAAGTATCGAATGATTAAAAAAAATTATTTATCCCACTTTGGTGGTTCTAGCGAGGCGATTCCATATCCCATGCTTGCCCCATGCTTTCTCCTTGTGGTTCCTAAGGAAAACCTAATACAACACTTAATAATGTCATGATATACTTCCTTTGAAATTTCTTACTATCCCATTAAATTGAGTGTTTCTAACCATTCATCTTTCATACCCATAATAAGGAGATATTTAAATGTGCCTTTTGGAAGAGTGAAGTGTAGTGATCTCTGAAGGTTATATTTAAACCTTTTTATGTAGTCTTATAAGCTCTAATCCTCTTTGTAAGTCATCTTAATTATTTATTTTCTCAAACACTTGGACAGATAGTAGTCCTAGTATTATCAGAGAAAAAAATCATTCTTTCCCCCCGAGAGTTGATTCTTCCTCATCCTACTTTGATAAAATATCATAATGCTACTCCCTTAAAAGTAGATGGGAACAACTTCATTTTTTGTTCCTCGGTGGTATACTCATACCCTCCGCACAGGACATCAAATTAAAATAGGAATTCATCAAGATATTATGAGGCCAATACATGTAAATTTGGAAAACTTTGCAGTGATATGTCCTTCATAGGTGCATTTTCTTGTTGATCAACAATAGTAAATTATCTTGTTGAGGTTGTTGCAATCGTTAAATTTATCTGTCATGCCATTTACTCAAATATTCACCAATACCATTCTAGGATCCCAAAGTCATCTCGCACTAGTTGATTAGAACTAGTGTGGTGATGTTGAGGTCCTGAGCCTTGTTATAGATTTAGATGAATATGGTTAGGTCTCACAACACTTCCTAAATAAGGTATCATAATTCCTTTCTTTGATATTGGCATTGTAGGAGGATCTTGTTCAAAAGTTTCAAAGTTAGGATTAATTGTTTCACCTACTCCTTCTCTCAAGTTATAAGACTGCCCCTCACCCTTATTATGAATGTCGGGGTAACTTGTTGTTGAGTATTAAAAATTATCCTCTTCTCTTTTTCTTGATCCTGTAATTTTATCGTCAATCGTAGCTTTAGATGTAGCAAATGATTTTTCCACAAGAGTAAAGACAACAGTAGATCCTCTTATGGATATTGGTCAGGCTCCTACTAAATCTTAGTTTCTTCTTTCCATATAATATCATCTAAGGTTCACTCTCCCAAGGCTTAATTGGCATTCAGTTTTGTACCAAGAAGGCTAGTTTCTGAATTCATTTATTTTATATTTTTACCTCTATATCCTCTTCTACTTCATACTGTATGACCTAAAACTACCAGTTGGGAGAAGACTCCACAACAGGTTATCTAGGGTGTGTGCATAGGTTCTTAACTTTCGTATTTAATATATATCCCTCTCGAGGTCCCGTATGCATCTACAACCAATTATTAGTATGGTAGGTCTCTTTGACATCCTCCTCGATAATGCCTATTATACAGAATCTATGACTGTGGACAAAAGTATCTTCCCTAAAATAGGTGGCCTAGCCTAGAAAAACATAAAGAAAAATAGGCTAATGTTTTCCTTAAAGTAAATAGATAATACACTGTATGCTTCACTCCTCTCTTGGATTCTATGCTCTAATATTAGATTTGATCGCTATAATTAGAATATTAATAATCAAACAACACAAGCCAACGATATTCGACATGTATTACAACCATCTATGAAATTGACTCAATGGATCAACATAACATCAAAATACATGAAATCATAATACCACATATAAGAAAACAAAGAATTATTTCTATTAATAAAATGGAGTGAGTTACAACCAAATATTGGAGTTTATATTATAGAAGAGTTCCTCCAAGTTTACTTGTCTGTCTTTTCCACAAAGTGTACATTTATGTCACCCTAATGCATGGAATAATGACTCTCACAGTAGAATTATGAGGGTATAATATATCTCCAAAATTCAACTCCTAGCTTGCACATGACCACTAATATATAGAAGAGGATGGTAAGTTGATAGTTCTTATGCATCTACCAATATATATTTCACACCCAGTCTTGATCAGAGGATGAGCTCAAGCGGTAAGGGATGAAAACTCAGAAGTAGGATAAGATAGGATTCAAGACTTTCATTTGAGGTAAATAGTTATCACAATTTCTGGAAGCTTCTAGAAGAGGAAGCTTTGAGATTCTTTTTATTTTCCCTGAATTTCTAGAATCAACGTACCCCAACATAGGGAAACCTATATATTATCAAACCACACAAATAAGGGAAAACCTATAGGTGAATGCAGGTCTTCGAGCCAAAAAAGTGTGTTGGTCCTTAAATTGACTTAAATGAATTAATTTCAGGAATAAGCTCAGGGACTAGGTACATTTATGCTTAGGGATGTGTGCAAGGGTTATGAAAAGGGGTAAACTGATGTTGATTGAGACAATTTTTAGGATTATTGATCAAATGCAACAAAATAGCCTATAACGAATTACCCCCTAAAGCGCAAACTCAAAAATGGAAACTGATGACTGAAGTGCTTTACTTTGTGATAAGTAAGGATCACGAACAACCGACGATATCATTTCCTATCACAATACATTTACATTATGAGATATTTTCTTAGGGAGGCATACCCATACTCAACACATTAGCTAGAATTACATGTACAATGACCAAAAGACACATCTATTGATGAGAAATGGTGGACCCATTACTGGATGACTGTTTGTATGATAATATCCATCATACTTTGTAATATTGTATTAATCTGGAAATTGCATCCTAGATCTGGGGTCTTCTATCTCGTTCACACAATTATCCAATGTATGAGTCTAACAATATGAATTAATGAGTCGGAGTCAAAAATGATATACACCATCTCGTTACTGACCAGCGATAGAAGTCATTAATAGAGGAGAGAGAAAGTATGGATGATGTTATTGGCTCTCAAGGTACTGCAATACAATTTATATGGTGTGAATAAATGAGTTGAAGTTGAACACCACATAAAATATTTAGGTCAAAGGCCAACAATGCAAAGTTTTCATTGAGAGAGAGGAAAGTTTCGATTGATGTATGCAAGCACCAAGGTACCAAAGGGTTGTTTCTAAGTCAACTTCCTATATAATGAGCTCATGTTGATAGAAGTGGCCCATCGTAGAAGGGCCTTGATGTATCCCCCATCAAAGATACAAAATAGGTATCATGATTTGAGATCGAATGATATCTATATGGAACTAGATCAGGAATGATAGACAGGGAATGGAGGCTTAAGAGTATTGTAGCAGATATTGACTTAATGACTTCTCTTTAAAACAACGACGACACTAAATAGAGTTAGCATCACTGAGCCAAAATCGAAAAATTGAGGCTTTGAAAAGGTATAATGAACCATAAGGAAATAATTTTTCCAAACCCAATAGTGATGAAGCTAAAGTGGAAGAGTGTCGTGTTCAAGAGCGACTCACTTCCGTTAACAAGTGGAGTGCCCTATTTTCCCAATTTCGCCAACCATATTGGTCAGTAAATCTTTATTTTTTAACAAGCTTGAGAAGGATAAAATATGATTTATTTGTAAGTTCATACTTCATATTAATCCCTCTGAATATTTTTAACAAACCCTGAGAAGGAGTGGTTCGGTCTTGTCATGTTTGACAAGTGCATCACTATGTGATTTTTTAACGAGTCCAATGATGGTAAAAATCGACATATTTTTCATGTTTAGAGAATTTGAAAAGAAGGTGAAAAAGAAAAATCTAGTTGTTCCTTTTTGTGGATAGTCTCTTGAGCTCGAAAAAGAAAAAAACTATAGCCAAGAGAGCCTCTTATCCATTCTCAACGAAGGTATTCCTTTTTCGTAAATAGTCCATCTTAGTCTAGAAAAGGGTTAAATTTATACTGAGTAGACATATTTTCATTTGATTTAACAAGTTATAAAAGACGAGTACGTGAAAATATTTTCACATTTTGCGAGCCTAAAAAGAGACGAAATATGACTCCAAGGGGTTCCTTTTTCGTGAGTTTACAAATCTGGAAAAATATATAAAAGTATACTCAAGTAAAATAATTTTTTAAAAACACGACAAAATCCATAAAAAAAATTGTCGACCTGCAAATACCGCCACAAAAGGATTAAAACTATGTTTTCATGATAAAAATTAACCATTACTAGGTCAAAGCATTAAATATGATAAAATAACGAGAAAATGGCCATAAGTAATAAAAATGAGTATTCATTTTTGACCATTTCATATTTACCTTCAAGAGTGAGAGCTCTGAGTAGTTTTTTCCCTCGATATTCTATAGTTGATTACAGCCAATCTGGCGGATCATTTCAAGTGTCATCCCTTATAAGTAGGATATGAAACGTTTATCTATCATTTCATGGTTTCATTTTGTGATTTCATGAAAATTTTCTACACTTTTTTAGGGAAATGGAGTTTGAATAACTTGCACTTGGACCAATGAAACCTCCTAAATTCATAAAAAGTGTTGCATCTAGGTGATGTTGACCTATAGGGAAGGGTGTAATGCATTTTTTCCTCTTACAGGCCAGTGTTGGGTGCAAATCGAAAGTTTTATTTAGCATTTCCCTTCAACATATGTCAAAAAAATTTCATGGAAAGGATCCTAATGAGTCTCTCTTTTATGTTTCAAATCTTCATTAGCACAAAATTCCCTTTGTATGGAGAGAAAGAGAACATGAGGAATAGGGCATGAATGCATCAAATGATCATTCTACCATCTAGGTGCATAAATGTTGTGGATTTTTGAAATTTTTCTTGTTACCTGATATGAGGAAATAGATGAAATTACTATAGTAACTTATTCATTCAAGGGATGTGCAAGCACACGCATTCAAGGTAAGGGAACATATGCTTGAGATAAGAGTAGAGGACATATATTTTCTAACAGGTTTATCCATGAGAGGTGCCCCCATCTCTCTCCTAGGTGGGAGAAGGGGTGGCGAAACAATGAAATACTACATTACCGCTCATTCCTGAATTCGAGTCAAGCCAACTAGGGATGGAAAGATTGACAAAAAATATGTGACCAGTTTTCCATTAAGAAAAATCATATTCATCATTTCCATATTGGCTGGAAGCTCAATACTTCATGTAGATAGCAGATCATATATGCAGTATAGTTTATAGTGTTTGGATCGAACAATATTCAACTGGAGTGAGGGGGTGTTGGTCAGTATGAAAGAAAAATTGTCTAAATAAAGAGAGAGAAAATTTTAAATTTTTGGATATCATTCAATATTGACATCTTCTCCCTAGAGAATATTCCATTATTATAGCCTCAACATATCACGCTCGAGCCCATTGATCCCAGGGTTCCATGGATGAGGAGGTGGATAGATCTTATCACTAGATAAGTGTGTCCGTCGGTGATCAACTTCCCACTAGACGTTTCTAAGTGGCTGGGCAGAGAGTTCATTATAATATATGATTATCCATACGTAGGGATGGAATTTAATGGCAAATTTTAGCTTGCACTTCCTAAGGGTGAGAAATGTGGTGCTAAAGGTAAGATATTTTAACTATTTAAGTTTTTTAAGTTTTACATTTTTTTGTGTTTTTGATGTTTCTGTCACTTAAAATATTGATTTTTTCATGCAGATAGTGGGCTCTTTCGACCTATGGGTGCTTCATATATGTGTTGTGTCAGAGCTCCACAACAGGTAGTAGCGCAGGTACAGGTCGTTGTAGTAGGACAGGATGCACTACAAAATCTCAATCTAGTCGAGACCATAATAGAGGTGGTGCACCACATTGAGGGGTTAACACACAAGATAGATGATACCATGAGTGACCATATTCCTATACGACTTCAGCGATGAAATATTGGATTCCTTAGCTGTATAGGTCAGATCTTGCGCAACATAGCTCATGTAGTGGGATGTTGTTAAATTTGGAAACTAGGGTCAAACCCCATGTTGCACTACTCATATGATGCATATGATATTTTCTTTGGATTCATATTTCATAGAGGTGAAATATTGATCTAAACATTATCTTGTTTGGATGAGCAGAATTTCGATTTTGAATTTATTTTCCACACATGTGAAATTTGTCAAGGTCAACCAAAATTGTAATTTAGGCTCACAAGCCCCAAAATATCTCACACACACCCTCATTGATGGATATAAAAAGAAAAGAGTCAAACCTCCTTTGGACATCAATTCATCTCACACAATCTCTCTCATCTCATTGGTTCATACAGCCTTAGGATACACTCTCTCTCCTCCCCACATGTGAAAGAGAAGTTGAATATTTCAGATTGCATTAAGAGTTTGTGTGCAACGTTAACTTTGGGTCATCCTTGTCCTTTTGACTTCAATATTTTGGAAAATTTCATTTTTAGGAGGCCAAATTCTGTGGCATAGAAATCAAGGTAAAACGAGTTTATTTGATTGTTACGTTGACAAATAAATTGACCTTAAATTGCTAAAGATTGAGTACTGTGTTGTCTAAGTTTGGTTAAGGTATTTCAGAGTGTTTTGGGCTAACTTTGACTATGAGAAGAGGCTAAGTTTGATTTTATTTTACCGAGCTTCATTGGGAGACATTTTTTTTGGTTTGACTAATGTTGAATTTGCTGGCTAGGGAATTGTGTTAACTGCTAAAAATTCTACTTTCTCTCTTAATAAGCCATAAATTTATTATGATATAATTAGTAACAAATTCCAAAATGTTAAAATGGTTTTTTTACTATCCCTGTACCACTAATAACATATTTCATAAAAAATATTTTGATTTTCCTTATAATTATCTAAATATTTCTATAATATCATAAGAAAATGAGGTCTTGTGAACCAAATATTAATAATCCATACTCTTATTATGAGACTATTGGGAACGAATTCTAAAATATAGGCGTTTATTTTTCTTCCAAAGAGTAAAATAAAATAAAACTTATTTGAATATGTTTTGAGAAATTTCTTCCTTCCAGGTTCCTCCCAACCACAAATTTTAGTGACATGAATACCTCGTAACAATAATACCTCCGTGTTACTACTAGATTCCCCAATCCCACTTGTATGTTGTATAAAAAAAAATTGACATCTTCAATTTATTGATTTCCACTTTTCCCTTCTCATTTATAATTATTCATTTCTTGATGCTTCTTACTAACACCATATTTAGCTTCTGTGGTAGAAGAAAGTATCTCTTATTTATATTTAGCAAACTTAGTATATTTTCCTCCACCTCCTAGCTAAATTACCAAAACTATCGATGGTTAATTTTTCACCTTGGATAATATTTTTCCATGATTTTATGAGAATAATAGTTGAGAAAATTAGGATAAACCAACTTTCTCAAAATACATCACCATTATATTTTTTTTTTCAAAATTGGAAGAAACCAAATACATTCAGAAAATTAGCAGCTCATAGGCGAGCAAGCTTTACCTGGAGACTATGTCACTGAGAATGCCCTGGTTTAATCATTATTCATAAATAATATATAAGTTTACATATGCATAAGAGAGTTAGAATTAACTACTATAAAGTAGGAAATAATTCTAAACTAGGATACACACGCAACACATGAACAAAATTTCTCCAATAATACACATTCTCCAGTAATTCCAACACTCCCCCTTAATGGAGAAATGATTCACTAGTACTCCTAACATCTCCCTGAATAATTAAAATTTAATTCTTCCAAGGGGCTTGGTAAAAATGTCTGATGCATTATCACAAATATTGCATTATTTAATATAAATTTATTTTGACTGGACCTTCTCTCTAGCAAAGTGAAACTGGGTATCGATATGCTTTGTGCTTTTGAGAAACATAGGATTTTTTGCAAGTTTGATTGAGATCTGGTTATCACATCTGATAATTGTTACATCTTTTTGTTCTTCTCCAACAACATGGAGAAGTCTCCTAAACCAAACTCCCTCACATGTTGTTTCACACATTTATTTATACTTTGCCTCTAAAGAAGATAAGTATATAGTATTATGCTTCTTTTTGGTCCATGTAATGAACCCAGACCCAATGCTAAATACATAACCTGTTATGGATTGTCTGTCATCCATATTTCCAGCCCAGTCTTAATCTAAAAAACCGATCAATCTATCATCAAATGAATCAATATATTTAATACCAAAGCCTAGGGTTCCTTGAAGTTATATTAATACACCTTTCACTTCCATCCAGTGGCTCTCAAAAGGATTTTACATAAACTAGCTCAAAACATTGACTGCAAAAACTAAATTAGGTCTATTTTCAGTTAGATAAACAAACTCCCAACTAGTTTTCTATACAGTGTTTCATCCACCTCCTTAGAACCATCATCGTTTTGAAGTTTGAAATTTGGTTGTAAACGCACTGAGGCAGATTTTCACTAATCCATTCTGAACTTTTCAACAGCCTCCTGATATACTTTCCCTGAGATGGAAAATTCTTGCCAAAATCCCTCCATATTTCAAGACAGTATAACTCGCCAAGGTCTTTCAGATCAAAAACCTGTGACATATGCACTTTGATTTCTTTAAGGATCTAACTAGCATTTCCTATAATAATAATATCATCTACATATAAAGAAATCAAAAAAGAAATTCGCTTTTCATCAAACACAATGTACATATTTGGATCGTTTAAGGGCTCAACAAAATTCAAGATATTTTTAATAAGGGGATAATCTTTATAATTGAAAGTTAAGTGAGTCTCCATACCTGATATTCTTGTTATTGGCGTGGCCTCAAATCCACTTCGATTATCCCTTAATGTACTTGGATTGTTGATTGCATCTGTATCATCTGATTCTTCCTTTTTTTGTTGTTGCTACTACTCATGATTGTCCCTTGTTTCATCACTTCCATGTTCCACTAGCAAAGGAATGTCCCACTCTTCATTTCCTTTATCATAGTTTCCATCATCAACCTACTCAAGTAATACTACATCTCTACTCGCAAACACTTTGTGAGTAGAAATATTAGATAGTTTATATGCTTTAAACTATGTAAAGTACCCAACATAAATGCATTTAATGGCATTTGGATCTAGTTTCTTCCTATCCTCTTTTGAAGCATGAGAAAAATATTTCGAGCCAAAAAATCTTAAATGATAAACCGCAGGCTTGAAACCTAATAAAGCTTTGAATGGAGTTTTAATATCACGGCTTTTTGTTGGACTCCTATTCTTTAAATATATCGCAGTATTTATTTCTTCTGTCCAAAAAACATTAGATACGTCATTACCTTTTGACATGATGTGTACACACACCACAAGGGTTTTGTTCTTCCTCTCCGCAACCCTAATATTTTGAGGAGTGTGGGGTACTCTAAACTATTGAGCTATCCCATGGTCCTTGCAATATTTTATGAAGCCACTGTACTTGTATTCTCCCCATTGATATAACTGAAGAATTTTGATGAACTTCCGTGTCTGTTTTACAACATATAGTGTTTCTTTTTTAATATGTGGTTTAGATAGGAAGTTATCAAAGATATATTTATTTAATTAATTAATTATAAATTTTACATAATTAACATGTTATTTAAAGAACTAATAACAATATCATCATTATCTTTTAATAAAAAACTATAGTAAAATATTTTCATATGGGATATCACGTATACATTATACCTATATGTACGAGATAGTGGTGATAAAATAAACACATCCAAACCTAGATATTATACACAAGTAAATTGACATTCATGAAACTAATAATGTCAAAAATGACATACCATATTCCTTCAGTAGCTGATGTGGTTTTAAGAAGAATTACAATAAAAGGCCTTGATCCATCTCCAAAGATCTTACTTTTTCTACAAATTCCTATAATCTACACACACAACCACTAAAATAAAATCATATTTTCTCCAAATGAAGAGTTATTAGTGTACAAAATATTGATCTTATTAGAAAATATAAGTATATTCATATACAAACATCATGTACAAAAACATAATACAACATTAGGGGGTGAAATATAGCATAGCTTACATTAATTCAAATAACAATTTCTTAAATTTATAACTAAAAACATTTTAGTTCCCTCCTAGATACCTTGGTTATTTTTCCTCCTTGAATCACTTGCTATAATTAGGCTAATCATAACTATGCAAGGAAGTAATACTGATAAATCTACCACCATAATGGTAATTACTAGTGCCTTTATCTACGTCTCTCCCCTTAAAGCATCTCATTAATAGACTTCTCATATACCTAGGAGGATGAATATAGACACCTATGGCTAAGAGAAGTTAGGCTAAGTCTTCAATTATTGAACCATACTAAGTATCTTATCCTACTTCGAATTCATCATCTTTGGAAAGAAATATCTAGAAGCTTTCACCCATCACCGCTTCCTTTCTTGATCTAACAAGTGAGGACGATCACTCCATTTCCCCATTTCCAACTAATATAGAGTGATACATCTCCCTCTTTCTAAGGAATTGGAGCAACGGGACATGAAAATGTCTCTCTCCAAGGATATAGGAGTGGTATTGAGAGGGGTGAATAGGAATAAGGAGATAGATGGAGGTGGGGGATGTAAGAGAGAGAGAGAGGAAGTTTCGGGAAAAGAGGGAAATATAGAGGGAGAAAAAGAGTTGGGCAGAATGGTGAGAGATAGAAGGAAAAAAAAATGCATTCTATTCAAACATCTATGTGTGTTATTTGAACATATGCATGTTTTATAAATGTGCACATGGTTTATTAAATTAAAAAATAATAGGAGATCATTTTTTTCTAATTACATGGTGGATGAGGGTGTTTCTTTGGTTTTAGGTATAAATTGGTGAACCTGGTAATTTCATGTAGATAATACAAAACAAGTACATTTTTACAACTTCCTATTTTAAACCATGTTTTTGTATATGCTCCACATGTTATACACACACACACACACACACACAAATATATATATATTCCAAATTAAATATCTTTTTATAGACATGAATCACATTTCTTGAAAATAGAGTTTTTTTATTTCCACTCTAGAATTTGATTTGTGGACCCATTTTGAAATTGGAAAGGAACCTAATGCATACTAAGCCAACAATTGAAAAAAAAAATATGAGTATTCTACTATATTTTTCAATTTTAAGCAAGTATACAATCCTCATTAAAAATTATGGAAAAGTAATGTTCCATAATAAATGTATATTTCGTAATAATTTATTTTTAAAATGTCCATCATTTACATACCCAAATCAAGGCCTAAATTGAGCCAATGCATTATTTTTTAAAGAAAATTAACATATACATATGAGAAAAGAATCATTATTTTTGAGTAATACAAATTTTCCAAAATAAAAAGTTACATATTCACAAAGATAGTTTGATTGTCTACATTTCATGTTTGCGCCGAGGCGCATTCTACAGCTCAGTATAACCTTGATGTGTAAGTATGTCGGAAGCCAAAATAATTTATAAATAAACAATTAAAAATATATTTAAAGAATATAAATTTAAAACATGAAGAGTTTTACGAAAAGTAAAAAAGAGATATGGTAAATAAATAAAACCTGTTTTTATGCTTACTCTAACCTCTTTATATTTACCAAAAGTAAAAAGAAGTTTTATTTAGGTAAATCTTCTCAACCAAATACCATGGAACAAATTATTATTAATACCATACTATCAGCCAAATACCATATTTATAAATGAGGTATAAAAAGGAAAGGTAAGTAAATACAAATATATCAAATAGGAGTAGAAATCAACACCTAATTATATTTGAAGCCTCCCGACCAAAAACCACGGACCAAATTAATAATAGTACCATGCAAAAAAAACATCACTAACCCTAACATTAATATTAAAATTTATTAAATTTACTAACTTTATATTAATATGATATTAGTTTTTTCTATATATATATATATATATATATATATATATAGATATGAGAGGGAAGTACAAATACATATGATAGAGGTGGAGAAATAGAGGGAGTGACAAGGGAGAGATGGATATAAAATGAAGGAGAGGGGAGAGGAGGAATGAAGAGAGAGACAGAGAGGGAGAGAGAGAGAAGGAGAAAGGATTGGAGGGTAGAGAGAGAGAGAGATAGACGAGAAGAGAGAGGGAGGTAGGAGAGAAACAGAGAGAGACATGAAGGGTGAGAGGAGGAGAGAGGGAGGGATAAAGAGACAGAGTTGGAGGGGTAGACAAGAAGAAATACATAGAGATTGAGTAGTAGAGAGAGAGTGAGTGACAAGGGAGAGATGGAGAGAGAGTGTGTATGTTTACAGGTGAGATAAAGAGATATTTGAGGAGTGATGGAGAAAAGGGGGGAGAGAAGGAGAGAGAAGAAGAAATGGAGGGATATAGTAACATAGTTGGAGATATAAATAGAATTTTTGGCAAAGAGAGAGGATTTGAGGGCAGAGAGAGGGCAGAGAGAGACATAGAGAGAGTGCGAGGGGGGGTTGAAGATAGAGGGAGGAAGGTGGTAAATGGAGAGAGAGGAAGGACAAGAGAGAGGAAGAGAGTGATTGGGGAATATAGAGGATTGTAGGGAAAAGAGAGAGAGAGAGATTGAGTGATGTGGTAAGAGAGATGGAGGTGGGAGATAAAGGGAGAGAGAGAAAGTAAAAGAGAGGGGAATTGAGAGAGAGTTGGAGAGAGGGATGGATATAGATATGGAGTTCAAGGGGGAGAGAGGGAGGGATAGAGAGATGGAGTTGGATGGGGATAGAGGGAAGGATAGAGAGATGGAGTTGGAGGGGTAGACATGGATGGATAGAGAGATGGAGCTGGATGGGGAGAGAGGGAGGGAAGAAGAAAGACATAGATACAAGTGGAGAGATAGAGGAAGTGACAAGGGAGAGATGGAGAGAGAGTGTGTATGTTTGGGGGTGAGATAACGAGACAAATGAGAAGAGATGGAGAGAATGGAGGAGATAAGGAGAGAGAGAGGCATATAGTGACAATGTTAGAAGGTGAATAGAGAGAGAGAGAGAGAGGTGGGAGAGAAAGAAAGAGTGGGATTAGAGAGATGTATGGAAATAGAGATGGAGATGGATGTTGAGATACAGGAGGGTAGATAGAGGAGGGTAAGAAGAAAGAGATAGAGAGTTAAAGTTGGAGAGAGAGGGAGACAGAGTGATAAGGAGGGAAGGGGAAGATAGATAGAAGAGAGGGAGAGGGAGGGAAGGGGAAGAGAGAGAAAGAAGGATGGAGAGGAGGAGAGAGTGATAGATAGATAGAATGGAGAAAGAGAGTGTATGTTTCGGGGTTGATATAGAGATACAAATGGAGATAGAGATATATATGGAAGGTGAAGAGAAAGAAGAGATATATGGAGACAGGGAGGGAGGGATGAAGATATTGATAAATATGGAGTAAGAGAGTCTGTGTGTTTTGGGGGTGAGATAAAGAGACACAAAAGGAGAGATGGAGGGACATATAGATATATATGGAGGGGGGAGAGAGGGATGAATATTTCCTACAATAGATGCATCTATTTTAGTGTAGATGATGATTTGTAATCCTATTTGATTTCTTGCACTAGATGCATTGATTTTAGTGTCGATTTTGATTTCTAATGATATTTTATTACTTGCACTAGATGCATTGATTTCAACATAGATGATTTCTAATTATATTTTATTGCTTGCACTAAATACATTGATTTTGGTTAGATGGTGATTTCTAATCCTATTTGATTGCTTGCACTAAATGCATTAATTTCAATGTACATGTTGATTTATAATAATATTTGATTGCTTACACTATATGCATTGATTTCAATATAAATGATTTCTAGTCCTATTTGATTGTTTGAACTAAATGCATTGATTTTAGTCTAGATGGTGATTTATAATTCTATTTGTTTTCTTGCACTAGATGCATCGGTTTTAGTTTATATGTTGTTCTCTAAACATATTTTCCTACTTGCACTAAATTCATTGATTTGAGTGTCGATGTTGATTTCTAATCCATTTTGATTACTTGCATTAGATACATTGATTTCTGTGTAGATGTTGTTTTCTAAACTTATTTGATTTCTTGCATTGGATGCATTAATTTCAATGTATATGTTTATTTCTAATTTGATGTAATTGCATGTATGATGGAACGTTAATTTTAAAGTCATTGGATTAATAGTGTGCATTGATTTTAGTGTAAGCACAAAAAATGATTTTTGTGTTATAGTAATTAAACCTAATAATATTGCATAGCAAGAGAGATAAGGTATGATGTTTACTACCACAACTCGAAGTAAATATTTAAATGGTTTATGATTTATGATTTCTACTTTCTTTTTCATATAATCAATATGAAAAGATGACAAAACTAACAAGGATGACAATAAGAATAATAGAAGAAAATATTTTGAGATTGTTCACCATGAAGGGTATTTGTAATTGACTACATTCTTATTATTCACATTTTGTATCATTCAATATTATTACATTTTCACTTTGCGTTCAAAAAAATTATTTAATCATTTTTCATCATTAAATTTATTTTACAATATTTATCATCTCAAGAAACTAAGGTAACTAAGAAGATTTAAAATTAAAATGACTCGATAAATCTCAAACATATTTATCATATTTAAATTGATTATATTAATATTAGATGTGTTATATATTATTGATAAAATTAATCATATGTTCCTCATCTTATCGATAGATTTTCCCTAGTCGCACACAACTAAAACCAGCGTAGATGCATGTTAAATACAAATCTATGAAGCTCCGAGAAGGATAAAATCTCTCGAGGTAAAAAAAATTCCTCGAGTTTTGCACTCAAAAATGAGGTTTGCAACTTGAGAGATTTTATCCCTCTCAACACTTGATATATCCATAGTTAAGATGGATCTAGGCCGGTTTTACATCATGTCCTCAAATGTTGTGTAAGTTCCTATAATAATTATTTTTAAGTTTTCACAACTCTCCAACTACTTTATGGTCTATAATATTTTAGTATTTTATTAGTTATTAGAAGTTGAGTTATCACTATAATACTATGTTGTATTCCTATGTGTTTATGTTCCATTTATTTTCATGCTATTGATTTTTCTCCTTATACAACTCAAATCATTTTAAAAAATGATTTCAATACTACATATAGTATTTAGTTACAACAATAGTTCTAAAATGAAAATTAACATTAATATCATTAAAACTTATAATCATACTAATATTAAATAAATAGTGAAGCATAAACTAGATTTCTTCCACTTAAATTAAATTTCAAAAATATAGATAATTCCTCATAAACCACTATTCACAACAAAATTTCATTCCACACATACACCCAAGGCATATAAACAATATAAAACTAATATTATACTTATAGCCAATGTATACCTAGAGATCTACTGTAAACTAAATAATAATAATAATAATAATAATAATAATAATAATAATAATAATAATAATAAATATTATACAAACCTATATCATAAAAATAATATATGAAATATATATAAATATAAAAAAAATAATATAAAATTAAATTATATATAAAATATAATGTTAAAATAATAATTATATTGAGAGCTATGTCTATTTTGGAATGCTATAATTGATGTTTTGGACATATTTTTTTAGTTAAAGTAGGATTTTGTTAAAATTACAGGTTTGATTTGTAAACTCTGCATAGTTTAAATGTGAAAATTGTTTTTCAAAACATTGGATTCATCTATACATTTGAAAATGACTTTTAAATTACAAAAACAAGATCTAACTAAATCTGATTTCTTACCATTCAGTTTCAAAATTCTCAAAGGTAGAATAGTTAAACAACTTTTTTTGAAATAGTTCTTCAAAATTTTTAATTAAATTATTAATTATTTAGATAAATGTCTCTGTTATTAATGACCTCATTAATATTTGGTTCACCTTTCATGATAAACCTTATAAACCACATGAGATGGTTCAAAAAGTCCACCAAATATTCACAATGTGGTTAATCCGAAAAATATTTATTTAAATTATGGATCACAAAATTCTTGGATCTAACATTATGAATTATTATTAATAAATAATAAATATTTAAGTTGCATAAAATATTTCAAAATATTTCTAATAAGAATCACAAATGAATATTAAAATAATTATGCCTTTTTCAACTTTATTAATTAAATTATCTGATAATTACACCTTCGCAAGCCACAAAAGTCTCAGGATTATTTTGTACCAGTGTGTTTTTTCTCAGCAGAAAAAAAAATGATGTTATAAACAATTCATATTCATCATTGATCATAAAAGAGCATGTGCAAAATACATTATAATCCTGAGCACATATTATCCAGTATGTAGGAAAGTCATGTGATCAGACATCCAGTTGCCAATCCGTCCCAATACAAGGAATATAACGATATCCTTCATCTGAACGAGTTGAATCCTAGTTTCCAGAAAAAAGAAATAGGCAACAAGGAAAGTATAAAAAAATAGGCAGAAGATTATTTTCCACCACTCCAATCCATTTCACAACCTGAAGCAAACGAGAAAATATATACAGAGAACATCATATATGATGTATTGATACTACATCTACGAAAATATACAATACTAAAGCATAAATTCCAATAAGGGTAGAACAGAGAAAAAGGTACACAACCCAGTATCACAAAAGCCTGGCTTGCTTGAAAAAAAACCATGCTCGCTTGATGCATATTACAGAATAGGAAGTTCTTGATAATCCATTAACGAGTCATTTCTGAAATGAGAGATCTGAAAAGTCCCGTATGGGACCCTCAAGCCCCGCTTAGATAGTGAATCATCATGGGAATTGAGCTCCCGGTATATATGATGGATGGTAAAATCCCTAAACTTTCCCCGTAAATATCTAATCCTATCTATCCAACCAGATCCATCGAAGTTCAAAATGCAGATTCTGTCATAGATGCCATCAACAGTATACTTAGAATCTCCATATAAGTGTATAGAAGGAATATTGAGCCAATAAGCTAACAAGATACCACTCCATGCTGCCATGACTTCTGCTTTATTATTTGATCCAACATCGCCATTCCATACAATGTGGTAATGATCATTATTCTCCAGTCTAATCTAGGCTCCATGTCCACATATTCCATCCACGTCTACACCATAAAAAAAATACAGCTAGAAGCTTCAAATCATGTGGAAAAATCTTCTTAGACAGACCTTCATGTGCAGATCCTGCCACAGGACAGATCACCATTCATTTTGCAATGTTCTATATAATCACTAAAAAATTTAATTGAGCCTCCTCAAAGATCCTGCAATTTCGAACAACCCAGATCTCCCATAATATGTAGAAGTGAAGTTGCTTGTAAGAGAATTTTGCATCAATCCAAGTAGAGATAGTTTGTTTGTAGTCTGATGGCTTCTAGTTTGGATCACCAAAAAGGCCAGAAACGTGATCCCAGTTACTGAGGGAGAAAGAACATGACAAGAAAAGATGAAGAGTTGACTCACTGTGTTCATGGCATAAAGGGCATCTGCCAGGCCCAGAGAAGGCACTTTTGCTTAAATTTTCCCACGTTAATAATTTTTCCTTCCATATCAGCCATCCTAGGAGAACAATCTTTGTTTGAATGTTAAGCTGCCAGACCACATAAAAGTTGGATCTTGAAACATTCGAGGATAACATAATCATCTTAAGATCATATACATCCTTTACTAATACCCCTTTATCACTGCGCAAGCCGCTCCATACCAGAGAATCCCCCTGACCATTGAAGGTAAAACCCAAAATTTGGAGTCGAGACTTAAGAGAATCCCATTGATCCGAATCCTCAGCCCTTAGATCCAAAATCGTAGATGATTTCCTTATTGGAGCACCCAAACTCTAGGATTTAATCAAGTCAAATAATGTGTGAACCCCATTTTGATGTAACCTATGCAAGAGTCATTGATCAAACTCCATAGCAGTATCAAAACACTTTAATCTGTCAATACCCAAAAAGATGTATTTCCTAGTACCGAAACACCACACCAATCTCTGACCAATAATGTGCTTGATTCGCATGAAGCTTTGCGAGATACAAGAAGCATTGTTAGCATTCATGAAGCTTCCATTATTAGGTAGGAAGAGATAATTTTCCACAACATATTTGAGCTTAATGATCGAAGACCAAATCTCCCCTCCCATCAGAGCACGCTAAAAGGATTTTGCCAACAACGCGCTATTAAAAATCCTAAGATTGATAATGCCCCAACCCCCATATGTCTTTGGAACATAGATAGACTCCCGCTTGCATAGATGGAATTTCCGATTATTCGTTGGTCCCTCCCACAAGAAATTAGCAATGATAGAGTTTATAATGTTCACTACACGCACAAGAAAGTAATAGAAATGCACCCAGTATACCACTATTTGTGTTAATACTGCCTGAATCAATATTAGTCTTCCTCCCAATGATAGGAACTTAGAGGTCCATCTGAAAATCTTACTTTTAAATTTCTCTATCATCCATAACCAATCATGATTCCTGTAAGCACAAGGTTTAAGTCAGAAACCCAAGTATGTGATACCATTCATGAGTAGATTATAGTCAACCCCCATAAACTCGGCAATAAATTTGATCTCACCGGGATCACCCGACTCATATAACAGGAATGATTTGAATTTGTTGATGTGAAAACCCGTAGCAGCCCAAAATCGTATGAGTATGAAATGAAGATAGAGCCATTGATTCCTATTAAGAATACCAAATACTAATAAATCATCCACAAACAATGAATGTGTAATACTTACTGAGGGAGAGAAATCCAGACCCTCGAAATATCCTTTTGATTTTTCCATATTCCTCAATTTGTTGAAGCCCTTCATAATAATAATGAAAATTAGTGGAGATAGGGCGTAGCCCTGATGCAGTCCTCTTTCAGCTAGAAATAAATCTGTCGGAAACCCATTTATCAACACAACATAGCGAACCGAGGTGATACATGCCATTATCCACTAAATTGATCTAATAGATAAACCAAACCTCATGAGTATTAATCTGATATAAGACCAATCAGTAGAATCATAGGCCTTATGAATGTCTACTTTCATGATAAGAGCCTTAGATTTCTGAAGATGAATAGAATGGAATGCCTCCTAGGCAATAGCAACTGCGTCGTGAATGGACCTTCCTTTTAGGAACCCAAATTGTTCCTTAGAGATGCATGATGATAGGACCCCCCGCATTCTCTTTTCAATTATCTTAGAGGCGATTTTATTTATATATCACGTTACATAACGAAATAGGTCTAAAATCAGAGAATAGAATGGGATCCATCATTTTTGGGATAATAGTTAGGAACATGGAGTCCATATCCCCTGGTACAAACCCCAAAATACGGATTTGTTTCACCACCATATGCAAATCATCCTCCAAATATTCAAAAGAATGAATGTAAAATTCGGCTGGCCAGCCATCCGGCCCGAGACTTTTGTGTCGAGCGAAAGAGTTTAGATCTTCTTTTATCTCCCTTTTAGATAGTTCCGTCTCCATTCATGTATTTTCTTCATTATCAAACATAATAGCCATGTTCTCTAAGATCCAGGATGTTGAAATGTTAATTTCAACTGTCCTGCACTATAGCCACTTACTATTTTTGTTTGGATGAATTCTGTCAAAAGCAGCTTCCTAAATTTGTTGAATAGTCAATTCGAAAACCTTTACAGTCCTTTGATTTGGGAAACATAGTTTTTGGTACGTGGGAAGGTTTTTTGTTTAAATATTTTGTGTTGAGATGGGCCACGACAGTAGTGGTCCCACCGCCAGCTCACACGCAACGTCGACCAATCGCGCTTTATCGCGCAAGTTTGGTGCCTATGTCATCAACACAAAAACCGGGCCCGAAACCTTTTTGCAAATCAGATTTGATCATTTTCGCGTTACAAATGGGCCTGACGTCAACACCCCCATTTATTACGCGAAGTTTTCATAAATTTTGGCTTATATTTTGGTTGGAATCCGCGGGCCCCATCTCTCGACCAATGGGAGGGCTAACGCACGGAGTTTGCCCGAGATGATGTCATGTGAGTTTGTTACCCAAACTTTCTATGCAATATGGTTTAAGTCAAGATTTATGTTATAATGCCATTTTATATAGCGAGATGAAACATGTGTTATGATATGTTAAGAAACATAATATATATATTATAAACTCTGAAGTTATAATATATATATATGTGTGTGTGTGTGTGTGTGTGTGTGTGTGTTTTTTAAACATATATCATTTTGCGCTATTGTAATGTGGGCCGGAAAGCCATACATAGTTTTATCGTATTTCAATGGTTTGTTTTACGTTAATTAAAAATGTGGTGTGCCACATATGTACAGTGATATATGTAGTTTTGTTGTTTAGTTAAGGGACAGTGCATGAGCCCAAGAGCTATTTTGTTAAGACACAGTAGTGTATTGTTAAGGAACAAAGTGTGTGCATTTTATGTGAGAGAGACAGAGTGAATTTTTAGTGGGACAGAGAGTTTTGTGCACTGTGTTTTTTTAGTAGTTATTGTGTAATCTTTTAGAGGAAGAAGATAAGTTTTTTATAGTTAATGGAGTAGAAAGTTTTTATGCAATTTTTGTCTGGGAGTGAGAAATTTTTTTAAAATTCTCTGTGTTTGAAAGAGAGTATTATTGTTCTGGAATTATTGGAATTATCATAAATTCCAACACAATATTGAAATTGATCATCAATACGAGGATCAGCCTTATAAAAATCTGTGAAATATTTTAGAGCCTCTTTTTGAATCTCTGAATTTTCATCTACCATGTAACCATCCACAACTTTAATCTTCCATATTGAATTTACGTTCCGGCGGACATTTGCATAATTATGAAAAAAAATTGTATTAAGTTGCCACTGAACCCGACTTTTCAGCTTCCATGTAGTTTCTTGGATTTTCAGAATCTCCAGCTTTCGTGCCTCCGGTTGCTCTATTGTAGAATATATTTGTGCATCAAGAGGATGAACCGTCATATCCATGTATATCTCTGATAAATCCTTATTAATACAATCCAACTCCCGATTTATATTTTCATTTTTTTTTCTTTCTGTAGTCTGTTGACTCCATGGTTAAAATATATGATGAGTTATTTCCGTCTCGTGTATCCATAAGTGATCCCTAAACAATTATTTTGATAATGCCCACCGTGAGTTTACTGACAACTTCTGTTTGCTTCACTCGGAAGATAATGGAGAAATGAATAAATAGCTGTAGAAATCTATGTTTCGCATAGATCGATATATTGGAGTGTGCGAACGAAGCCACTGTTGGAATTTAATTCCAAATGCAACATAAAACAGCTGGATAGAAAATCTGATTGCCGCAGATATTTCAGCAAGGTGGATGCCTGAAAGTCGTGCTTGATATTTTTCACATCACTGTGCATTAAATTTTCAGAATTAAATGCCCCTGTAACAGCCGACTTCATTTCTTCATAAGGCATCACCGCTTGCTGCATTCAATACGCAGATAAGCTTTAGAAGATATTTTGTATTTTTAAATATTATAAGTCAAATATGTTTTTCACTTATAAATGTAATGAACAGCAGTTCGTTTTTATGTTAGAGAGTTTGAGAAATAGAAAAAGACAGAAAAGAAGGCAGAGTAGGAAAAATAGAGGAAAAATAGAGTCGCTGTGTTTTGGAGCAGCAATGCATTCTACAGGCTGTTTCAGCAACTGTCTGTGTGTTTCGGCAACAGGCTGTGTGGAGTTTCAGCAACTGTCTGCCAGATGCTCAAACACGAATCTGTGTTAAAAAACAGAGTTTGTAAAAACAGAGTATGGAGTTTTTAGTTATTCCAGAACTGTAGTTTGTAATTTTTATTGTCATTTTTATGGTTAATAAAAACAGAGCTTTTCTCCATATCTTCTTTGTGCAGATTTCTCTCATTTCTTTGTGTTGAGTTGAGGAACTTTGCTTCCTCTGTTTTGTTCGAAATTATCAGAAATTTCCATCATGGTATCGGAGCTGGTCTAGGCACTCAATGAGACAAAAACAGAGTTCGTTTTTTCCACTGCAGGAGCTGTAAGAAGCTTAACTGAGCAGATTTTCTCCAACAGAGAAAGTTCTTGCTTGTTTTAATTATACAGTCAGTATATTTTCTTTACATATACAGTTAAGATGGCAGATGCTGGAACTGGTTTGAAAAATTCCCAACTGCCATAGTTTAATGGGAAAAATCACAGTTATTGGTCCATAACAATGAAAGAATTGTTTGCTTCTCAAGGAATATGGGATTTGGTTGACACTGGCTATGCTGAACCTGTAGATGCAACAGCATTGGCTGCTTTGACAGTAGCAGTAAGAGACCTATTGAAGAGCAACAGGAAGAAGGATGCCAAAGCCCTCTTTTTTCTCTTTCAATCAGTACATGAGAGTGTTTTCCCACGAATTGCAGCAGCAACAAAATCCAAGGAAGCATGGGATATTCTCAAAACTGCCTATCAGGGCATGGAGAAGGTGAATACTGCAAAGTTGCAGATGTTGAGGAGAGACTTTGAAACACTCAGCATGAAGGAATCTAATACAATAGATTTATTCTTCACTCAGGTTATTGGGTTGATAACCCAGATTAGATCTCATGGTGAAATTCTTGAAGAAAGAAGGATTGTAGAGAAGATCTTGAGAAGTTTACCCTCAAGGTTTGAAGCTGTTGTGGTAGCAATAGAAGAAAAAAAGGATCTCTCACAGTTCATAGTAGATGAACTCAGTGCTTCTCTTATGTCTCATGAACACAGACTGAGTAGAGGAACAGATTCCTCTTTCGAGCAAGCATTCAAGACTTAGATGTCTTTCAGCCAAGGAAAAGGTCGAGGCAGAGAAAATAACAGAGGTCGTGGAAGAAGCCAAAACAAAGGCAGAAATAATCCTGCAAGCACAAGCAGAAGGAGTTGCAATTAGAACCAAGATGAAGGTTCAAGCAAACAGCAAGCTCGTTGACAAAGGTATGACAAATCCCAAGTCCAATGTCATTATTGTAAGAAATATGGCCATTATGCCAATGAATGTAGAAAAAAGAAAAATGACATGAATAATAGGCAGAATGCTAATTTTGCAAATGAAGAAGATAAGAATCCAAAGATTGTGCTGTTAACATGTAACATTGCACAAGACAAACAAGAAGATTTTTGGTTCTTAGACTCAGGTTGTAGTAATCACATGACTGGAAATATAGCAATGTTTTCCAATCTGGATGAAAATGTGAAATCTGAGGTAACAACAGGAACTGATAGTAAAATATCTTTCAAGGGTAAGGGCAGAGTCAGTATCCGAGCAAGAAATGAACAGATGATTGTGCCAGAGGTATACTATGTACCTGGTCTGAAATGTAATCTTTTGAGCATTGGACATCTCATTGACAAAGGTTACAATGTGTTCTTCAAAGATGATATGTGTACAATCAGAGACATACCTCCAAGTAAGAAGATCATTGCACAGGTGCAGATGACCAGCAATAGAATGTTTCCTCTCAAACTCAGGGCAGATTTGAAGGAAGGAAGAACTATTGCAGCTATAACTCAAGAAGTCTTTCAAGAACAAGTGAAAGATGAGAATTGGTTGTGGCACTTGATATTTGGACATCTCAATTTCGGAGGCTTGAATCTGTTGCACAGAAAGGGAATGGTAAAGGGATTGTCGTTGATCAAGAAGCCGGACAACCTTTGTGAAGGCTGCATCTTGGGAAAGCAACACAAAGAAAGATTTCCAGCAAGAAAGAGTATAAGGGCAAAAGCACCGTTGGAAATTGTTCACTCTAATGTGTGTGGACCGATGCAAATACCATCATTTTCTGGAAATAAATATGTTTTAACTTTCATTGATGATTACACCAGAAAGACATGGGTGTATGTGTTGAAACAGAAGAGTGAAGTGTTTGAGAAATTCTGCCACTTCAAAACTCTTGTTGAGAAGCAGTGTGGGCATTACATCAAAGTGCTCAGAATAGATAGAGGTGGAGAGTACATCTCCAAAGACTTTCTGCGTTTTTGCAGAGAGAATGGCATACAAAAGCAGTTCACCGTGAGGTATACACCTCAGCAAAAAGGTGTTGCAGAAAGGAAGAATAGGACCATTCTGGACATGGTCAGGAGTATGCTGAAGGAAAAACACTTGCCGCATGAGTATTGGGCAGAAGCTGTCACTTGCGTAGTTTACATCTTGAATAGATGCCCAACTAAAGCTGTCATGAACAAAATACCAGAAGAAGCATGGAGTGGTCAAAAGCAAACTGTCACTCACATGAGAGTATTCGGTTGTGTAGCATATGCACATGTACCGAATCAGCTAAGGAAGAAGCTTGACAGTAAGGGGGAGAAGTGTGTCTTTATTGGCTATTGTGATGAGTCAAAAGCATACAAACTCTATAATCCATTGACCAAGAAGTTGATAGTAAGCAGAGATGTGCAGTTCATTGAAGATGAAGCTTGGGATGGAAGCTTAGAGAAGACAGTGAATGTGAAGACAATTGTGTCTCATGAAGAAGAAGAGGAAGGGACAACAACAAATAATCCTTCCTTGGTGGGTCCTCCTCCACCACAACAAGTACATCAAACCACATCACAAGTTGGAATTCGAACAACCTTGAGAATTCAAGGAAGTGCTTCTTTCTCCAAGCACACCACAGGGATCAGAAATACCCTCAAGTTCGGATGGAACTCCAAGCACACCAAGAAGACCAAGATTCAAAAATCTGAATGAGATTTATGAACAAGGAGAGGTAAGTAACAATACCGGTCTAAATTCATTATTCGCTTTATATTGTCATGTTGATGACCCAATTCATTTTGAAGATGTTGTAAATGAAGATAAATGGATTGAAGCAATGAATGAAGAAATTGGTACAATTGAGAAGAGTAAAACATGGGAGTTGGTTGACCTCCCTGAAGGCAAAGATGCCATTGGAGTTAAGTGGGTCTATAACACCAAAAGCAATGCTGAAGGCAAGATCGACAGGCATAAAGAAAGACTTGTTGTGAAAGGCTACAAGGAGCAACAAGGCAAAGACTATGATGAAACCTTTGCACCAGTAGCAAGGATGGAAACAGTCAGAACAATGTTGTCTATTGTGGCACAACAAAAATGGAAGATTTATCAGATGGATGTTAAATCTCCATTCCTGAATGGAGTGTTAAAAGAAGAGGTGTATGTTGAACAACCTCCAGGTTATGAAGTTGAAGGCCAAGAGCATAAAGTCTGCAAACTGAAGAAGGCTCTTTATGGGCTGAAGCAAGCTCCAAGAGCATGGTACAACAGAATAGATGCTTATCTGATTGAGAATGTGTTTGAGAAGTGTGATGGTGAACCCACACTCTACATAAAGGAGAATGACGGTAAGATACTTATTGTTGTTTTATATGTAGATGATTTAATCTTTACTAGCAATGATGCTTCTCTCATTGCTGATTTTAAAGAAGTCATGAAAAGTGAATTTGAAATGACTGACTTGGGCTTCTTAAGATATTTTCTTGGAATTGAAGTAGACCAAAGTGAAAATGGTGTTTTCATTTCCCAAGTTAAATATGTAGAAGCAATGTTGAAGAGATTTAACATGCAGAACAGCAAGGCAGCTGTGACTCCAACTGTAATGGGGTTGAAATTGACCAAAGAAGACAACAGCAAGGATTTTGATCCAAAATTGTACAAGAGCATAGTTGGCAGCCTCATGTACTTGACTGCAACTAGGCCGGACATTATGCACGCTGTGAGTTTAATCTCCAGATTTATGGAAAGACCGAAAGAGACTCATTGGCAGGCAGCCAAGAGGATTCTAAGGTATGTGAAAGGAACGAAGGGGTTTGGTATTTTATACTCCTCTTCTGAAAGTTTCATGTTGACAGGTTACACTGACAGTGATTGGGCTGGAAGTGTTGATGATAGGAAAAGCACATCGGGATATGTGTTTCATATGGGATCGGGAGCCATCTCATGGGCTTCCAAGAAGAAACCAATTGTGGCTTTGTCAACAGCACAGGCAGAGTACGTGGCAGCAACAGCAGCAGCATGCCAAGCAATGTGGCTAAGAAGAGTTCTCAGAGATTTGTGTCATGAACAAGAAAAGGGCACTACCATTTACTGTGACAATAGCTCGGCAATAACATTGTCTAAATACTTTGTTTTGCATAAAAGAACAAAACACATAGACATCAAATTTCACTTCATACGTGAATTGGTTAACAATGGTGAGATTGTTTTGTAGCACTGCAGAACAGAGGATTAGTTAGCTGACATCTTGACAAAACCATTGGGAAAAAAAAGCTTTGATCATTTCAGAGAATGCCTGGGTATGCAGAAAAACCCAGCAGTTGAAATTAAGGGGGAGTGTTGGAATTTAATTCCAACTGCAACATAAAACAGCTGGATAGAAAATCTAATTGCCGCAGATATTTCAGCAAGGTGGATGCCTGAAAGTCGTGCTTGATATTTTGCACATCACTGTGCATTGAATTTTCAGAATTAAATGCCCCTGTAACAGCCGACTTCATTTCTTCATAAGGCATCACCGCTTGTTGCATTCAATACGCAGATAAGCTTTAGAAGATATTTTGTATTTTTAAATATTATAAGTCAAATATGTTTTTCACTTATAAATGTAAAGAACAGTAGTTCATTTTTATGTTAGAGAGTTTGAGAAATAGAAAAAGACAGAGAAGAAGGCAGAGCAGGAAAAACATAGGAAAAACAGAGTCGCTGTGTTTTGGAGCAGCAATGCATTCTACAGGCTGTTTCAGCAACTATCTGTGTGTTTCAGCAACATATTGTGTGGAGTTTCAGCAACTGTCTGCCAGATGCTGAAACACGAATCTGTGTTAAAAAACAGTGTTTGTAAAAACAGAGTATGGAGTTTTTAGTTATTCCAGAACTGTAGTTCTGAAGAAGTTTGTAAATTTTATTGTCATTTTTATGGTTAATAAAAATAGAGCTTTTCTCCATATCTTCTTTGTCCAGATTTCTCTCATTTCTTTGTGTTGAGTTGAGGAACTTTGCTTCCTCTATTTTGTTCGAAATTATCAAAAATTTCCATCAGCCATAGGTATGTACTGGCAAGGGCATATTAGGTGATCGATTTTTCCATTTCCTAGCGGATCAGATCCTCTCTGCACCAAAAAAGCCTGACTGGAACCACCTCACTTTGTAATGAATCAACACTTCCAACTTGACAGTTGGTTGTCCATATAAACCATCTCCATCTCTTTCAGATTGCACTACATCACTGTGTATGCGTCCTCATGTTGCCAAACATGGCAGAGACTCATTCCGGATTCCTGCTCGCCTTTTTCGCAATCATATGCCTCCACACATATAACTGTGGGGCTGCTTACTCTCCACCGTTTCCAGTTTCGAAATCCACTCTGAAGCCCATCGTATTTCCCCCTCCCTTGCACAAATCTCCTCCCGCGCCCATATATTCTCCTCCTTTCTACAAATCTCCTCCGAAGCCAACAGCGTCTCCTCCTCCACTTCACAAATATCCTCCTCCAGAGCACAAATCTCAGCATCACAAACATCACCATCATCATCACGAGGAAGAGCATAAATATCCACCGAAGCCGATGGTATCTCCTCCTATCCACAAGTCTCGACCCAAGCACGTAGTGATTCCTACCCCTGTTCACAAATCTCCTCTGAAGCCCATAGAATATCCTCCTCTTGTTCACAAATTTCCTCCCTAGGAGTACAAATCCACGCCTCCTCCACGGCATCACTCTCCTCCCATCTACAAATCCCCTACACACTACAAATTTCCTCCTCCTCATCATGCTTACTGATAAAGGTACACTTATAAAGGTACCTTACTGATAAAGGTACACTTATCTACTGCATGCATTTATTGATCTCATTGTTTATTTTTATTAAATTGACTTTAATGATCCTCATTGTATCTAATCTCCTTGAATTGCAGGAACGATATTATAAACTGTTCTTTGAGTAATCACTATTGTATGACGGTACCACATGCATGTACTGGTTTATTTTCATCCTAGAGGTTGGTCGCGTTGGATCAATTCTACCACTTGATTTATTAGTGTGTTGAAAGTTTGAAGCTCGTAGCCATTCGCAAATAAGTTGTAAGCATATGTCTATTCTTTTTTTGCAATAAAAAATCCAACGCCTCATTTATGTATACATTTTCTCTATTGTGAATCAAGGAATGGACTGAGACGGCTGGTGAATAACGTGTATTAAAAGGGAATCTAATGGTCTTTTGCGGTTGATATCTACGATAAAATAAATTGGCATATGCACACTGACTGAAATAATTTGTAGTTGCTGAATTGTTACACGTTTTTTTCTTTTTGGGTATTTTTTTGAAGTCAATAAAATTTGGCAGAGGTTTTTTAGAATTTGTAGTTTCAGTTTTGCACTGTATAGAAATTTAGTGATTCTGTGGTTTTTCAGAGTGTTAAGTTTATTTATAAATTCTAAAATATAGTTTAAACACATAAAATTCCCCATCTCGCTCAAAATTTTATCATCAGATTAAAATAAAAAACTAAAAAATTGAAATTGTTCCTAAACAATTTCATCACTCCAATAACTCACGCGCAACGCTAGCTGCAACTACTTTGTCTGTTCCCTAAGAACAAAATTCTCTCAGTTTATTTTATTTTCATCACGCCAATCGCCTCACAGTAAAATCGAACTCCAACCATTTGTCGAAAGGTCTCTTATTTACTAATTAACAGAGTTATTAATTACAATATACTAATTAATAGAGTTATCAATTATATTTACAATATACTAATTAGTAGAGTTATCAATTATAATATATTAGCAATTGCATCACATGTTGCAAAAGAAACGTCTTGAGACAATAGTATAAGAAAGAGTAGGTTACAAGAAATAAGAAGGCAATAGCATGGGAAATAGTAGCCAGAAAAAATAAGATGTTGCAAAGAATAATCCATAGTGAAGGAATGAAACGAATGTTTCAAAGATATTAATGATAAGAGTTATAGATTTTGAAATAGGCAATTGAGAGTGAAAATATATGTGAACCAACATAATTCATTCACATATATACAAATTTTGTTATAGATATTGAAATAGGAAATTGGGATGAAAATACTTTGGTGAGTAATAATCCTCTCAAACAAGCATGTAATTCAAATAAGATATTTTAAATACATTCAAGTACAATCTCTGTAGCATAGATATAAATAAAGAGAACTTTTATTAACAAAAATAGAGTTTACTCTATGTTCATCTACGTATCTCAGCACCAATTGCATGTTTATCAAAAATTGTATATGAAGAACAATAGTTAAAATATTAATTACGTTATGTCATTCATTTTATTTCATTTACTTTACTTTTATTTTTATGTAATTTGACAAAGTCACTAAAATCTGAATTTAATCTAACTTATTAAAAAGAAAAAGAAAATAACATTATAGAAAAAATATATATAAAACTTTTACTTGTGAATCTAATGGTCTAAAACATTTCAATGTGTCACACATAGACATAATAACAACTAAAAAAAATTGTTTAAAAAAAAAATGTTTTAAGACATAATAAACTAAAAAATACTTTAAATGATAATTAATAAATTTATCACACTTTCGTGGAAGGAGGTAAACGAAGAGGAAACACTTTCATTTTATGATGATGCGTGATTTTGGAATACTGTGTAATTTGGTTGAGAGTACAAGGTTTAGGTTTGTAATTTGGCTGAGTGATGAAATTAAGAGTCTGAGAGCACAAATAAGCAGACCAAGAATATGACAGGATGTTCCGTTTCTGAATTAATATATTATGATCACACTTTTTTGGTTAATAATTATTAATTTTGGAAAGATATGATTAGGTTAAATGGGAACGCTAATGATTTTATAATAAAATAATAGGTTACATGGTTAAAATTTTACGTAAAAATTAATAAACTGATTCAGGGGATTGGGAGCAAGGTAGGCGTGAGAGTTTGAATTGGAAGGAAGGAATAATTAATGGAGAAAATAAAATAATGTGTGATGAAAGAAAATATGAGAAAATTTAGGAAAATAAAGGTTAATTTATATTATTAAAATATTAAATAGAATTATGTTGGATTATTAGATTAAAGAATTATGAAAATATATAAAAGTGCGAACAAAAAAATTAGTTCATTAAAATAGCATAAATTAAAATTAGGCAATTATTATTAATAATATAATTGTTTTTGGAATTAAAAAGGCCAAAGTTGAAAAAAAAAAAAGAGGGAAATTATAAATATCTAAAGAATAAAGGTGAAGGGGTTAGTTATTGGGATATAAAAGTTTTTTGATACAATAAGATATAAGATAGTAATAATTAGAATTTAATTAATGTCAGATTTAATTATATAATTAGATTTAATTATAATAATAATTAGAAAATATTATATTTAATTGGGATTGGATTGAATTTTGAGAATAACTAAAAATAATGGAGGATGGGTGATGAGAGGAGGACATAATCATGAAAAAAGAAAAATAAAATATGAAGGGGAGGGGAGGAGTGCTAGGCAAAACGAGGTAACTCGGAGGTCAAAAGAGTATCTCCAAAGGGATAAAGGGGGAGGGCCACTAACATCATAGAGAGGGGAGGGGGTCACTATGAGTAGTGTTATAGGAATTGGGTTTGGAGGTCAAAAAGTGGATAGTGGGTTTCCAAGAATTCCATAATTGATATCTATCTTCATGATTAAATTTCCTAGGGTGATTTTTTATTTCAATAGCTTCCTCAATGACTAGGTTCAAGTAAAAGGGGGCAAAGGCCAAGATTCTGTGATTATGAAAACAAATTAAATGTATGGTGTTGTGGGACTGCTCAATGATCACAAATTTAGAAATTTCGTTATAGAAGGTGTTTGCAATGTGTTATTTAAGGAAAGCTTTGAAGGATCTCCCTATGTGTCCCATGTAAGTAATTACACAGGAACAAGGGATCTCATAAACATCGGGGTGAGCATAGGTTATGCTTGTCTTTGGATGACCTAAAGAGTTGCATAAGGGTTTTTTGGTGTTTGAACAAGGTTTTAATGTTACTTTTGGGAAGGGTTTTGTAAAAATGATGAGTAAATACATGAATGTACGGAAGGGATATTTTGGCTAAGAGCAGATTGCTAGAGGGCTTTTTAGGATGGGGGTAGAGGGAATAATGGAAAACATTTTTAATTTTGGATTGAGGAGTAAATATTGGCTTCAAGGGATTTGGTGAAATTGGCTTTCTCATTTGAAAAAGATTGAGAGGAACAAATTGGAATAGTATGATTAACCAGGGTTTTAAGAACAATATACTTTTGAAAGAGATGATGACGAGAACATGCATGGAGGTACCTATACCAAGTCTTCCTAGGATAGACTCCATAGGTAAGAGAGCCATCAGAGAGGCGAGAGACAAGAATGACAAAAAAGGGAAGGGATTGCTTAGACTTTGACTTTTGTTTTTAACCCTCACAAGTGTATTTTATTTTTTTTATCATTTAATTTATCTTTTTTTATATATTCAAAAATTTTACTTTATTTGTTTTACCTTAATTTATACCATAAAATATTTTTTATCATTGTATATTTTTTTTCAAAAATGAAAAAAAAATTAAAAGGTTCAAAGATGTATTAAATCAAATTAAGATTATTAGGTAGTTGAGAGGAAGAAGTGGAATCATCCCCACCCAAATTTAATTCCAGCAAGTGACATGATGGATGTTGGAAGTCTTGATTACAACCATGTTTTATTGCATCGAATCATTAAAATATGTACTAAAATTTTTATGTATATAAAAATAAATTTTAATTTAGGTTTTAAATTATATATAATTTTTTCCCCTAGTGAAAAAATCATAATTTCTATTAACAAAAATGAAAATTACATTCAGTATATGCACCATCTGCACTGAGAATGTGTGTTGGTAACCACCCAAAAATGAAAAAGACAAATCAAGATTTTCCAAACCCTATCATGCTAATAGTCTCTCCAAAAAAACATAGAAAATGCCATTAGATAATAAATTCTTGATATATGGGCTTTGACATGTTTAGAACATGTCACATGAGGTTATAAAAGAATCCATATATCTAATAACCACGAAGTTGAATTAGGAAATAGACATAAACAAAAGCATTAGTAAAAAGCAGATTCGTCCTCCTATTGTTGTAGTCATATGCCCTCTATGAAGGGTTTGAAACAGAATTTTTATATTGAATCTCATATCCTCTTGATGACCTTCCAAGTTCCCAAATCATGTAGAGTTCCAACCTTAGATAAGGAATCTGCAGTTACGTTTCTTCCGTGACATAGAGGCACAAGATCAAGAAGGGTTGCCAATTGGAGACTCATGCATCGTTTGAATAGAAAGATCTTTCCCGGAGCTTCATCATCCCTATCCATATGCATCGACTCCTTGATATTCTCTTAATGCTTTTAGATAAATTTCTCATCCATTTTTCATCCTTCAACCTCCCCATTGCCTTCCTGATGGGTTCTAGATAGAAAAACCCTTCTCCCTTTCTTTCCAATAAATTAAAGGGAGTATTATTTCAATATATGTCCATATTTATGGAACCTATGACACTTGAAGAAGATTAATTCATAGTTAAGTGGTTTTTTTATCAGCATAAACCTGATATAAAATGTTCAAATCAACAAAAAAAACCTCACACATCGAAATTGACTTGGGCCCTCGCCATAGAAATCTTGCAATATTCTTCAAGTTACATATCAACATATAGAAAGGACCTTAGTTTTTTCTTGGTAGATCTAAAAATTTCCTTTGTCCACGGCTTATGAGGAACGCTTGGGAGTTGACCCCACAGAGGGATAGATTTCAATTTATCCCATATATCATCAAACAAAGGGTTCCATTGCTTCATTGTCACTAGAGACACATCGATACTGTAGGTTTTTCTAAGCACCCAACTGGTTCATCTATATCGAACATAAACATAAACCAACCCTATGATAGGGTGTTAACGTTAGGAATATGTTTCAACTCTTTTTTCCATTCCTTATCCACGCAGTGCCATAGAAGCTCCCTTGAAAAAATCCTTCCTCTAGCCCAACCCAGTACTTCTTTTTATTCCATATCTGTTAGATCCATTAACTTTATATCTTCTCCCAAAACCCAATTTTTATCATCCTTCTTTACCTTAGGGTAATTTTAGGTCTTTCTCTTCTTTTGAAGTTGTTGCGAAACTTTTGGTGGCTCTTGTTTCCTAAGGGTTTCTACTTCTAGCTGAATTCCATCACTCAAACCCGTGGTTCTACTTTTTCCCCTTCAGAGGTCAGCTCACTATTGAGGAATTTCCTAATCAAAACATCCCTAGACCCATGGCGGGAGTTGTAACACAATTCATGATTCAATACTTTTTGCAAACTGATAGTAAACCCTTCACTAAAAAATATATACAAGAAATCCTATGTTTTGTAGTCAACTAAATCTTCCCAAAACATCTCTATCTCTTGTGGTTCACCTATATCCATAAGAAAGACCCAAGAAAAAAACATTATTTTCACTATATTGTGACTTAGTAGAGGCTCCTCCATGCGACACATTTTTCTACGTTGATACTGAAGGAAGGTTCTGACCCTATTTACATAAAAACCATGATGAGGTATCAATTTGTTCGAGGGATACGTCCATCTCCTTAGGCTATAGAAGAGGGAATTTTTTATCGCTCTCAGAGCAATTTCTACTATATATCTCCACATCATCCTCATAATGTGGTGTCTCCAAATGGGTCAAATATCGCCAGAATCATACTCATAATCAAAAAAATTTGTCATAATCCCTCCTTTGTTATCCATTGTCTACTAAACTCAAGCCTATTCATCCTATAGGAAAAATAAAATCGATCCTAAACTGTAGCTGACTTTAGATAGAGGCTTAGAGAAAATTTAAAAATCCTCCTAACTTTAGGTAAAACCCTCACCTTAGAATCCTTAGATTACCCAAAACCTATGGAAATGCCACTAATTGTTCTGGATTTAGATAAAGTTAATTTGGTTTTAAATTATAATTTATTTATTTTTGTATTTCCTTTCATTTAATTTATTTTTTTTCCCCTAAAAAAACCATAACTTTATTTAAAAAGGAAAACAAAATTAAATTTTTCATATACACATATAAGGCATTACATAAGAGCAACAAAAATGGATTTTTAGATTAAAAATAAGAAGAATATATAAATACAATACGGAATATCAAGTAATATAGAAAGAACTTATCTTCCGCTTCTTTCCTTTAGTTTTATAAAGCTCCAACGAATCCCCTAAACTAGGTCCCATCACAGCTAAGGCAACATCCATAATGGATGTATCTAGGGAATTTTATTTATCTGAACCTCAACTTTGGAAGAAACCGACATTATGTGATCTCATTCTTCCATAATCCTTATGTTCCAGTGTTTTTTATGGTACATATTCTTGAATTGTTATTGAGTGAGTCACACTCCGATTGAGGGTAACACTAATATTCTTATCCTAAATTTCCCCTTCTTCTTCGGTAGGATTCTCCATATTTTATTCTTATTCTAATTTAGGGTGGCGACGATCAGAAAGTTTCCATCCTCTTGTCTTATTTACCTTTTCTTTTTTGGATTATTTAATATCAATGGAAATGTGTTCTACTAGTATCCTATTTGGAAACAATTTTGAGATCTGAATTCTATACTTTCATAGTCTAAAAAATGGGACCACTGAAAATTTTTGTGTTTCAATATAATGTGACGTGGTATACCTTTGTTAAGATCTATCTCCATCCATATTTTGGCAAAGGTAAAAATACCTTTCTCTATTCTTTCAAATTTCATCTTTTGAAACCTATCCAAGGTGTTTCCAATATCCTATAGTTCCTCATGGTGCCAGAAGGGGAGAGTTAGGTTTGGGAGTCTAACCCAAATTAATTTTTTTGTGGCCACCATAGTTGTTGCATCAAATTCGTGGAACTTTCGAGAGATAAACAACCCAATACTACCCCAGAACCATGGCCCCTTGATTAAACGGCAGTCCAAATATTTTTTGTGTCAAATCGAATAATGAAAAATCTTTCGAAAAATAATAGATGTCATATTTGGGTGTCTAATAAGAGAAAACCCTCTAATTTAATTGTTTTGATTTAGGCCAAAAACCATTAAACATGCGTATAACCTCCTTTGATTGAATGGATGGGAAGAGAAAATTTACCTATGTCAGAATGACTTACATGGCTGGTGGATGCTCCATTTGTTATAGTATGTAGGGTCTTGGATTGTTTTAAGTTTGTTTTGTTGGGACAGAAGGATTCCCCTTCATTACATATTTGAAAGAGGTATATGTTCCATTTGGTATCCAAGGAGCTAGAGCTCCTCCACATAGCCTCAGATTCAGGACTAAGGTTGAGTTACTTTGAACATTAAAATATTTGAAATGAAAAGAGTCTTGAATCATATTACCCTCATATTGTAAACTCTATGAAATTTCTAGAATGATGCATATAAACTCTATACGTCCTTTTATATTGGTGATTGATTATGTACTCCTCAATGGGGTTTCACTGGAGGATCAATATCATACCACGTACATTCATATTGGGGGATATATATTGAGGAAAAAATGGTATAATATACTAAGCATATAATAAGGGATAAAAGGTTTTTATATTGGAAGGTGTAAATAATGGGGCTTAATGAAAAAATGGATACCTCTAATATCTAGTGAAATTAGTTTTTTTTTTTTAATTAGGAAGGTGTACTGGGCTCATATTTGTAGGGGATTCAATAATGTGATTTTTATATGTATTTTCAACTATCTAGTCAAATTAATCATTTTGTTTAGTATTACATAAATGCAAGTGATATGTTAGAGGTTCATTGAGTGAGGCCCTCATGGTAATCTTTAACTAAAGGATGGATCTCTTCCCATTTATATTCTGGATAAAAATATGAAAAGAGATCTATTCCATCTCCTCTTGAGAAACATTTGGCTAGGCTCGAGTAGAACCAAAAGGGAACACACTAAGGGGAAGACTCCAATATGTGTTTCTAGAAAACAGTTGTGTGCAATCCAAAAAACCCTAATACAATGTAGACCTGAGGAGCACGAAAAAGGGAAAGTGGGGGATTAGAAAAAACCATAGACGAAAACACACCTTGTGGTAGCCTCATGTAGAAAGGAAAAAAAATATAGAAAAAGGTGAAAATAAGTTTCCACATTACAAAAATGGACAAAAAATTATGCCACACCTGCCACATCCACTTCAAAATTGAGAGAGTGATTTCCATATTTTTTATATTTAATATATTTAAAATTAAAATAAAAGTTTAACAACTATCTCAAGGTTGTGTGAGTTGAGAATTATATATTGTATTACCAGACGGTTAAGAGTTAAAATGGAAACATGAAATTATTTAATTTTTTTTAATAAGACACTTTTTACTCATAGATATTTTTTTCGTAAAATGTAACTATGAAATAAATAAACACTATCTTAAGTCATCATTGAAAAATTTAATTTAAATTTAAAAATTAACCATAATTATACAATAATCATTATGAAAAATATTATATATTTTTTGATTGATGTAAGAAAATTCTATTTAGATATGACACTTTAATGGAATGGAAATATGCAAAAACAAGTATCTAATCATTAAAAAAAATTATTGCGCCGAGAGGCGCATCTACAGCCCAGTATGACCCCGATGTCAGGTTTGTCACGTCCTTAATATCGGCTCAAATTTTAAATTAAAATAATAAAAATAAAAAATAAATGTAGGCTTAACAAATAAGTTTTAATAATTATATAAATAGCATATGGAGGAAATACTAAACGCACTAGTGGATATACTAAACGCAAGGCCTGCCTCCCGAATTCGTATCATCGATCGTCTTCGCGGATGCTGTTATCGAACCAAATACACGAAACCATACAACCAAACAGATTTGGTTGTACAGATGTGGGGATGCAACCAGTTTATTTTCTAATAATCATAAATCTTCCCTGATACAGTATTCTAAAAGAAACGATGTAGTTAGGGTAAATGTCTCAGTCTGGAAGACAATTTACATACTTGGGCTTCAAATTGTTCAAACAAATACTATCTATGGAATGGAAATGTTTGGTCAGTAAACATTTTTTGGTTAGGTAGTGATGATACAAACCACTAGAGCTGAAGTTATCGCTCTGTGGGGCTTGCTCTATGATGCCAGTAGACTAAAATTAGAAACAATTTATGTCTACGGTGACATGAAAGTTGTCATTGATTGGTTCACCAGAAAGGAAAAACTTACTTCTCCCAAGTTGGCAAACTGGATGATTCACATTGAAAAAATAAAAGAAACATTTCCTGTCATCTCTTTTGAGCATGTTTACAAGGAGTTAAATGACTTGCCGGACTCGCTTTCAAAAGGCGGCCTGGATGCTTCCACACGGAAATTTCATTTTTTTATTTTTTATTTCAATTCGTAATGACATGGTACAGGATGAAGGATCCCTCTGAAATTTCTCCAAATTTTTGCATATAGAATACTTTATGCAATTTTTGGTTGTTCGCTTTCATTTTTGACAAGGTCAGGCCTTTGTTTTCTGACAATTGGGGTAAAATGTTTTTGGTTGTTCTCTTTTTGAATTAGGCATTATATATTTTTATATAGTGAAAATTTTGGAGTTTTCTGATTCATGAGAAATCAATTTATTTTATTTAAAAAAGAGTAAATCAAATGATCAAAGTTTATAATTTGAATTTTAAATATTTATATTTATTTTAATAAAAATGCTAATTATTAATTTAATAGTATTCAATTTTTAATTTATTTAATTTTATTTTTATTTTATTTATTTATTTATTTAATTTTTTTTTATATTTTTTTAATTAATTTATTTTTATATATTTTATTTTTATTTATAATTTTATATATTTGTTAAATTAAATTGGTGCTTAAGATAAATTTATAATAATATTTAATAATAAAAAAATATTATAAATTAAACACAACATAATCACATATGTACAGAAAAAGAAGATGATGAGTATGTGAATTACCTTTGAAGTTGTTATTATGTTCAGCAAGTGGCGCAGCCTTATAACTGAATCTCTTTAGAGCCTTACTCCTATGGCTCTCCCAATAATTATAATTTACTTGTAAAGATTAAGATATTTATGATATAATGGTTATTAGAGTATTAGCAAAATGTAACATATTTTTTTACTATTATCATATAAAGGTGACTTAAAAATATATAATATTTATACAAAATTATAATATTAATTTATCAAACATATTAATAATTAAAAATGATAATTCAATTTTATTAAAATTCTTTTTCATCAAAATATATACAGCATTATTTCACATTAATAATGTAAAATTGGTAAAAAAAGGGTTTTAAGATTTATAATTAAAAAAAAATAAAAAAATTATGAATTAATTTAATATTTTATTATTCTTATACACCAGAGTAAAAGAAGAATTAATTATTTAGTATAAATTATTATATAATTTGTATTATTTTTAATTGATGATGAAAAAATGATTAAAATTTTTATTAAATTATGATGATAATGATGATGATGATGGTTAACGTCCACTGAGACCAATTTTTGAAGCTTATGTAAATTTTGAAGTTTTTCCAACCTAGGACGTAAGGTTTTTTTAACTCGCATACATCATTCTTCATTTTGATCTCTATTTTAGTAAAAGAAATAGTTAAAAATAAGTAACGAGTTTAAAACAAAAAAAACTCATAATTAAAAAAACGTTATTTAATTTTTTAAAACAAGAAAAACTTATGAATAAAATAACACTAAATATAAATATAAGTTATTTAATTTTTTAAATATTCATAAAAGAAAAATTAATCTTAAAATAAAGTATAAAACAATTACAAACATGTTAATATTCTTCCATAAAAATGAACAATGCTATTGCTTTGGAGGATATACAAGGTTCTTCGTTAAAACATAAATTATGTAAGTTTCATCATAAAACCTTTAGAAATAGGAAAACCCTATTACACCAAAATTCAATATATATGTATATATAATGAACTTTTTACAAATACATAGAACTTTTCAGGAATACGAAAAACTCATTGCACCAGAGTTAACTATATAACCTTTCACAAATAGGACAAGCTCATTACACCAAGATTCACCTAATAGCCAATCTTCTCTTTGATGGAATACCTGCAAGTACTTCTTTATAATTTTTCTTGTACTCGTAGATTTTTCTATCACATTCACCCCATCCTTGTCTGCTTTTTCCATGTTTTCTAAATTTCTTACTACTTCTGTTTCTGCATCACCATAAACTGTTATTCTAATTCCCTTTTTCAAATAAGTTTCCGGCAACATTTTCACATTTGAGCAATTGATCATATTAAATATTGTAAGGAAAGGCATTGCACCTTCTTCTCTTTTTGGTAATTCCACTAAATTGTCTAGTCCAACCAATGAGAATATTTTCAACGAAGGAAATTCTCCTGTCTCTCTTGGGAAAGTCCTTTACTTTCTCGCAAAGAATAATTTCCAAATGCTTCAAATTTTGAAGCTTATGTAAAGTTTGAAGTTCTTCCAACATGGGACACTCATAGAACTTCAGATAAGTAAGGCTTTTTAACTGGCATACATCATTCTTCATTTTGATCTCCATTTTAGTAAAACTGCAGGATTTTAATGAAAGGCTTCTCAACTTCGACATGTTATTAATGTCGAGAGATAAATTTTCCATATCGGAAGGTCTCTCCTTCGGAAATATCAACAGGAGGGTGTCCATTTCAGTCATGCTCCCAATTGTACCCTTTAATTTACCCTCACTAATAGCTTCCCAATTGTTCTGTAGAGCCAGCTTTTTAACTTGTATCAAATCGTTTAAACTCTCCATGGAAGCGACTTCCTTGTTTCTATTCCTCGCAAGTTTTGTCGACTTTCTGCTTCCATCCATAACTTTTTTGCACCTGTTCGTGGAAGGTTTTGTCCAGTACATGCTGCATCCATCCATGTACAAGTATTGCAAAGACAAGAGGGCCGAGATGCTATAAGGAATATTTTGCAAATATTTGCATCCACTAAGGCCCAGATACATGAGGGATCTCAACATATGAATGTCAGAGGGCAGTTCCTTGATGCCAGTGAAGCTAACATCAAGGATCTCGAGGTGTCCAAGACCTGTAAGATATCTAGGGAGTATTTTGATCGGCATGCTTTATAACTTTAGGCATGTTAACTGCTTCAAACAACCCACACCCTCTGGCAATGAGCGGGCCAACATTCCACTCAAATCCAGAACCTTGAGAAATGTCATGCTGGGCATCAACTTATTTGGATTTTTTGTTATTTGTGTGTTTTGAGAAATTGACAATGAGCACATTTCTGAAGATGAAGAAAATAGCGGAAGAGAACTCAATTCGTTGCGGCTCAAGAAAATCCTTGTGCTTTCTGCAGACTCGAATTTTGGCGAATCTTTCAAACTGTCACCCATACTACAGTGGAATTTTTCTTCTTTCTTAACATTTCCAATTGCCAAATCACGCAGGACGTTGAGCATCCCGAAGCAAACCACGCGCCCATCTGCGTCTCTCACCATCGGTTCTATCAAACAACGTTCTGCTAGTTGGTCCACATAAATCCTCCCTATCTCAAATGGGTCTTGCATCCTAAGGCAAATTGGGAACCCTTCTGTGTTTATTATCATCGGCTCAATAAAGGACCGATCTGTTAAAACATGTGCAGGTCCATTTTGAAGCATTTTAATTGCGAGGAGGCCTTCTCCCATCCACAAGGGAATCACCTCCTGGACATCAATGACTTCATTTTCGAAGAAGGCAACAGCTAGGTGTAGAAAGCACAATTGCATATTAGCGTCCTTGTTGCTCACTACGTCGAAACCCAACCTTAGGAAATCATCGAGCCTCTCTGCCTTTTCCAGCCTGTCAAGAGCCCACTTCCACTGCTCTGGCTGAGGACTGCGCGCCATTGCCCTCCCCACTACTTTTATTGCAAGCGGAAACCCTTTACGCAGAAACAGCTTTACCTCATCCTTCTCAATGTTTGAATGCAGATTTTCATTATTATTTGGAAATTGATGACAAAAACTTCCGACTTTCAGGTTCCGTCAAGCCCTTCATTTTTATTGTGCGGTCATCTGGAAATCCTATTTTGGACAATGCAGTGGGATCCCTTGAACTGACAATTAATTTGCAGTTAGGATGGTCAGTTACTAGGTGCAGTTAATTGTAAATTTACAATATTGCAGGTTTAATAAATGTCGGCTTAATATAGGTGTATTTGATATTTCAATGATATGATAGGTGTATTTGTTATTTAATATATTAATTAGTTCATTTTTAAGATCACCAAACATATTTATATTAATAAAATTTGTTAGAATTTGTATTTCTAATCTTAAAAATTTCAAAGTATGATGTACATCTCAAAAATATACAGAAAATTTAATAATCTGAAAAATGTGACGTTGATGCCACCGACTGGAACCAGCGTAGATCCATCTAACTCCGGATCTATCATGCGCCGAGAGGGATCAAATCTCTCGAGGTGCAAACCTTTCCTCAAGTTTTGCACTCAAAAATAGGTTTGCACCTCGAGAGATTTGATCCCTCTCGGCGCATGATAGATCCGGAGTTAGATGGATCTATGCTGGTTTATCCCACTTTGGTGGTTCTAGCGAGAGGATCTTATATCCGATGCTTGCCCCATGCTTGCTCCTTGTGTTTGCTAAGGAAAACCTAATACAACTCTTAATAATGTCATCATATTCTTCCTTTGAAATTTCTTACTATCCCATTAAATTGAGTGTTTCTAACCATTCATCTTTTATACCTATAATAAGGAGATATTTAAATGTGCCTTTTGGAAGAGTGACATGCGGTGATATGTGAAGGTTATATTTAAACATTTTTATGTAGTCTTATAAGCTCTAATCCTCTTTCTAAGTCATCTTAATTATTTCTGTTCTCAAATACTTGGACCAATAGTAGTCCTAGTATTATGAGAGAAAAAAATCATTATTTTCGTCCCAGGAGTTAATGCTTCCTCATCCTAATCTGATAAACCATCGTAATGCTACTCCCTTAAAGGTATATGGGAACAACTTCATTTTTTGTTGCTTGGTGGTATACTCGTATCCTCTGTGCAGGACATCAAATTAAAACAGGAATTCATAGAGATATTATGAGGCCAATAATTGTAAATTTGGAAGAATTTGCAGTGGTATTTCCTTCATAGGTACATTTTCTTGTTGATGAACAATAGTAAATTCTCTTGTTGAGATTGTTGCAGCCGTTAAATTTATCTGTCCCACCATTTTGTCAAATATTCACGAATACCGTTATGGAATCCCAAAGCCATGTGGCACTAGTTGATTAGGACTAGTGTGGTGATGTTGAGGTCCCGAGCCTTGTTATGGATTTAGAAGAATATGGTTAGGTCTCACAACACTACCTAAATAATGTATCATAATTCCTTTCTTTGAGATTGGCGTTGTAGGAGGATCTTGTTCAAATGTTTGAAAGTTTGGATTACTTGTTTCACCTCCTCCTTCTCTCAAGTTCTAATACTGCCCCTCACACTTATTATGAATGTTGGGGTGTCTTGTTTTTTAGTATTAAAAATTATCCTCTTTTCTTTTTCTTGATCCTGTAATTTTATCATGAATCATAGCTTCAGATGTAGCAAACGATTTTTCCACAAGAGTAAAGACAATAGTAGATCCTCTTATGGATACTGGTCATGATCCTACTAAAGCTTAGATTCTTCTTTCCATATAATATCATCTAAGGTTCACTCTCCCAAGGTTTAATTGGCATTCGGTTCCCAGAAGGCTAGTTTCTGAATTCACTTATTTTATATTTTTACCTCTATATCCTCTTCTAGTTAATGCTATATGACCTGAAACTACCAGCTGGGAGAAGACTCCACAACATATTATCTAGGGTGTGTGCATAGTTTCTTAACTTTCATATTTAATATATATCCCTCTCAAGGTCCCGTATGCATCTACAACCAATTATTAGTATGGTAGGTCTCTTTTGACATCCTCCTCGATAATGACTATTATACAGAATCTATGATTGTGGACAAAAGTATCTTCCCTAAAATAGGTGGCCTAGCGTACAAGAACATAAAGAAAATGAGGCCAATGTTTTCCTTAAAGTAAATAGATAATACATTGTATGCTTCACTCCTCTCTTGGATTATATGCTCCAATATTAGATCTGATCGCTATAATTAGAATATTCACAATCAAAAAACAAAAGCCAACGATCTTCAGCATCTATTAGAACCACCTATGAAATTGATTCAATGGATCAACATGGCATCAAAATACATGAAATCATAATACCACATATAACAAAACAAAGAACTATTTCTATTAATAAAATGGAGTGAGTTACAAACAAATATAGGAGTTTATCTTGTCAAAGAGTTCCTCCAAGTTGACTTGTCTGTATTTTCCACAAATTTTACATTTATTTCACCCTAATGCATGGAATAATGGCTCTCACAGTAGAATTACGACCACTAATATATAGAAGAGGATGGTGAGTTGATATTTCTTATGCGTCTACCAATATATATTTGAAACCCAATCTTGATTAGAGGATGAGCTCAATGGGTAAGGGATGAAAACTCAAAGGTAGGATAGGAAAGGATTCAAGACTTTCATTTAAGGTAAATAGTTATAACATTTTCTGGAAGCTTCTAGAAGAGTAAGCTTTGGGATTCTTTTTATTTTCCCTAAACTTCTAGAATCAACACGCGCCCAATAAGGGGAAACCTATATGTGATCAACCCACACCAATAAGGGACAACCTGTAGGTGAATGCAGGTCTCTAAGCCAAAAAAGTATGGTGGTCCTTAAATTGACTTAAATGAATTAATTTCATGAAGAATCTTAGGGGCTAGGTAAAGTTTTTCTTAGGGATGTGTGCAAGGGTTATGAGAAGGGGTAAACTAATATTGATTGAGAAAATTTTTAGGCCTATTGATGAAATGCAACAAAATATCTTATAACAAATTCCCCCCTAAAGCGCAAATTCAAAATTGGAAAATAATGACTAAAGTGCTTTACTTTGTGGTAAGTAAGGATCACAAAGAAACGATGAGATAATTTCCTATCATAATACATTTACATTATGAGATATTTTCTTAGGGAGCAATACCCATACTCAACACATAAGCTAGAGTTACATGTACAATGACCAAAAGACATGTCTATTGATGACAAATGGTTGACCCATTACTGGATGAATGTTTTTATGATAATAGCCATCATACTTTGTAATCTTGAATTAATCTGGAAATCACATCTTGGATCCGAGGTCTTCTATCTTGTTCACACAATTGTCCAATGTATGAGTCTAAACATTTGAATTAATGAGTCGGAGTAAAAAATGGTATACACCATCTCATTACTGACCAATGATGGAAGTCATTAATAGAGGCAAGAGAAACCATGGATGACGTTATTGGCTCTCAAGGTACTGCAGTAAAATTTCTATGGTGTGAATAAATGAGTTGAAGTTGAACACCACATAAAATATTTAGGCCAAAGGCCAACAATGCAAATTTGTCGTCGAGAGAGAGGAAAATTTCCATTGATGCATGCAAGCACCATGTTACCAAAGGGTTTTTTTCAAGTCAACTTCCTATATAATGAGTTGATGTTGATAAGAAGTGGCCCATCGTAGAAGGGCCTTGATGTATCCCCCATCAACAATACAAAATAGGTATCATGATTTGAGATAAAATGATATCTATATGGACCTACACCAGGAAATATAGAGAGGGAATGGAGGCTTAAGAGTATTGTAACATATATTGACTTAACGACTTCTCTTGAAAACAACGATGACACTAAATGGAGTTAGCATCACTGACCCAAAACCAAAAAATTGAGGCTTTGAAAAGGTATGATGAACCAAAAGGAGATAATTTTCCAAACCCAATAGATACGAAGAGGAAGTGGAAGAGTATCGTGTTCAAGAGCGACTCACTTCCATTGACAAGTGGAGTGCCCTATTTTCCCAGTTTCCCCAACCATATCGGTTAGTAAATCTTTATTTTTTAACAAGCTTAAGAAGGATAACATATTCTTTATTTGTAAGTTCATACTTCATATTAATCCCTCTGATTATTTTTAATGAACCTTGAGAAGGAGTTGTTTGGTCTCAGCATGTTTAACAAGTGCATCACTGCTTGATTTTATAACAAGTCCAACGACGGTAAAAATAGACATATTTTTCATGTTTAGAGAGTTTGAAAAGGAGGTGAAAAAAATAACTCTAGTTGTTCCTTTTTGTAGATATTCTCTTGAGCTCAAAAAAGAAAAAAAATATAGCCAAGAGAGCCTCTTATCCATTCTCAAGCAAGGTATTCCTTTTTCGTAAATAGTCTATCTTAGTCTAGAAAAGGGTTAAATTTATATTGAGTAGACATATTTTCATTTGATTTAAAAGGTTCTAAAAGACAAGTATGCGAAAACATTTTCACATTTTGTGAGTCTAAAAAGAGATGAAATATGACTCCAAGGGGTTCCTTTTTTGTGAGTTTACAAATCCGGAAAAAGATATAAAAATATACTCAGTTAAAATAATTTGTTAAAAACACAACACAATCCATCAAAAATTTGTTGACCAGCAAAGACCGCCACAAAAAGGATTAAAACTATGTTTTCATGATAAAAATGAACCATTACTAGGTAAAAGCATTAAATATGATAAAATAATGAGGAAATGGCCATAGGTAATCAAAATGACTATTCATTTTTGACCATTTCATATTTACCTTCAAGAGTGAGAGCTCTGAGTAATTTTTTCCCTCGATATTCTATAGTTGATTGCAGCCAATCTCATTGGTCATTTCAAGTTTCATCCCTTCTAAGTAGAATATAAAACCATTATCTTTCATTTCATGGTTTCATTTTGTGATTTCATGCAAATTTTATACACTTTTTTAGGGAAATGGAGTTTGAATAACTTTCCCTTGGACCAATGAAACCTCCTAAAGTCGAAAAGAGTGTTGCATCTAGGTGATGTTGAACTATAGGGAGGGGTGTAATGCATTGTTTCCCCTTACAGGCCAGTGTTGGGCATAAATCAAAAGTTTCATTTAGCATTTCCCTTCAACATTTGTCAAAAACATTTCATGGAAAGGATCCTAATGAGCCTATTGTAGATGTTTCATATCTTCATTAGCACAAAATGGCCTTTGTATGGAGAGAAAGAGAACATGAGGTGTATAAATGTTGTGAATTTTTGAAATTTTTCTGGTTACCTGATATGAGGAAATAGATTGAATTACTATAGTAACTTATTCATTCAAGGGATGTGCAAGCACATGCATTCAAGTTAAGGGAACCTATGCTTGATATAAGGGTAGAGGACGTATATTTCCTAACAGGTTTATCCATGAGAAGTGCCCCCATATCTCTCCTAGGTGGGAGAAGGGGTGGCAAAACAATGAAATACTACATTACCGCTCATTCCCGAATTCCAGCCGAGCCGACTAAAGATGGAAAGATTAACATAAAATATGTGACCATTTTTCCATTAAGAAAAATCATATTCATCACTTCCATATTTGCTAGAACCTCAACACATCATGTAGCTACCAGATCATACATGCAGTATAGTTTATAGTGTTTGGATCCAACAATATTCAACTAGAGTGAGGGGGTGTTGGTCAGTATGAGAGAACAATTGTCTAAAGCAAGAGAGGGAAAATTTTAAATTTTTGGCTATCATTCATTATTGATGTATTTTCCCTAGAGAATATTGCATTATTATAGCCTCAACATATCATTCTTGAGCCCATTGATCTTAGGGTTCCATGGATGAGGACGTGGATAGATCTTATCTCTAGATATGCGGGTCTGTTGGTGATCAACTTCCCACTAGACATTTTTAAGTGGCTGGGTAGATAGTTAATTATAATATATAATTATCCATATGTAGGGATGGACTTTAATGGCGAATTTTAGCTTGCGCTTCCTAAGGGTGAGAAATGTTGCGCTAAAGGTAAGATATTTTAACTATTTAAGTTCTTTAAGTTTTACATTTTTTTGTGTTTTTGATGTTTCAAACACTTAAAATTTGATTTTTTCATGCAGATATTGGGCTCGTTTGACCTATGGGTGCTTCATATATGTGCTATGTAGGAACTCCACAATAATTAGTAGCGCAAGTACAGGTCGCTGCAGTAGGACAGGATGCACTACAACATCTCAATCTAGTCAAGACCATAATAGAGGTGGACCACCACATTGAGGGGTTAACACACGAGATAGATGATAACATGAGTGACCATATTCCTACGCAACTTCAGCAATAAAATATTGGATTCCCTAACTGTATAGGTCAGATATTGTGCAAGATAGCTCATGTAGTGGGATGTTGTTAAATTTGGAAACTAGGATGAAACTCCACGTTGCACTACTCATATGATGGATATTATATTTGTTTTAGATTCCTTTTTCATACAGGTGCAATATTTATCTAAATATTATCTTGTTTGGATGAGTATAATTTGGATTTTGAATTTATTTTCCACACATGTAGAATTTGTCAAGGTCAACCAAAATTGTAATTTAGGCTCACAAGCCCTAAAATATGTGTCACACATCCTCATTGATGGATATAAAAAGCAAAGACTCAAACCTCATTTGGACATCAATTCATCTCAGACAATATCTCTCATCTCATTGGTTCATATAGCCTTAGGAGACACTCTCTCTCTCCTCCCCACATGTGAAGAGAAGTTGAAGATTTCAGATTGTGTTAAGAGTTTGTGTGCAACCTTAACTTTTGGTCAACCTTGTCCTTTTGACTTTGATCTTTTGGTAAATTTTGTTTTTAGGAGGCCAAATTTTGTGGCATAGAAATCGAGGTAAATCAAGGTTATTTGACTGTTGTGTTGAAAAATACATTGACCTCAAATTGCTAAAGAGTGACTATTGTGTTGACTGATTTTGGTTGATGTATTTCAAAGTGTTTTGGGCTGAATTTGACTATGAGAAGAGGTTGAGTTTTACTGGATTTTACCGAGCTTCATTGGGAGAATTTTTTTTGGTTTGACTAATGTTGAATTTGTTGGCTAGGGCATTGTGTTAACTGCTAAAAATTCTACTTTATCTCCTAATAAGCCATACATTTATTATGAGATTATTGGGAACTAATTCTAAAATGTTATAATGGTTTTTTGCTATCCCTATAACATTAATAACATATTTCATAAAAAATATCTCAATTTTCCTTATAATTACCTAAATATTTCTATAATATCATAAGAAAATGTGTTCTTGTGAACCAAACCTTAATAGTCCATACTCTTATTATGAGACTATTGGGAACGAATTCTAAAATATAGATGTTTATTTTTTTCCAAAGAGTAAAATAAAATAGAACTTATTTGAATATGTTTTGATAAATTTCTTCCTTCCAGGTTCCTCCCAACCACAAATTTTAGTAACATGAATACCTCGTAATAATAATACCTCTGTGTTACTACTGGTTTCCCTAATCCCACTTGTATGTTGTATAAAAAAAAATTGAGTTCTTCAATTTATTGATTTCCACTTTTCCCTTCTCAGTTATAATTATTCATTTCTTGATGCTTCTTACTAACACCATCTTTAGCTTATGTCGTAGAAGAAAGTATCTCTTATTTATATTTAGCAAACTTAGTATATTTTCCTTCACCTCCTAGCTAAATTACCGAAACTATCGATGGCTAATTTTGCACCTTGGATAATATTTTCCATGATTTTATGAGAATAATAGTTGAGAAAATTAGGGTAAAACAACTTTCTCAAAAGACATCACCATTATATTTTCTTTTTTTTTTAAATTGGAAGAAACTAAATACATTGAGAAACTTAGCAGCTCACAGGTGAGCAAGCTTTACCTGGAAACTGCCTCACTAAGAATACCCTGCTTTGATCATTATGAATAAATATTATATAAGTTTACATATGCATAGGAGAGTTGGAATTAACTACTATAAAGTAGTAATTAATTCTAAACTAGGATACACACACAACATATGAACAAAATTTCTTGAATAATACACATTCTCCATTAATTCGAACACTCCCCCTTAATGGAGAAATGATTCACTAGTACTCCTATCATCTCCCTAAATAAATAAAATTTAATTCTTCCAAGGGGCTTGGTAAAAATTTCTGATGTTTTATCACAAATATTACATTTTTTAATATAAATTTATTTTGACTAGACCTTCTCTCTAGCAAAGTGAAACTGGGTACCGATATGCTTTGTGTTTTTGTGAAACGTGGGATTGTTTGCAAATTTGATTGAGATTTGGTTATCACATTTGATAATTGTTACATATTTTTGTTCTTCTCCAACACCATGGAGAATTCTCCTAAACTAAACTGCCCCACACGTTGTTGCACACATTTCTTTATACTCTGCTTCTCAAGAATATAAGGATATAGTATTATGCTTCTTGTTGCTCCATGTAATAACCCCAAAACCAATGCTGAATGCATAACCTATTATGGATCATTTTTCATCCATATTTCCAGCCCAGTATTAATCTAAAAAACCATCAATCTAACATCAAACGAATGAATATATTTAATACCAAAGCGTAGGGTTCCTTGAAGATACCTTAATATTGCTTTCACTGCCATCCAATGGCTCTCAAAATTATTTTACATAAACTAGCTCAAAACATTGACTGCAAAAGCTAAATTAGGTCTAGTTGTAGTTAGATAAAAAAACTCCCAACTAATTTTCTATACGGTGTTTCATCCACCTCCTTAGAACCATCATTGTTTTGAAGTTTGAAATTTGGTTGTAAATTCACTGAGGAAAATTTTAACTAATCCATTCTGAACTTTTCAATAGGCTCTTGACATACTTTCCCTGAGACAGAAAATTTTGGCCAAAATCCCTCCATATTTCAAGAGAATATAACTCGCTAAGGTCTTTCATATCAAAAACCTATGACATATGCACTTTGATTTCTTTAAGGATCTGACTAGCATTTCCTATAATAATAATATCATCTACATATAAAGAAATCAAAACAATTTTCCCCTTTTCATCAAACACAATATACATATTTGGACAGTTCTTGCTCCTCCTATAGCTATGTTGTAAGAAAAATGAGTCAATTTTTTCATACCATGGCCTGGGTATCTATTTTAATACATACATTTCTTTCCTCAATCTACAGACTAAATGTTCCTTCCCTTTTTGAACAAACCCTTCAGGTCATGTTAAATACAACTCCTGTTTCAATTCACCATTTAAGAAATTTGATTTCACATCTAACTTGTGTATTTTCCAGTGATGTTTTGTAGCTAAGGCTATTAACATTCTAATGGTGTTTAACTTAGCTACAAGGCCAAATTTTTCTTCATAATCAATACCTTCTTTCTGCAAATACCCCTTAGCCACTAGCCTAACTTTATATTTATCTATACTACCATATGCTTTAAACTTATACTTTTATAATCATTTCCAACCTATGGTTTTTTTTCCTTCAGGGAATTCAAATAGATCTGAGGTTTTGATTTTATGTATTGGCTGATATTTCTCTTTAATGGCCGCCCTCCATTCATCATATTGATCATTTTAATTTTTATAGTTTAAGGGCTCAACAACATTCAAGATATTTTTCATGAGGGGATAATCTTTATAACTGAAAGGTAAGTGAGTCTCCCTACCTGATCTTCTTGTTATTGTAGTGGTCTAAAATCTATTTAGATCATCCCTTAATGTACTTGGATTGTTGATTGTGTCTGTATCATCTGATTCTTCCTTTTTCTGTTGCTGTTGCTACTCATGATTGTCCCTTGTTTCATCACTTCCATCTTCCACCACCAAAGGAATGTCCCACTCTTCATTTCTTTTATCAAATTTTCCATCATCGACCTACTCATGGAATACTACATCTCTACTCGCAAACACTTTGTGAGTATAAATACTAGATAGTTTATATGCTTTAAACTATGTACAGTACATAAAATAAATGCATTTAATGGCCTTTGGATCTAGTTTCTTCCTATCCTCTTTTGAAACATGAGAAAAATATGTCGAGCCAAAAAATCTTAAATTATTAACTGCAGCCTTGAAACCTAATAAAGCTTTGAATGGAGTTTTAATATCACGGATTTTTGTTGGACTCCTATTCTCTAAATACACTGTAGTATTTATGTCTTCTGTCCAAAAAACATTAGACACGTTATTACCCTTTAACATGATGTGTGCACACACCATAAGGGTTTTGTTCTTCCTCTCGGCAACCCCGTTATGTTGAGGAGTGTGGGGTACTCTGAACTGCTGAGCTATCCCATTGTGCTTGCAATATTTTATGAAGCTACTCTACCTGTATTGTCCCTGTTGATATGAACAAAGAATTTTGATGAACTTCCGTGTATGTTTTAAAACATATAATGTTTTTTTTTCATAGGTGGTTTAGATAGGAAGTTATGAAAGATATATTTATTTAATTAATTAATTATAAATTTTACATAATTAACATGTTATTTAAAGAACTAATAACAATATCATCATTATCTTTTAATAAAAAAAACTATAGTAAATTATTTTCATATGGGATATCACATATATATTATCCCTATATGTACGAAACAGTGGTGATAAAATAAACACATCCAAACCTAGATATTATACACAAGTAAATTGACATTCATGAAACTAATAATGTCAAAAATGACATACCATATTCCTTCAGTAGCTGATGTGGTTTTAAGAAGAATTACAATAAAAGGCCTTGATCCATCTCCAAAGATCTTACTTTTTCTACAAATTCCTATAATCTACACACACAACCACTAAAATAAAATCATATTTTCTCCAAATGAAGAGTTATTAGTGTACAAAATATTGATCTTATTAGAAAATATAAGTATATTCATATACAAACATCATGTACAAAAACATAATACAACATTAGGGGGTGAAATATAGCGTAGCTTACATTAATTCAAATAACAATTTCTTAAAGTTATAACTCAAAACATTGTAGTTCCCTCCTAGATACCTTGGTTATTTTTCCTCCTTGAATCACTTGCTCTAATTACGCTAATCCTAACTATGCAAGGAAGTAATACTAAGAAATCTACCAGCATAATGGTAATTACTAGTGCCTTTATCTACGTCTCTCCCCTTGAAGGGTCTCATTATCTAGACTTCTCATATACCTAGCCGAATGAATATAGACACCTATGGCTAAGATAAGTTAGGCTAAGTCTTCAATTATTGAACCCATAGTAAGTATCTTATCCTACCTCAAATTCATCATCTTTGGAAAGAAATATCTACAAGCTTTCACCCATCACCGCTTCCTTTCTTTGTGTAACAAGTGATGAGGATAACTCCATTTCCCCATTTCCAACTAATATAGAGTGATACATCTCCCTCTTTCTAAGGAATTGGAGCAATGGGACATGAAAATGTCTCTCTCCAAGGATATGGGAGTGGTATTGAGAGGGGTGAATAGGAATAGGGAGATAGATGGAGGTGGGGGATGTAAGAGAGAGAGAGGAAGTTTGGGAAAAGTGGGAAATATATAGGGATAAAAAGAGTTGGGGAGAATGGTGAGAGATAGAAGAAAAAAACATGCATGCTATTTAAACATCTATGTGTGTGTTATTTGAACATATGCATGTTTTATAAATGTGGACACGCTTTATTAAATTGAAAAATAATAGGAGATTTTTCTAATTACATGGTGAATGAGGGTGTTTCTTTGGTTTTATGTATAAATTGGTAAACCTAGTAATTTCATCTAGGTAATACAAAACAAGTACATTTTTACAACTTCCTATTTTAAACCATGTTTTTGTATATTCTCCACATGTTCATTAATTATATATATATATATATATATATATATATATATATATTCATATTCCAAATTATATATCTTTTTATAGACATGAATCAAATTTCTTAAAAACAAAGTTTTTTTATTTTATTTCTACTCTCGAATTTGATTTCTGGACCCATTTTGAAATTGGAAAGTAACCTAATGCATACTAAGGAAAAAATTGAAAAAACAATATGAGTATTCTACTATATTTTTAAATTTTAAGCAAGTATACAATCCTCATTAAAAATTATGGAAAAGTAATGTTACATAATAAATGTCAATTTCGTACTAATTTATTTTTAAAATGTCCATCATTTACATACCCAAATCAAGGCCTAAATTGAGCAAATGAATTATGTTTTAAAGAAAATTAACATATACATATGAGAAAAGAATCATTATTTTTGAGTAATACAAATTTTCCAAAATAAAAAGTTACATATTCACAAAGATAGTTTGATTGTCTACATTTCATGTTTGCGCCGAGGCGCATTCTACAGCTCAGTATAACCTTGATGTGTAAGTATGTCGGAAGCCAAAATAATTTATAAATAAACAATTAAAAATATATTTAAAGAATATAAATTTAAAACATGAAGAGTTTTACGAAAAGTAAAAAAGAGATATGGTAAATAAATAAAACCTGTTTTTATGCTTACTCTGAGATATAGTAAATAAATAAAAAATATAAATAAACGGGGAGATATGGTAAATAAATAAAACCTGTTTTTATGCTTACTCTAACCTCTTTATATTTACCAAAAGTAAAAAGAAGTTTTATTTAGGTAAATCTTCTCAACCAAATACCATGGAACAAATTATTATTAATACCATACTATCAGCCAAATACCATATTTATAAATGAGGTATAAAAAGGAAAGGTAAGTAAATACAAATATATCAAATAGGAGTAGAAATCAACACCTAATTATATTTGAAGCCTCCCGACCAAAAACCACGGACCAAATTAATAATAGTACCATGCAAAAAAAACATCACTAACCCTAACATTAATATTAAAATTTATTAAATTTACTAACTTTATATTAATATGATATTAGTTTTTTCTATATATATATATATATATATATATATATATAGATATGAGAGGGAAGTACAAATACATATGATAGAGGTGGAGAAATAGAGGGAGTGACAAGGGAGAGATGGATATAAAATGAAGGAGAGGGGAGAGGAGGAATGAAGAGAGAGACAGAGAGGGAGAGAGAGAGAAGGAGAAAGGATTGGAGGGTAGAGAGAGAGAGAGATAGACGAGAAGAGAGAGGGAGGTAGGAGAGAAACAGAGAGAGACATGAAGGGTGAGAGGAGGAGAGAGGGAGGGATAAAGAGACAGAGTTGGAGGGGTAGACAAGAAGAAATACATAGAGATTGAGTAGTAGAGAGAGAGTGAGTGACAAGGGAGAGATGGAGAGAGAGTGTGTATGTTTACAGGTGAGATAAAGAGATATTTGAGGAGTGATGGAGAAAAGGGGGGAGAGAAGGAGAGAGAAGAAGAAATGGAGGGATATAGTAACATAGTTGGAGATATAAATAGAATTTTTGGCAAAGAGAGAGGATTTGAGGGCAGAGAGAGGGCAGAGAGAGACATAGAGAGAGTGCGAGGGGGGGTTGAAGATAGAGGGAGGAAGGTGGTAAATGGAGAGAGAGGAAGGACAAGAGAGAGGAAGAGAGTGATTGGGGAATATAGAGGATTGTAGGGAAAAGAGAGAGAGAGAGATTGAGTGATGTGGTAAGAGAGATGGAGGTGGGAGATAAAGGGAGAGAGAGAAAGTAAAAGAGAGGGGAATTGAGAGAGAGTTGGAGAGAGGGATGGATATAGATATGGAGTTCAAGGGGGAGAGAGGGAGGGATAGAGAGATGGAGTTGGATGGGGATAGAGGGAAGGATAGAGAGATGGAGTTGGAGGGGTAGACATGGATGGATAGAGAGATGGAGCTGGATGGGGAGAGAGGGAGGGAAGAAGAAAGACATAGATACAAGTGGAGAGATAGAGGAAGTGACAAGGGAGAGATGGAGAGAGAGTGTGTATGTTTGGGGGTGAGATAACGAGACAAATGAGAAGAGATGGAGAGAATGGAGGAGATAAGGAGAGAGAGAGGCATATAGTGACAATGTTAGAAGGTGAATAGAGAGAGAGAGAGAGAGGTGGGAGAGAAAGAAAGAGTGGGATTAGAGAGATGTATGGAAATAGAGATGGAGATGGATGTTGAGATACAGGAGGGTAGATAGAGGAGGGTAAGAAGAAAGAGATAGAGAGTTAAAGTTGGAGAGAGAGGGAGACAGAGTGATAAGGAGGGAAGGGGAAGATAGATAGAAGAGAGGGAGAGGGAGGGAAGGGGAAGAGAGAGAAAGAAGGATGGAGAGGAGGAGAGAGTGATAGATAGATAGAATGGAGAAAGAGAGTGTATGTTTCGGGGTTGATATAGAGATACAAATGGAGATAGAGATATATATGGAAGGTGAAGAGAAAGAAGAGATATATGGAGACAGGGAGGGAGGGATGAAGATATTGATAAATATGGAGTAAGAGAGTCTGTGTGTTTTGGGGGTGAGATAAAGAGACACAAAAGGAGAGATGGAGGGACATATAGATATATATGGAGGGGGGAGAGAGGGATGAATATTTCCTACAATAGATGCATCTATTTTAGTGTAGATGATGATTTGTAATCCTATTTGATTTCTTGCACTAGATGCATTGATTTTAGTGTCGATTTTGATTTCTAATGATATTTTATTACTTGCACTAGATGCATTGATTTCAACATAGATGATTTCTAATTATATTTTATTGCTTGCACTAAATACATTGATTTTGGTTAGATGGTGATTTCTAATCCTATTTGATTGCTTGCACTAAATGCATTAATTTCAATGTACATGTTGATTTATAATAATATTTGATTGCTTACACTATATGCATTGATTTCAATATAAATGATTTCTAGTCCTATTTGATTGTTTGAACTAAATGCATTGATTTTAGTCTAGATGGTGATTTATAATCCTATTTGATTTCTTGGACTAGATGCATCGGTTTTAGTGTATATGTTGGTTTCTAAACCTATTTTCATACTTGCACTAAATTCATTGATTTGAGTGTAGATGTTGATTTCTAATCCTATTTGATTACTTGCATTAGATACATTGAATTCTATGTAGATGTTGTTTATTAAACTTATTTGATTTCCTGCATACAATGCATTAATTTCAATATATATGTTTATTTCTGATTTGATGTAATTGCATGTATGATGGAACATTAATTTTAAAGTCATTGGATTAATAGTGTGCATTGATTTTAGTGTAAGCACAAAAAATGATTTTTGTGTTATAGTAATTAAACCTAATAATATTGCATAGCAAGAGAGATCAGGTAGGATGTTTACTACAACAACTCGAACTAATTATTTAAATAGTTTATGATTTATGATTTCTACTTTCTTTTTCATAAAATCAATATGAAAAGATGACAAAACTAACAAGGATGACAGTAAAAATAATAGAAGAAAATATTTTGAAATTGATCACCATGAAGGGTATTTGTAATTGACTACATTCTTATTATTCACATTTTGGATCATTCAATATTATTACATTGTCACTTTGCATTGAAAAAAATTATTTCATCATTTTTCATCATTAAATTTATTTTACAATATTTATCATCTCAAGAGACTAAGGTAACTAAAAAAATTTAAAATTAAAATGACTCAATAAACATATTTAGCATATTTAAAATTATTATATTAATATTAGATGTATTAGATATTATTGATAAAATTAATCATATGTTCCTCATCACTCAAACCAGCGTAGATGCATGTTAAATACAAGTGAAGCAGGCTTACATAAAAAATCTCTTGAGGTAAAAACTTTTCCTCGAGTTATGCACTCAAAAATGAGGTTTGCAGCTTGCGGGTTTTGAGCCCTCTCAACACTTGATATATCCATAGTTAAGATGGATCTAGGCCGATTTTACATCATGTCCTCAAATGTTGTGTAAGTTCCTATAATAATTATTTTTAAGTTGTCACAACTCTCCAACTAATTTATGATCTATAATATTTTAGTATTTTATTAGTTAATAGAAGTTGAGTTATCACTATAATACTATGTTGTATTCTTATGTGTTTATGTTCCATTTCTTTTCATACTTTTGATTTTTCTCCTTATACAACTCAAATCATTTTAAAAAATGATTTCAATACTACATATAGTCTTTAGTTACAACAATAGTTCTAAAATGAAAAATAAATTTAATATCATTAAAACTTATAATCATACTAATATCAAATAAATAGTGAAGCATAAAATAGATTTCTTCCACCTAAATTAAATTTCGGAAATATAGATAATTCCTCATAAACCACTATTCACAACACAATTTCATTCCACACATACACCCAAGGCATATAAACAATATTATACCAATATTAGACTCATAGCCAATGTATACCTAGAGATCTACTGTAAAACTAAATAATAATAATAATAATAATAATAATAAATATTATACAAACCTATATCATAAAAATAATATATGAAATATATATAAATTTAATAAAAATAATATAAAACTAAATTATATATAAAATATAATGCTAAATAATAATTATATTGAGAGCTATGTCTATTTTGGAATGTTATAATTGATATTTTGGACATATCTTTTTACTTAAATTAGTATTTTGTTAATATTACAAGCTTGATTTGTAAACTCTGCATAATTTAAATGTGCAAATTGTTTTTCAAAACATTGAATTCATTTATATATTTGAAAATGAATTTTGAATTACAAAAACAAGATCTAACTAAATCCGATTTCTTACCATTCAGTTTCAAAATTCCCAAAGGTAGAATAGTTAAACAACTTTTTTTGAAATAGTTCTTCAAAAATTTTAATTAAATTATTAATTATTTAGATAAATGTCTCTGCTATTAATGACCTCATTGAGATTTGGTCGACCTTTCATGAAAATCCTGATATACCACATGAGATGGTTCGGAAAGTCCACCAAATATTTATGATGTGATTAATCCGAAAAACATTTATTTACTTTATGGATCGAAAAATTCTTACATCTAACATTATCAATTATTATTTATAAATAATAAATATTTAATTTGCATAAAATATTTAAAAATATTTCTAATAAGAATCACAAATGAATATTAAAAATAATTATTCCTTTTTCAACTTTATTAATTAAATTATTTGATAATTACACCTTCTCAAGCCACAAAAGTCTGAGGATTATTTTGTAGCAGTGTGTTTTTTCTGAGTAGAAAAAAAAAAAACTGTTATAAACAGTTCATATTCATCATTGATCATGAAATATCATGTTCAAAATACATTATAATCCTGAGCACTATGATCCAGTATGTAGGAAAGTCATGTGATCATACATCCAGTTGCCAATCCGTCCCAATACAAGCAATATAATGATATCCATCATCCAAATGAGTCGAAGCATAGTTTCCAGACAAAAGAAATAGGCAACAAGGAAAGTATAACAAAATAGGCAGAAGATGATTTTCCACCACTCCAATCCATTTCACAACCTGAAGAAAAATAGAAAATATATACAGAGGACATCATATACGATGTATTGATACTACATCTATGAAAATATGTAATAATAAAGCATAAATTACAATAAGGGTAGAACAGAGAAAAAAGGTACACAGCCCAGAATCACAACATCCTGGCTCGCTTGAAAAAAAACCATGCTCGCTTGATGCAGATTGTTGAAAATATTAAAGTTAGTTGTGTTCCTTGTGCAGGTAGAAACAGAGTACAAAGGGGCATAGAGCTTGCATGCACAACACTCTGCATTCAAGAGGAATGGAGAAAACCATAAGGATGGAATTCAATGTTTATGGGAAGCAGCCACCATTACAAAGGAGAATTAATTTTGTATGGGTGTAGCCGCATTTGCAGAGAAGAAATGAAGACTTTTGTGGTTCAACCACGCAATAGCAGAGTTTTAATGAAAATAGTCTTTTCGGGCTTTTAAGCCCTCAACAACCAAATATGAAGAAATTTTGTTTAAATGACAAAGTCCTTTTAAGTTTTGAATGAGACATGTGATAGTGGTCCCCACCACTTCATTGTCGATCGCAATCGCAAGTTTTTTGAGTAAGTGTCTTGTTGATATGAAGTATTCCGATGTGATGTGATGCGATGTTGTCCCACCATAATCATAATCGCAAATCACAAAAGGAACGATGTATGTATGCGCCATCTAAAGTGTTATCTCTGATTGAAATTTTTCGATGCGATGCAATCGCAATTGTAATCACATTCACCAACTGCACCATCCTCCATATGTTATGTTCAAATGAAAGTTTGTGATGCGATTGTCGCAATAGCACATCGCAATTGCAAGTGTCATATCGCCATCCACCCAGACCGAAGTTTCATTGTAATATTTGTGGTGCGATTGTCGCAATGTCAATCGCAACATCCAAATATGTTTTTTGCTCATATGTTTCATTGCGATGGGATGCACCGATGCGATGTGGTTCCACCACAATCGCTCATCACGCCATCGCACATCGCGCCATTGCAAGTTTGTTATTCAACATGTTCCACTTGTTCCATCACCGATGTCTCTAATCGCACATCGCCAATCACAAATCACAAATCGCAATTACAAATTTCATTCCCCCAAGTCTTTTGTTCCATCGATCAACGATCACTGATTGCAAAGTGGGCTCCACTCGTACATCGCACGAAGGAAAACTTTAGGTTAAAATTCATGTTTCGGTAATGTTTTTCTTTGTAATTTGTTTTATGTTTTTTATTCCACCACGCCAGATAAAAAGTGAAAGGCCCATAGTATTGTTATATATATCTTCATAATTTTAGTATTGTATTGTTGTGTAAGCCCGCAGGCAGAATAAAACACAATGAAGACCAGTGAGCATTGTTTTGTGTGTTTTAAGAGACAGAGAGAGAAGTTTTGAGAGCACTGCGTCTGTAGCAGTCTTAATCATATTTTGTAATGAAATAGAAAGAAAAGTTATATTCTGCAATCTCTGTCAAGTTATTCTCTGTGTTAGAAGGAGAGTATTATTCCCTTAGTTACCGTGCTAGAATTATCAGAAATCCCAACATGGTATCAGAGCTTATCCAGGCTCTTTGAAGGTTTCAAAGAAGTTGAAGGAAGAAGAAGATTTGTTGCAGCAATTCTCCAGCAGCGTGAAGGCACAATAGAAGTTTAAGTCCAAGTATTTCTCAAAAAAAAATAAAAGAATTTGTTGTTTTGTTTAAAAGAGCAGTCCTTAGAGACAGAGTTTGTCTTTTTAAAGAAGGAAAGACAATTTGTTTGAAAAACACAGTCAAGTTTAGTTCAGAGTTCAGTTTATAAGCAATGGCTGGACCAAGTACTAGTATGAGTATTGGAAATGCTCAGCTTCTACAATTTAATGGGAATAACTATGATTATTGGGCCATTACCATGAGAGCCCTGTTTTCCTCACACGACTTATGGGAATTTGTAGAAGATGGTTTTGCTGAACCAATTGATGAGCAGGCCTTTAATGCCTTGACTCAGGCAGAGAAGGATTTATTGAAGAGAAATAGGAAGAAGGACTCTAAAGCCCTCTTATATTTGTATCAATAAGTACATGAAAGTGTGTTTCCAAGAATAGCAGCAGCTAAGAGATCCAAGGATGCATGTGAAACTCTGACGATAGCTTATCAAGGTATGGAGAAAGTGAAGATAGAAAAACTACAATTGCTGAGGAGAGATTTTGAAACTCTCTGTATGAAGGAGTCTGATAACATAGACTCATTCTTCACACATGTGATTGGGGTGGTCACACAGATAAGGTCCCATGGAGAAACTCTTGAGGAAATAAGGATTGTGAAGAAACTATTGAGGAGTCTACCCTCAAGGTTTGATATTATTGTAACCACTATTGAAGAGACAAAAGATCTCTCAAAGTTCATGGTAGATGAACTTCATGCATCGTTGATGACTCACGAACAAATATTGGAAAGAATAGTAAACCCATCTCTAGAGCATGCCTTCAAGACCCAGATGCCTTATGGAAGAGGAAGAGGTCAAGGCAGAGGAAGAGGAAGAGGCAGAAGCCAAAACAAAGGAGGAAGGAGCAACCCTTCACATTCACATGGAAGGAGCAACAATTAGAATCAAAGACATGACCAATGCAACAGTCAACAAGGTGGACACCAACATGCTCATGGAGAAAGGTATGACAAATCCAATGTCCAATGTCATTATTGCAAGAAATATGGGCACTATGCGAATGAATGTAGGAAAAAGAAAAATGCCATGAATAATAGGCGGAATGATAATGTAGAAAAAGAAGAAACGAATCCAAATAATGTGATGTTAACATGTACTGTAGCACAAGATAGACAAGATGATGTATGGTTCTTAGATTCAGGCTGTAGTAATCACATGACTGGAAACATAGCAATGTTTGTCAATCTTGATGAGGAAGTTAAATCAGAAGTAACCACAGGAACTGATACTAAGATTTTTTTGAAGGGAAAAGGCAAAGTTAGTATCCGTGCAAGAAATGGAGAGTAGAAATTTGTGCCAGATGTATATTATGTTCCTGGTTTGAAGTGTAATCTTTTGAGCATTGGGCAGCTCATAAACAAAGGTTACAAAGTATTGTTCAAGAGTGATGTGTGCACAATAATGGATATACCTCCAAGCAAGAAGATTATTGCTGAAATACAAATGACCAGCAATAGAATGTTTCCAGTCAAGCTCAATACCGACTTGAAGGGAAAAGGAAAGAATGTAGCAGCTGTAACTCAAGAGGTATTTCAAAAGGAAGTGAAAGATCAGAACTAGTTATGGCACTTGAGATTTGGACATCTCAATTTTAGAGGTTTGAATTTGTTTCACAAAAAAGCAATGGTAAGAGGTCTACCATTGATTGAGAAACCAGATAGCCTATGTGAAGGCTGCATCTTGGGAAAACAACACAGAGAAAACTTTCCATCATGAAAGAACATAAGGGTGAAATCACCCTTAGAAATCATCCATTCAGATTTGTGTGGGTCGATGCAAACATCATCAGTTTTAGGCAGCAATTACATGCTGACCTTCATTGATGATTTCATAAGGAAAGTGTGGGTTTATTTTCTAAAATATAAAAGTGAATTCTTTGAGAAATTTTTTCATTTTAAAGCTCTTGTAGAGAAACGGAGTGGGCAGCATATCAAAGTTCTTAGAACTGATAGAGGAGGTGAGTACATCTCAAAATAATTCCTATGTTTTTGCTGAGATAATGGCATACACAAAAAGTTTACTACAAGGTACACACCACAACAAAATGGAGTTGCTGAAAGGAAGAATTGAACCATAATGGAATTGGTGAGAAGTATGCTGAAGGCAAAACATTTTCCAAATGAGTATTCGGCAGAAGCTGAAAATTGTGCAGCATACATCTTGAATACATGCCCAAAAAAAGTTGTAATGAATAGAGTTCTAGAGGAAGTGTGGAGTGGCAGAAAACAAGGAGTCACCCACATGAGAGTTTTTGGATGTGTGGAATATGCACATATTCCAAATCAGTAGAGGAAGGAATTGGATAGTAAGGGGGAGAAGTGCATCTTCCTTGGATATTATGAAGATTCCAAAGGATATAGATTGTATAAACCATCCACAAAGAAATTTGTGATAAGTAGAGATACGCAGTTCATTGAAGAGGAAGCATGGGATGGAAGCATTGAGAAAACAATCAATGTTAAAAGTTGTTTGTCTCATGATGAAGATGAGGAAGATGTGAATGAAAATAACACCTCATCGGTAGCACAACCTCCACCAACACAAGAACAACAAGGGACACATCAAGCATGAGTAAGAACACCCTTGAGAAGAAATGAGAGTGCTTCTTCAAGCACATCACATGGAGCAGAATTGAGTGCTTCCTCAAGCACAACTACACCAAATGAAAGAGGAACAAGATTCAAAAATTTAAATGAGATCTATGAGCAAGAAGCAGTAAATGAAGGTATGAACTCCTTATTTGCTTTATATTGTCATGTTGATGATCCTATTCATTTTTAATATGCCATAAAAGATAGAAAATGGATAGAAGCTATGGATGATGAAATTAATGCCATAGAAAAGAATAAAACATGGGAGTTGGTTGATCTCCCAGAAGGTAAAGAAGTCATTGGCGTAAAATGGGTCTACAAGACCAAAAGAAATTCTGAAGGTAAGATAAAAAGACACAAGGCCAGACTTGTTATCAAGGGATATAAGCAACAGCATGGAAGATACTATGAGGAAACTTTTGCACCAGTTGCAAAAATGGAAACAGTAAGAGCAGTCTTGTCCATAGCAGCACAGAACAAATTGAAAGTATACCAAATGGATGTAAAATTAGCATTTTTAAATGGAGTCTTAATGGAAGACGTTTATGTGGAACAACCTCTTGGCTATGAGAAAAAGGGCCAAGAACACAAAGTATTCAGATTGAAGAAAGCTCTTTATGGGCTGAAGAAAGCACCAAGAGCATGGTACAGTAGGATAGATTCTTATCTACTAAAAAATGGGTTTGAAAAATGTGATGGAGAACCCACATTATACATCAAAGAAAAGGATGGTAAAATGCTCATTGTTGTGTTATATGTTGATGATGTGATATTCACAAGTAATGATGATTACCTCAGTGAAAATTTTAAAACAGTCATGAAAGAAGAATTTGAAATGATTGACATGGGATTTTTGAGATACTTCTTAGGAATAGAAGTAGAGCAAAATGAGAAAGGGATTTTTATCTCACAAGAAAAGTATGTTAATGAATTATTGGCTAGATTTAATATGCAGGAGTGCAAAGCAGCAATTACTCCCACAGTAATGGGATTGAAGTTGAGGAAAGATGACAACAACAAGGACTTTGATCCAAGTTTGTATAAAAGTATAGTTGGCAGCCTCATGTATTTGACTGCAACTAGGCTAGATATTATGCATACTATTAGTTTGATTTCCATATTTATGGAAAGGCCAAAAGAAGAACATTGGCAAGAAACAAAGAGAATTCTGAGGTATGTGAAAGGAACTAAAAGGTATGGTATTTTATATACTAGTTCAGAAAATTCAGATTTAATTGGATACACTGACAGTGATTGGGTTGGAAGTGTAGATGATCGGAAAAGTACTTCCAGTTATGTTTTTCATATGAGTTTAGTAGCCATTTCACGGGCTTCTAAGAAACAACCTATTGTGGCATTATCTATAGCAGAGGCAGAGTATGTGGTAGCTACAACAACAACATGTTAAGCAGTTTGGATGAGAAGAATGTTGAGAAATTTGTGTCAAGAACAGGTAAAGGGCACAATCATTTATTGTGACAATAGCTCAGCTATTCCATTATCAAAGAATTATGTGTTTCACAAGAGAATGAAGCGCATAGATGCTAAGTTTCACTATATCACAGAATTGGTGAACAATGGAGAAATTGTTTTACAACATTGTAGAATAGAGGAGAAGTTTGCAGATACTCTAACAAAGCCATTGGGGCAGAAGAGTTTTGAATATTTAAAAAAATGCTTGGGTATGACTGATAACCCAACAGTTGACTTTGAGGGGGAGTGTTAAAAATATTTAAGTCACTTGTGTGCCTTGTGTAGGTAGAAGCAGAGTACAAAGGGGTAGAGAGCTTGCATGCACAACACTGTGCAATCAAGAGGAATGGAGAAAACCGTAAGGATGAAATTTAATGTTTATGGGCAGCAGCCACCATGGCAGAGGAGAATTAATTTTTTTATGGGCATAGCCGCATTTGCAGAGAAGAAATGAATACTTTCATGGTTCAACCACACAACAATAGATTTTTAATGAAAATAGTCTTTTCGGGATTTTAAGCCCTCAACAACCAAATATGAAGAAATTTTGTTTAAATGGAAAATTCCTTTTAAGTTTTCAATGAGACACTTGATAGTGGCCCCCACCACTTCATTTCTGATTGCAACCGCAAGTTTTTTGAGTAAGTGTCTTGTTGATATGAAGTGTTCCGATGGGATGCGATGCGATGTGGTCCCGCCACAATCGCAATTGAAAATCGCAAAAGGAACGATGTATGTATCCGCCATCTGAAGTGTTATTTCCACATTCACCAACCACACCATCCACCATATGTTATGTTCAAATGAAAGTTTGCGATGTGATTGTCGCAATCACACATCGCAATCGCAAGTGTCATATCATCATCTGCCCAGACCGAAGTTTCATTGTAATATTTGCGATGTGATTGTCGCAATTGCAATCGCAACATCAAAATATGTTTTCCGCTCATATGTTTCATTGCGATGTGATGCGCCGATGTGATGTGGTCCCACCACAATTGCTCATCGCGTCGTCGCACATCGCTAATCGCAAGTTTGTTATTCAAGTTGTTCTGCTTGTTCCATCGCCGATGTCGCTAATTGCACATCGCCAATCGCAAATTGCAAACCGCAATTACAAAGTTCATTCAGCCAAGTATTTTGTTCTGCCAATCGCCGATCACCGATTGCAAAGTGGGCTCCACTTGTACATCGCGCCAAAGAAAACTTTAGTTTAAAATTTATGTTCCGGAAATGTTTTTCTTTGTAATTTGTTTTATGTTTTTTATTCCGCCATGCCATATAAAAAGTTAAAGTCCCGTAATATTAATATAGATATCATTGTAATTTTAGTATTGTATTGCTATGTAAGCCCACAGGCAGAGTAAAACACAGTGAAGACCAATGAGCACTATTTTGTGCGTTTTAAGAGACAGAGAGAGAAGTTTTGAGAGCACTGTGTCTGTAGTAGTCTTAATCATATTTTGTAATGAAATAGAAAGAAAATTTTTATTCTTAAATCTCTTTCAAGTTATTCTCTGTGTTAGAAGAAGACTATTATTCTCTCAGTTACTGTTCTGGAATTATCAGAAATTCCAACATAGATTACGAAATAGGGAGTTCTTGATAATCCATTAATGAGTACTTTCTGAAATGAGAGATCTGAAAGGTCCCATATGGGACCCTCAAGCCCTGCTTAGATAGTGAGTCGACATGGGAATTGAGCGCTCGGTATATATGCTGGATGGTAAAATCCCTAAACTTGCCCTGTAAATATCTAATCCTATCTATCCAACCAAATTCATCGAAGTTTGAAATGCAGATTCTGCCATAGATGCCATCAACAGTATACTTAGAATCTCCATATAAGTGTATAGAAAGAAGATTGAGCCAATAAGCAAACAAGATACCACTCCATGTTGCCATGAATTTTGCCTTATTATTTGATCCAACACCGTCATTCCATACAATGTGGTAACGATCATTATTATCTAGTCTAATCTAGGCTCCACATCTGCATATTCCATCCACGTTTTCACCGTAAAAAAATACAGCCAAAAGCCTCAAATCATGTGGGTGAATCTTCTTAGATAGATCTGTATGCCCAGATCTCGCCACAGGATAGATCAACATCCATTTTGCAATGTTCTGTATAATCACTAAAAATTTTCACTGAACCTCCTCAACGATCCTGCAATTTCGAGCAGCCCAAATCTCCCATAATATGTAGAAGGGAAGTTGCTTGTAAGAGACTTTTGCATCAATCCAAGTAGTGACAGTTTGTGTGCAGTGTGATGGCTTCCAGTTTGGGTCACCAGAAAGGCCAGCAAAGTGATCCGAGATACTGAGGGTGAAACAACATGAAAGGCAAAGATGAAGAATTGACTCACTGTGTTGATGGAATAAAGGGCATCTTCCAAGCCCAGAGAAGGCCCTTTTGCTTAAATTTTCCCACGTTAATAATTTGTCCTTCCATATCAACCATCCTAGGAGAACAATCTTTGTTGGAATATTAAGCTTCCAAACCACATAAAAGATGGATCTTGAACCATTCAAGGATAACAACCTCATCTCAAGATCATATACATCCTTTACTAATAACCCTTTATCACTGCGCAAGCCGGTCCATACTAGAGAATCCCCCTGACCATTGAAGATAAAACGTAACATTTGGAGTCGAGACTTAAGAGAATCCCATTGATCCGAATCCTCATCCCTTAGATCCAACATCATAGATGATTTCCATATTGGAGCACCCAAACTCCAGCATTGAATCAAGTCAAATAATGTGTTAACGCCACGTTGATGTGACCTGTGTAAGAGGCATTGATCGAACTCCACAACAGTATCAAAACCCTTTAATTTGTCAATACCCAAAAATATGCTTTTCCTAGTATCGAAACACCACACCAATCTCTGACCAATAATGTGCTTGATTTGCATGAAGCTTCGCGAGATAAAAGAAGCATCATTAGTATTCGTGAAGCTTCCATTATAGAGTAGGAAGAGACGATTTTCCATAGCATATTTGAGTTTAATGATCGAAGACCAAATATCCCCTCCCATCAGAGCACGCCAAAAGGATTTTTCCAACAACACCTTATTAAAAATCCTAATATTGATAATGCCGCAGAACCCATATTTATTTGGAATAGAGATAGACTCCCTCTTGCATAGATGGAATTTCCTATTATTATTTGGTCCCTCCCATAAGCAATTAGCGATGATAGAGTTTATAATGTTCACTACACGCATAGGCAAGTAATAGAAATGTGCCCAGTATACCACCATCTGTGTTAATACTACCTGAATCAGTATTAGTCTTCCTCCCAACGATAGGAACTTAGAGGTCCATCTGAAAATCGTACTTTTAAATTTCTCTATCATCCATAACCAATCATCATTCCTGCAAGCACAAGGTTTAAGCCTGAAACCCAAGTATGTGATACCATCCATTAGTAGATTACAGTCAACCCCCATAAACTAGGCAATAAATTTGATCTCACTCGGATCACCCGACTTGTATAATAAGAATGATTTGAGTTTGTTGATGTGTAGACCCGTAGCAGCCCCAAATCGTATGAGTATGAAATGAAGATACAACCATTGATTTCTGTTAAGAATACCAAATACTAATAAATCATCCACAAACAATGAATGCGTAATACTTACTCAGGGAGAGAAAGCCAGGCCCTCGAAATATCCTTTTGATTTTGCCATATCCATCAATTTGCTAAAGCCCTCTATAATAAGAATGAAAATTAGTGGAGATAGGGTGCAGGCTTGATGCCATCCTCTTTCAGCTAGAAAGAAATTGGTCGGCACCCCATTTATCAACACAGAATAGCGAACCTAGTTGATACATGCCATTATCCACTCACTCGATCTAATAGATAAACCAACCCTCACGAGTATTAATCTGATATAAGACCAATCAGCAGAATCATAGGCCTTATGAATGTCTACTTTCATAATAAGAGCCTCACATTCCTGAAGATGAATAGAATGTAATGCCTCCTGGGAAATAGCAATTGCGTTGTGAATGGACCTTCTTTTTAGGAACCCAAATTGTTCCTTAGCGATGCACGATGATAGGACCCCCCGCATTCTGTTTTCAATTATCTTAGAGGTGATTTTATATATCACGTTACATAACGCAATAGGTCTAAAATCAGAGAAGTGAATGGGATCCGTCATTTTTGGGATAATAGTTAGGAACATATCCCTTGGTACGAACCCCAAATATGGATATGTTCCACCACCATATGCAAATCATCCTCCAAATATTCAAAAGAATGGATGTAAAATTCTGCTGGCCAGTCATCTGGCCCGCGAAAGAGTTTAGAGCTTCTTTTATCTCCCGTTTAAATATTTCTGCCTCCATTGTGTATTTGCTTCGTGCTATAAGATCCAGGATTGACATTGATGATCAATAGGAGGATCAACCTTATAAAACTCTGTGAAATATTTTAGAGCCTCATTTTGAATCTCCGAATTTTCATGTACCATGTAACCATCCACACCTTTAATCTTCCGTATTGAATTTACTTTCGGACGTCCATTTGCATAATTATGAAAAAAATTTGTATTAAGTTCCCCGTCCCACAGCCACTGAACCCGACTTTTCAGCTTCGATGTAGTTTCCTGGATTTTCAGAATCTCCAGCTTTCGTGCCTCCAGTTGTTCTATTGTAGAATATATTTGTGCATCAAGAGGATGAACCGTCATATCCATGTATATGTCTGATAAATCCTTTTTAATACAATCCAACTCCCGATTTATATTTTCATTTTTTTTTCTTTCTGCAGTGTGTTGACTCCATGGTTAAAATATATGATGAGTTATTTCCGTCTCGTGTATCAATAAGTGATCCCTAAACAATTATTTTGATAATGCAGACCGTCAGTTTATGGACAACTTCTGTTTGCTTCACTCGGAAGATATAGAGAAACGAATAAATAAGTGTAGAAATCTATGTTTCGCATAGATCGATATATTGGAGTGCGCGAACACAGCCACAGGTATGTGCTGGCAAGGGCATATTAGGTGATCGAATTTTCCATTTCCTTGCGTATCGGATCCTCTCTGCACCGAAAAAGCCTATCTCGAACTTCCAACTTTGTAAAGAATCTACACTTCCAACTTGACAGTTGGTTGTCTATATAAACCATCTCCATCTCTTTCAGATTGCACTCCATCACTGTGTATGCGTCCTCATGTTGCCAAACATGGCAGAGACTCATTCCGGCTTCCTGCTCGCCTTTTTCGCAATCATATGCCTCCACGCATATAACTGTGGGGCTGCTTACTCTCCACCGTTTCAAGTTTCGAAATCCCCTCCGAAGCCCATCGTATTTCCCCCTCCCTTGCACAAATCTCCTCCCGCGCCCATATATTCTCCTCCTTTCTACAAATCTCCTCCGAAGCCAACAGTGTCTCCTCCTCCACTTCACAAATATCCTCCTCCAGAGCACAAATCTCAGCATCACAAACATCACCATCATCATCATGAGGAAAAGCATAAATATCCACCGAAGCCGATGGTATCTCCTCCTATCCACAAGTCTCCACCCAAGCACGTAATGATTCCTGCCCCTGTTCAAAAATCTCCTCCTAAGCCGATAGAATATCCTCCCCCTGTTCACAAATCTCCTCCGAAACCCATAGAATATCCTCCTCCTGTTCACAAATTTCCTCCCCCGGAGTACAAATCCACGCCTCCTCCACTGCATCACTCTCCTCCCATCTACAAATCCCCTCCACACTACAAATTTCTTCCTCCTCATCATGCTTACTGATAAAGGTATACTTGTCTACTGCATGCATTTTATTGATCTCATTGCTTTTTTTTATTAAATTGACTTTAATGATCCTCATTGTATCTAATCTCCTTGAATTGTAGGAACGATATTATAAAACTTTTCTTTGAATAATCACTATTGTATGACAGTACCACATGCATGTACTGGTTTATTTTCATCCTATAGGTTGGTCCCGTTGGATCAATTCTACCACTTGATTTATTAGTGTGTTTAAAGTCTGAAGTTCGTAGCCTTTCGCAAATAAGTTGTAAGCATATGTCCATTCCCTTTTTGCAATAAAAATTCCAACGCCTCATTTATGTCTACATTTTCTCTATTGTGAATCAAGGAATGGACTGAGACGGCTGGGGAATAACGTGTATTAAAAGGGAATCCAATGGTCTATTGCGGAATCTAAAAGGGAATCTATTGCGGTTGATATCTACGATAAAATAATTTGGCATATGCACACTGACTGGAGTAATATGAAATAATTTGTAGTTGTTGAATGGTCTAGTTATTTTTGGTATTTTTTTGAAGTCAATAAAATTTGGCAGAGGTTTTTCAAAATTTGTAGTTTTAGTTTTGCAATGTATAGAAATTTAGTGATTTTGTCGTTTTTCAGAGTGTTAAGTTTATTTATAAATTCTAAAATACAATTTAAACACAAAAAATTTCCCATCTCGCTCAAAATTTTATCATCAGATTAAAATAAAAAACTAAAAAATCCAAACTGTTCCTAAACAATTTCATCATTTCAATAACTCACACGCAACGCTAGCTGCAACTACTTTGTCTGTTTCCCACGGAACAAAATTCTCTGAGTTTATTTTATTTTCATCACGCCAATCGCTTCACAGTAAAATCGAACTCCAACCATTTGTCAAAAGCTCTCTTATTTACTAGTTAACAGAGTTATCAATTACAATATACTAATTAACAGAGTTATCAATTATAATATACAAACAATTGCATCACATGTTGCAATAGAAAATCTTTGAGGCAATAATATAGGAAAGAGCAGTTTAAAAGAAAAAAGAAAGCAATAGCATAGGAAATAGTAGCTTAGAAAAAATAAGATGTTGCAAAGAAGAAGCCATGCTGAAAAAATGAAAGGAATATTTCAAAGATATTAATAATGAGAGTTATAGATTTTGAAATAGCCATTTAAGAGTGAAAATATATGTGAACCAACATAATTTGTTCACATATATACAAATTTTGTTATAGATATTGAAATAGGAAACTGAGATGAAAATGCTTTGGTGATTAATAAGCCTCTGAAACAGTTATGTAATTCAAATAATATATTTTAAATACATTCAAGTACAATCTATCTAGCATAAATTTAAATAAAGAGAAATTTTATTAACAAAAATACAATTTACTCCATGTTCATCTACATATCTCAGTGCTAATTGCATGTTTATTAGAAATTGTATATAAAGAACAATAGTTAAAATGTTCATTACATTATGTCAATCTTTTTATTTCATTTACTTTAACTTTTATTTTTATGTAATTTGACAAAATCAGTGAACCTAAATTTAATCTAATTTATTAAAAAAGAAAAAAAATTAATATTATAGAAAATATATATAAAACTTTTACTTATGAATCTAAGGATCTAAAACATTTCAATGGCTCATACATAAACACAAAAAGAATTGTTTTCAAAAAAAATGTTTTACGACCTAATAAACTAAAAAAATACTTTAAAAGATAATTAATAAATTTATCACTTTCGTGGAAGGAGGTATACTAAGAGGAAACACTTTCATTTTATGATGATGCGTAATTTTGGAATACAGCGTAATTTGGTTGAGAGTACAAAGATTAGGCTTGTAATTTGGCTGAGTGATGATATTAAGAGTGTCAGAGCAGAAATAAACAGACCAAGAATATGACAGGATGTTCCGTTTCTGAATTAATATATTATGATCACACTTTTTTGGTTAATAATTACTAATTTTGGAAAGATATGATTAGTTTAAATGGGAACGCTAATGATTTTATAATAAAATAAGAAGTTATATGGCTAAAATTAATTAATTTTACGTCAAAGTTATGGTTAATAATTATTAATTTTGGAAAGATATGATTAGGTTAAATGGGAACGCTAGCTAAAATTAATCAGTTTTATGAAAAAATTAATAAACTGATTCAGAGGATTGGGAGCAAGGTAGGGGTGAGAGTTTGAATTGGAATGAAGGAATAATTAATGGAGAAAATAAAATAATGTGTGATGAACGAAAATATGAGAAAATTTTGGAAAATAAAGGTTAATTTATATTATTAAAATATTAAATAGAATAATGTTGGATTATTAGATTAAAGAATTATGAAAATAGATAAAAGTACGAACAAAAGATCAGTTACTTAAAATGGCATAAATTAAAATTAGGCAATTATTATTAATAATATAATTGTTTTTAGAATTAAAAAAGCAGAATTTGGGAAAACAAAGGAGGGAAATTATAAATATCTAAATAATAAAGGTGAAGGGGTTAATTATTGGGATATAAAAGTTTTATGATACAATAAGATAGTAATAATTAGAATTTAATTAATGTGAGATTTAATTATAATAATAATTAGAAAATATTATAAAAAATTGGGATTGGATTGAACTTTGAGAATAATTAAAAATAATGGAGGAGCGGTGATGAGAGGAGGAGGATATAACCATGAGAAAAGAAAAATAAAATATGAATGGGAGGGGAGAAGTGCTAGGCAAAAAAAGGTAACTCCGAGGTCAAAAGAGTATCTTGAGAGGGATAAAGGGGGAGGGCGACTAACATCATAGAGCCGGGAGGGGGTCACTGTCATTAGTGTTATAGGAATTGGGCTTGGAGGTCAAAAAGTGGATAGTGGGTTTCCAAGAATTCCATAATTGATATCCATCTTCATGATTAAATTTCCTAGGGTGATTTTTTATTTCAATAGCTTCCTCAATGACTAGGTTCAAGTAAAAAGGGGGCAGAGGCCAAGATTCTGTGATTATCAAAACAAATTAAATGTATGTTCTTGTGGGAGTGCTCAATGATAACAAATTTAGAAATTTTGTTATGGAAGGTGTTTGCAATATGTTATTTAAGGAAAGTTTTGAAGGATCTCCCTATGCGTCCCATGTAATTAATTCCGCAGGAACAAGGGATCTTATAAACATCGAGGTCGAGCATAGGGTTATGCTTGTTTTTGGCTGACCTAAAGAGTTTCATAAGGGTTTTTTGGTGTTTGAAAAAGGTTTTAATGTTACTTTTGGGAAGGGTTTTGTAAAAATTATGAGTAAATACATGAACGTAGGGAAGGGATATTTTGGCTAAGGACAGATTGCTTGAGGGGTTTTTAGGATGGGGGTAGAGGGAATAATGGAAAAAAATTTTAATTTTGGATTGAGGAGTCAATATTGGCTTTAAGGGATTTGGTGAAATTGTCTTTCTCATTTGAAAAAGATTGAGAGGAAGAAATTAGAATAGTATGATTAACCAGGGTTTTAAGAACAATATACTTTTGAAAGAGATGACGATGAGAACATGCATGGAGGTACCTATACCAAGTCTTCTTAGGATAGACTTCGTAGGTAAGAGAGCCATCAGAGAGGCAAGAGAGAAGAACGCCAAACAATTGAAGGGATTGGTTAGACTTTGACTTTTGCTATTAACCCTCACAAGTCTATTTTAATTTTTTTATCATTTCATTTATCTTCTTTTATATATTGAAAAATTTTACCTTATTTTTTTTACATTAATTTATACTGTAAATTTTTTAAATGATTGTACATTTTTTTCAAAAATGAAACAAAAATTAAAAGGTTGAAAGATGTATTAAATCACATTAAGATTATTAGGTTGTTGAGAGGAAGGAGTGGAATCATCCCCGCCCAAATTTAATTCTTGCAAGTGACATGATGGATATTGGAAGTCTTGATTACAACCATGTTTTATTGCATCAAATCAGTAAAATCTATACTAGAATTTTTATGTATATAAAAAATAAATTTAAATTTAGGTTTTAAATTATATATAATTTTTTTTCCAAGTGAAAAAATCATAATTTATATTAACAAAAATGGAAATTACATTCAGTATATGCACCATGTGCACTGAAAATGTGTGTTGATAACCACCCAAAAATGAAAAAGAGAAATCTAGTTTTTCCAAACCCTATCTTGCTAATAGTCTCTCTAAAAAAACATAGAAAATACCATTAGATAATCGATTCTTGATATATGGGCTTTGACATGTCGAGAACATCTCACATAATGATATAAGAGAATCTATATATCCAATAACCACGCAGTTGAATTAGGAAATAGGCATTAATAAAAGCATTAGCCAAAAACATATTAGTCTTCCTATTGTTCTAGTCACATGCCCTCTATGAAGGGTTTGAAATAGAATTTTTATATTGAATCTCATATCCTCTTGATGACCTTCCAAGTTCCCAAATCATGTAGATTTCCAACCTTAGATAAGGAATCTGCAGTTATGTTTCTTCCATGACATAGAGGCAGAAGATGAATCGGGGTTGTCAATTGGAGACTCATGCATCATTTGAATAGCAACACCCTTCCCATAGCTTCATCATCCCTATCCATATGCATCGACTCCTTGATATTCTATTAAGGATCTTGGATAAATTTCTCATCCATTTTTCAGCCTTCAACCTCCTCATTGCCTTCGTGATGGGTTTTAAATAGAAAAACCCTTCTCCCTTTCTTTCCAATAAATGAAAGGGAGTAGTCCTTCAATATGTGTCCATATTTATGGAACCTATGGCACTTGAAGAAGATGTATTCATAGTTAAGTGGTTATTTGTGAGCATAAACCTGATATAAAATGTTCAAATCAAGAAAAAATACCCTCACACATCGAAATTGATTAGGGTCCTCGCCATAGAAATCTTGAAATATTCTTCAAATGACATATCAACATATAGAAAGGAACTTAGTTTGTTCCTGGTAGCTCTAAACATGTCCTTCATCCACATTTTAGGAGGAATGCTTGGGAGTCAAACCCACAGAGGGCTAGATTTCAATTTATCCCATATATCATCAAATAGAGGGTTCCATCACTTCATCATAAGTAGAGACAGATCGATACTGTAGGTTTTTCTAAGCACCCAACTAGTTACTTCATCTATATTGAAAATAAACATAAACCAACCCTGTGATAGGGTGTTAACATTAGGAAGATGGTTCAACTCTTTTTTCCATTCCTTATCCACCCAGTGACATAGAAGCTCCATTGAAAAACTCCTTCCTCTGGCCCAACCCAATACCACTTTTTTTTCATCTCTGTTACATCAATTAACTGTATATCTTCTCCCAAAGCCAAATTTTTATCATCCTTCTTTACCTTAGCGTAATTTTCAGTCTTGCTCTTCTTTTCAAGTTGTTTCGAACCTTCTGATGGCTCTTGTTTCCTTAGGGTTTCTACTTATAGTTGAATTCCATCACTTAAACCCATGGTTCTTCTTTTTCCCCTTCAGAGGTCGGCTCACTATTGAGGAATTTCCTAATCAAAACATCCCTAGACCCATGGCAGGAGTTGTAACAAAATTCATGATTCAATCCTTTTTGCAAACCGATAGTAAACACTTCACTAAAAAATATATACAAGAAATCCTATGTTTTGTAGTCAACCAAATCTTCCCAAAACATCTCTATCTCTTGCGGTTCACCTATATCCATAAGAAAGACCCAAGAACAGAGCATTATGTTCACTATATTGTGACTTAATAGAGGTTTCTCCATGCGACACATTTTGCTATTTTGATACCGAAGGAAGGTTCTGACCCTATTTGCATACAAACCCAGATGAGGTATCAATTTGTTCGAGGGATACATCCATCTCCTTAGGCTATAGAAGAAGGAATTTTTTATCGCTCCCAAAGCAATTTCTACTCCATATCACCACCTCATCCTCATGATGTGGTGTCTCGAAATGGGTCAAATATCACTAGAATCATACTCATAATCAACATTTTTTGTCATATTCCCTCCTTTGTTATCCATTGTCTGCTAATCTCAAGCCTAGTCATCCTATAGACAAAATAAAATCGATCCTAAACTGCAGCTGACTTCCAATAGAGGCTTAGGGAAAATTAAAAAATCCTCCTGACTTTAGGTAAAACCCTCACCTCAGAATCCTTAGATTATCCACAACCCATGGAAATGTCACTTAAAGTTAATTCGATTTTAAATTATACTTTTTTTTATTTCCTTTCATTTAATTTATTATTTTTTCCCCTAAATAAACCATAACTTTATTTTAAAAAGGAAACAAAATTAAATTTTTCATATATGCATACAAGGCATTAGATAAGAGCAAAAAAAATGGATTTGTAGATTAAAAATAAGAAGAATATATAAATACAATATGGAATATCAAGTAATATAGAAATAACTTATCTTCCCCTTCTTTCCTTTAGTTTTATAGAGCTCCTACGAATCCCCTAAACTAGGTCCCATCACAACCAAGGCAACATCCATAATGGATGTATCTAGAGAATTTTATTTATCTGAACCTCAACTTTCAAAGAAATAGAGATTATGTGATCTCGTTCTTCCATAATCCTTGTGTTCTAGTTTTTTTATTGTATAGATTCTTGAATTGTTATTGAGTGAGTCACGCTCTAATAGAGGGTAATGCTAATATTCTTATCCTAAATTTCCCCTTCTTCTTTGGTAGGATTCTCCATATTTTATTCTTATTCTAATTTAGGGTGGTGAAAATCAGTAAATTTCCATCCTTTTGGCTTATTTACCTTTTATTTTTTGGATTATTTTATATCAATGGAAATGTGTTCTACTAGTATCCTTTTTGGAAACAATTTTGAGATCTGAATTATGTATTTTCGTAGTCTAAAAATTGGGAGCACTGAATATTTTTGTGTTTCAATATAGTTTGACTTGGTATACCTTTGTTAAGACCTATCTCCATGCATATTTTGGCAAAGGTAAAAAAACCTTTATCTATTCTTTCAAAGTTCATCTTTTGAAACCTATCAAAGGTGTTTCCAATATCCTATAGTTCCTCGTGGTGCCAAAAGGGGAGAGTTAGGTTTGGGAATCTAACCCATTTTTTTCTTTTTTTGTGGCCACCATAGTTGTTTCATCAAATTCATGGAACTTTGGAGAGATAAAAAACCCAACACTACCCCAGAAATAGGGACCCTTGATTAAAAGACAGTCCAAATATTTTTTTGTGTAAAATCGAGTAATGAAAAATCCTCTGGAAAATAATAAATGTCATAGTTGGGTGTCTAATAAGAGAAAACCCACTAATGTAATGATTTTTATTTAGGCAAAAAACCATTAAACATGCATATAACCACCTTTGATTGAAGGGATGAGAAGAGAAAATTTACTTGTGGAAGAATGACTTACGTGGCTAGTGGATGCTCCATTTGTTATAGTATGTAGGGTGTTGGATTGTTTTAAGTTTTTGTTGTTGGGAGAGAAGGATTCCCCTTCATTACATATTTGAAAGAAGTATATGTTTGATCCAGGTGGATATTGGTGGTCACCCGCCTATTCCACTTGGGGCTCCACCATTGTCTCTTTCAGTTTTTCAGTTTCGGCACAGTTTACTATTTTTAACAGCTTTTCGGTTCCTAAACTTTCGGAGCCGTTTTGAGGCCCTAAACGACATTTTTTTGGGAAAACGGAGAGCAACATGGGTCCATGGACCGATGTTTCTCATTCCAAATTTGTATTCCCTGGATATATGTTTCTAACGAGGTATGGTATGCGTCAAACGGACATCGTATGCCAAAGTTACGCCCCTAGGAAGTTGAAACACTAATTTACCCAAACGGGGCCCATAGTTTTGGCGCTTCATCTCCTAGGGTTAGGGTTTTGGCTATTTAGAATTTCCCATTGTTTCTAAATAATAAATAGGCCCTCGAGCCTCATTGTAACTTAGTTCAGAGGCCTATAGCCGCCACATCTCTTCTCAGAGATAGCTACCAGCGCCCTAGCTAGTTTTATTTCCATTCTGTCTGTAAGCAAATTTCAGTTCTTTGATATTAATGAAATGAAGAGTTATTTCCGATGCATCTTTGTATTTATGGTTATATGCTTATTCTGTTGCATTCCTGCATAAATCTGGATCAGTGGGATTAGTGGTATCAGAGCGGTCTACGTTTTCTCGATCCTTCTTTGCATGTCCCCAACGAGGTCGGGGTATAAGGAGCTAGGGCTCGATCTGGTGGAACCTTTGCAAGATCAGCCTCGCAAACCTCGACGGACACCCATGGGGGATGAAATGAAAGATGAGGGAGCAGGAGATCCTATCAAAATATTGCTCGAGGAGGCCCTTGAAAAACAAAGGAACGCGATGATGGATAACTTTTCTCGAATCCTTCAACGGCTACCCACCGGTGGCGCATCTGCATCCAGCAGCCACTCTGGAGGCGCGACTCCTTTTAAGGTACAAGTAAATTTTGACATTCCCATATTTAAGGGTCAAATAGACGCAGATGCCACAGATAGATGGTTGAATCTGTTAGAAGGATATTTCTCAGTTCATGACTTTTCAGACCGGGAGAAGATTATTTTTGCACTCCTCAAAGCTACCCCCCATGTTAAGGACTGGTGGGAAACCTACTGTGAGAATAAGGACCAGATAGAACCCTCTCTGTTCTCGGCCGTACCAACTTGGAATTCTTTCCGAGACGCCGTCAAGGAACAGTACTATCCCGTGGGGAGCTATGAGGACAAGTACATACAATGGACCACGCTGCGACAACAAAGGGATCAAGATGTGCACGAGCTGACGAATCTGTTCCATACCCTACGCACAAAGTTGGGTATCAAAGATTCAGAGAAACATCTCCAAAAGCAAAATTATCATGTACTTATCTACATAGATACATTGTGAGGAATGGAGTTCCTCGACATTCCTCGCTTGGTACAAAGATACTTCAGATGTCGCCAAGATTGAGCAGAAATTCAAGCAGAAGCAAGACTTTTTGGATATGCGAATCAAAAGCAAGGGAAAGGTGCTTCCAAACCCAAGAACAAAGGACAAAATAGCCAAGGTGAAGGAAACAAAGACAACTCATCAAAACCACAAGAAAAGAACAAACACCGCAAAGCCAAAATAATGATGACGGAAAGTAAAGAGTCTGACAAGAGCTTCCACCACAACAAGCTGCCAGTGGGGGCCAACTACCGCTAGTGGCCGAGATGAGGCTTTAGTGCCGACACATGCCCCGACCAACCGAACCCTAAAAGGGGAATGAAAAAGGGAAACAGATTATTGATGCGGAGCCCAATGCCACTGTTGCCACTACAAAGGTCCAGAAGGAGGAACCGGAAGATCCAGAGGAGGAGGAACGTCTCTTCCACCCCCAGATGTGGGTAAAGGGCTCCCCTGTACAGTTCATTGTCGACAATGGGAGCCAAAAGAACCTCATTTCAGCAGACGCCGTGAAGCGGTTGGGCTTGCCGACCACAGCTCACCCACATCCATACACCATCGGGTGGCTTCACAAAGGACGAGATCTCCGCGTCAGCCAGCAGTGCCGCCTTCCCTATAGCATCAAGCCTTTCACGGATGAGGTATTATGTGACGTTGCTCCTATTGATGTTTCTGATGTATTATTAGGACAACCATACTTGTGTAAGCGTCAGCGTCGTGTATGAGTCTCAATTTCGTCGTGATATTGTTACTTAAACAGATACTGAGACCATCTTCCTACCGCTATCTTCGGTTACCGAATAAAATGGTAAGATCATTTCCAAACCAGAAATTGCTCGATGATCTCGCCTTGCAGGAAGAAGAAGACTGTGGCCATGACCTCCAGACAGGGCTCCTCTGCACGACAACAACAAATGGATAAGGTTGTGGAGGAGTACGAGGACATATTCACCTCACCCACAGGGGTTCCTCTGCACTGTCAGGTCAAGCACCCGATTGATTTGACCCTAGGTGCGTCGCTACTGAATGGACCGATCTATCGGCGCTCTGTTCTGGAGAATGATGAAATCAAGAGGCAGATTCAGGAGCTGTTGCAGAAAGGTCACATCAAACCAAGTTCATCGCCCTGTGGGAGCCTGATCGTGTTGGTACAGAAGAAGGATGGGACGTGGAGACTCTGTATTGACTATCGGGCGCTGAACAAGATCACTGTCCGGAATAGGTACCCAATCCCACGGATTGATGACCTTCTGGACCAACTCAAAGGTGCAAAATATTTCTGCAAGATCGACCTGAAGTCTGGGTATCACCAGGTACCAATTGAACCCTCCGATGTGTGGAAGACTGCCTTCAAAGCCAAGGAAGGCCTTTTCGAATGGCTGGTCATGCCTTTCGGGTTGACGAATGCTCTCGCCACCTTCATGAGGATGATGGATGACATCTTGCGGCCATTCACCAACTCATTTGTAGTGGTGTACTTGGATGACATTCTGATCTTCAGCCAGACTTGGGAAGAGCACCTTGACCACATCCGACAAGTCCTCCAAACACTGCGGCAACACAAGTTGTGTGCCAATTTGGAGAAGTGCACTTTTGGCATGACCCAGGTTCAATATCTGGGATACATTATTGATGAAAGGGGGGTGCATGTGGATCCAGCCAAGATCCAAGTCATTCGTGATTGGCCAGCCCCGACTACTATAACAGAGCTTCGCAGCTTTCTGGGTCTTGCTAATTTCTACCGTAGATTCAAGGATTGGTCTCGATCACTTGCCCTTGAGTCAAGTCATTTTGGCGAGGACAGAGAAAATTTTTTTGCTTCGAACCTTAATAGAAGGCATTTTCCAGAATTGAAAATCGCTTACACCGCCCTTTTCGCCCTCACTACCGTACTTACAACAACTATTTGAGATCGAGACGTATGCTTCCATTATGTTAATAACAGTTTTCATCAAAAGGGGATATCTGTTGGGGCACGCAGTGAGACATTGTTCCATACGTTCACAAGTATCTCACTTAGAGCCGTTTATGCTCCGAACGATATTTTTTGGGAACGAGAGTGTTGGCGGGTCCGCAACCACATGTTGCTTGCTCCAAATTTATCTTTGACAGATCTTTCTGGCCCAGGGTATGGCACACGTCAAACAGTACTTATGCTTGTGTTACGCTGAATATGAACACCACCTACTCAAACGCGGCCTAAGGTATTTTGGCGCTTCATCTCCTAGGGTTAGGTTTTTGGGATGTTTAGGGTTCTCCATTGTTTCTCAATAATAAATAGGCCCTTGAGCCTCATTGTAAATCAGTTCAGAGGCCTGTAGCCGCCACATCTCTTCTCAGAGATAGCTACCAGCGCCCTAGCTAGTTTTATTTCCATTCTGTCTGTAAGCAAATTTAAGTTCTTTGATATTAATGAAATGAAGTGTTATTTCCGCTGCATCTCTGTATTTATGGTTATATGTTTATTCTGTTGCGTTCCTGCATAAATCCGGATCAGTGGGATCAATGTTGCATTTGGTATCCAAGGAGCTAGAGCTCCTCCACATAGCCTTAGATTTAGGACCAAGGTTGAGTTCCTTTGAATGTTAAAATATTTGATATGACAAGAGTTTTGAAGCATATTACCCCCATATTGTAAACTCTATGAAATTTCTAGAATGATGCATCTAAACTCTATATGTCCTTTTATATTTATGATTGATTATGTACTCCTCACTGGGGCTTCACTGGAGGATCAATACCATACCACGTGCATTCATAATGGGGGATATATATTGAGGAAAAAATGGCATAATATACTGAGAATATAATAGGGGATAAATTTTTTTTATATTGAAAGGTGTAAAGAATGGGGCTTAAAGAATAAATGGATACCTGTAATATCTAGTGAAATTAGGGGTTTTTTTAACTGGGAAGGTGTATTGGGCTCATATTTGTAGGGGGTTAAATAATGTGATTTTTAGAGGTATTTTCCAATATCTCGTCAAATTAAGGGTTTTGTTTAATATTACATAAATACAAGTGATATGTTATAGGTTCATTGAGTGAGGCCCCATGGTAATATTTAACTAAAGGATAGAGGTCTTTCCATTTATATTCTTGATAAAAATATGAAAAGGGATCTATTCCATCTCCTCCTGAGGAACATTTGGCTAGGTTCCAATAGAACAAAAGGGAACATGCTAAGGGGAAGGCTCCAATATGTGTTTCTAGAAAAAAGTGGCGTGCAATCCAAAAACCCTTAATACAATGTAAACCTGAGGAGAACAAAAAAGGGAAAGTGGGGGATTATAAAACACCATAGATGAAAACACACCTTGTGGTAGCCTCATGCAGAAAGGAAAAAAAACATAGAAAAAAGTGAAAATAATTTGCCACATTAGAAAAATGGACAAAAAGTTATGCCACACCCGCCACATCCACTTCAAAAATGAGAGAGCGATATCCATATTTTTTTTATTTAATATATTTAAAATTAAAATAAAGTTTAACAACTATCTCAAGGTTGTGTGAGTTGAGAATTATATATTGTATTACCATACAGTTAAGAGTTAAAATGGAAACACGAAATTATTTAACGTTTTTTAATAAGACACTTTTTACTCATAGATATTTTTTTCTTAAAATGTAACTATGAAATAAATAAACACTATCTTAAGTGATCATTGAACAATTTAATTTAAATTTAAAAATTAACCATAATTATGCAATAATCATTATGAAAAATATTATATATTTTTGGATTGATGTAAGAAAATTCTATTTAGATATGACACTTTAATGGAATGGAAATGTGCAAAAATAAGTATCTAATCATTAAAAAAATATATTTAACCCACTTTGATAGTTCTAGCGAGGGGATCATGTATCCCATGCTTGCCCCATGCTTGCTCATTGTGCTTCCTAAGGAAAAACTAATACAACTCTTAATAATGTAATCATATTCTTCTTTTGAAATTTCTTACTATCCCATTAAATTGATTTTTGCTAACCATTCATCTTTCATACCCATAATAAGGAGATATTTAAATGTTCCTTTTGGAAGAGTGACATGTGGTGATCTATAAAGGTTATATTTAAACCTTTTTATGTAGTCTTATAAGCTCTAATCCTCTTTGTAAGTCATCTTAATTATTTCTTTCTCAAATACTTGGACCGATAGTAGTCCTAGTATTATGAGAGAAAAAAATCATTCTTTTCCTCCTAAGAGTTAATGCTTCCTCATCATAATCCGATAAACCATCGTAATGCTACTCCCTTAAAAGTAGATGGGAACAAATTCATTTTCTGTTGCTCAGTGGTATACTCATATCCTCTGCACAGGACATCAAATTAAAATAGGAATTCATTGAGATATTATGAGGCCAATACATGGAAATTTGGAAGACTTTGTAGTAGTATGTCCTTCATAGGTGCATTTTCTTGTTGATCAAGAATATAAAATTCTCTCGTTGAGGTTGTTTCAGCCATTAAATTTATCTGTCTCGCCATTTGGTCAAATATTCATCAATGCCATTATGGAATCCCAAAGTCGTGTGGCACTAGTTGATTAGGACTAGTGTGGTCATGTTAAGGTCTCTAGCCTTGTTATGGATTTAGAGGAATATGGTTAGGTCTCACAACACTACCTAAATAAGGTATCATAATTCCTTTCTTTAATATTGGTGTTGTAGGAGGATTGTGTTCAAATTTATGAAAGTTTGGATTACTTGTTTCACCTCATCCTTCTCTCGAGTTATAAGACTACCCCTCACCCTTATTATGAATGTTGGGGTGTCCTGTTGTTGAGTATTAAAAATTATCCTCTTCTGTTTTTTTTTATCCTATAATTTTATCGTGAATCATAGCTTCAGATGTAGTAGATGATTTTTCCACAAGAGTAAAGACAATAGTAGATCCTCTTATGGATATTGGTCCGGATCCTACTAAATCTTAGATTCTTCTTTCCATATAATATCATCTAAGGTTCACTCTCCCAAGGGTTAATTGGCATTCGGTTTTGTACCCACAAGGCTGGTTTCTAGATTCATTTATTTTATATTTTTACCTCTATATCCTCTTCTACTTCATACTATATGACCTGAAACTACCAACTGAGAGAAGACTCCACAACAGGTTATCTAGGGTGTGTGCATAGGTTCTTAACTTTCTTCATTAATATATTTCCCTCTCGAGGTCCTGTATGCATCTACAACCAATTATTAGTATGGTAGGTCTGTTTTGACATCCTCCTCGATAATGACTATTATACAGAATCTATGACTACAAAAAAGGTATCTTCCCTAAAATAGGTGGCCTAGCCTAGAAAAACATAAAGAAAAAGAGGCTAATGGTTTCCTTAAAGTAAATATATAATACACTGTATGCTTCACTCCTCTCTTGAATTCTATGCTCCTATATTAGATTTGATCTTTATAATTATAATATTCACAATCAAACAACAAAAGCCAATGATCTTCACAATCTATTAGAACCATCTAAGAAATTGATTAAATGGATCAACATGGCATCGAAATACATGAAATCATAACACCACATATAAGAAAACAAAGAACTATTTCTATTAATAAAATGGAGTGAGTTACAACCAAATATAGGATTTTATCTTGTAGAAGAGTTCCTCCAAGTTGACTTGTATGTATTTTCCACAAAGTGTACATTTATGTGACCCTAATGCATGGAATAATGAATCTCACAGTAGAATTATGAGGGTATAATATATCTCCAAAAGTCAACTCCTAGCTTGCGGCTGAACACTAATATATATAAGAGGATGGTAAGTTGATAGTTCTTATGCATCTACCAATATATATTTGACTCCCACTCTTGATCATAGGATGAGCTCAAGGGCTAAGGGATGAAAACTCAGAGGTAGGATATGATAGGATTCAAGACTTTCATTTGAGGTAAATAGTTATAACAACTTCTGGAAGCTTCTAGAAGAGGAAGCTTCGAGATTCTTTTTATTTTCCTTGAATTTATAGAATCAATGGAACAACAATCAATGGTTGTGCTCATTCTCCTCCTGGTAGTTAGCTACTACCTGGGTTGCTATTCAGGGATCCCCCAAAAGGAGTGAAAATAAAAAAAGGGAAGATAGAAAGAGCGTCCATCATCTAATGGATAGGACAGAGGTCTTCTAAACCTTCGGTATAGGTTCAAATCCTATTGGACATAATACTCTTCAATTGTTTAGGTTTCCAAAATTATTTTCCAATCTAAGTTTTTATTGGAATTTCCCACCAAGTAGGCAACAAAATATAGCGATCAAGTGGCTCCCTCCCTCTTGACACTGCCCCCTCCTATAAGTTCCTTTACACCAACCTTATTCTTTCCACCACAACACAATTTATTTGTGCAACTCAAAGGCCAGCTAGCGCAAGCGATCAAACCTGTACAAGATGCAACCCTCACCCCCAACATAAGGCAACCTATAAGTGATCAACCCATACCAATAAGGGACAACCTATAGGTGAATGCAAGTCTCCGCTCCAAGAAAGTGTGTTGGTCCTTAAATTGACTTAAATGAATTAATTTCAGGAATAATCTCAGGGACTAGGTAAAGTTGTGCTTAGGGATGTGTGCAAGGATTATGAAAAGGGGTAAAGTGATGTTGATTGAGCCAATTTTTAGGCCTATTGATCAAATGAAAAAAAATAGCCTATAACAAGTTTCCCCCTAAACCGCAAACTTAGAAATGGAAACTAATGACTGAAGTGCTTTAATTTGTGATAAGTAAGGATCATGAACAACCGATGAGATCATTTCCTATTATAATAAATTTACATTATGATATATTTTCTTAGGGAGGCATACCCATACTCAACATGTAAGCTAGAATTACATGTACAATGACCAAAAGACACGTCTATTGATGATAAATGGTGGACCCATTATTGGATGAATTTTTGTATGATAATAGCCATCATACGTTGTAATCTTGTATTAATCTGGAAATTGCATCCTAGATCCGAGTTCTTATATCTCGTTCACACAATTGTCCAATGTATGAGTCTAACAATGTGAATTAGTGAGTCAGAGTAAAAGATGGTATACACCATCTCATTACTGACCAATGATGGAAGTCATTAATAGAAGCGAGATAAACCATGAATGATGTTATTGGCTCTCAAGGTACTACAATACAATTTGTATGGTGTGAATAAATGAGTTGAAGTTGAACACCACATAAAATATTTAGGTTAAAGTCCAAAAATTTAAAGTTGTCGTTGAGAGAGAGTAAACTTTCCATTGATGTATGCAAGCACCAAGGTACGAAAGGGTTGTTTCTAAGTCAAATTCCTATATAATGAGTTGATGTTGATAGGAAACAACCCATCTTAGAAGGGCCTTGATGTATCCCCCATCAGCGATACGAAACATGTATCATGATCTGAGATAGAATGATATCTATACGGAACTAGATCAGGAATGATAGATAGGGAATGGAGGCTTAAGAGTGTTGTAGCAGATATTGAATTAATGAATTCTCTTGAAAACAATGATGACACTAAATGGAGTTAGCATCACTGACCCAAAACAGAAAAATTGAGGCTTTGGAAAGGTATGATGAACCAAAAGGAAATAATTTTTCGAAACCCAATAGCCACAAAGTTGAAGTGGAAGAGTGCTATGTTCAAGAGTGACTCACTTCCATTGATAAGTGGAGTTCCCTATTTTCCCAATTTCCACAACCATATGGGTCAACAAATCTTTATTTTTTAACAAGCTTGAGAAGGATAACATATGATTTATTTGTAAGTTCATACTTCATATTAAACCCTCCGAGTATTTTTAATGAACCTTGAGAAGGAGTGGTTCGGTCTCGTCATGTTTGACAAGTGCATCACTGCTTGATTTTTTAACGATTCGAATGACGGTAAAACTCGACATATTTTTCATGTTTAGAGAGTTTGAAAAGAAGGTGAAAAAGAAAACTCTAGTTGTTCCTTTTTGTATATAGTCTCTTGAGCCTAAAAAGGAAAAAAAAAATAGCAAAGAGAGCCTATTATCCATTCTCAACCAAGGTATTCCTTTTTCATAAATAGTCTATCTTAGTGTAGAAAAGGGTTAAATTTATATTGAGTACACATATTTTCATTTGATTTAACAAGTTCTAAGAGAAAAGTACGTGAAAATATTTTCACATTTTGCGAGTCTAAAAAGAGATGAAATATGACTCCAAGGGGTTCCTTTTTCACGAGTTTAAAAATCCGGAAAAAGAGATAAAAGTATAATCGGTTAAAATAATTTGTTAAAAACACGACACAATCCATCAAAAATCTGTCAACCTGAAAGACCGCCACAAAAGGATTAAAACTAAATTTTCATGATAAAAATGAATCATTACTAGGTAAAAGCATTAAATATGATAAAATAATGAGGAAACGGCCATAAGTAATCAAAATGACTATTCATTTTTTACCATTTCATATTTACCTTCAAGAGTGAGAGCTCTGAGTACTTTTTTCCCTCGATATTATACAGTTGATTGTGGCCAGTATGTTGGATCATTTCAAGTGTCATCCCTTCTAAATATAATATAAAACCTTTATCTTTCATTTCATGGTTTCATTTTGCGATTTCATGCAAATTTTCTACACTTTTTTAGGGAAATGGAGTTTGAATAACTTTCCCTTGGACCAATAAAACCTTCTAAAGTCGAAAAGAGTGTTGCATCTATGTGATGATGAAATATAGGGAGGGGTGTAATGCATTTTTTCCCATTACAGGCGAGTGTTGGGCATAAATCAAAAGTTTCATTTAGTATTTACCTTCAACATTTGTCCAAAAAATATCATGGAAAGGATCCTAGTGAGTCTCTTGTTGATGTTTCAAATATTCATTGGCTCAAAATGGCCTTTGTATGGAGAGAAAGAGAACATGAAAAATAGGGCATGAATGCATCAAATGATGATGCTACCATCTAGGTGCTTAAATTTTGTGGATTTTTTAAATTTTTCTTGTTACCTAATATGACAAAACAAATGGAATTACTATAGTAACTTATTCATTCAAGGGATGTGCAAGCACATGCATTCAAGTTAAGGGAACATATGCTTGAGATAAGGGTAGAGGATGTATATTTTATAATATTTTTATCCATGAGAGGTCCCCCCATATCTCTCCTAAGTGGGAGAAGGGGTGGCAAAACAATGAAATACTACAGTACCGCTCATTCCTAAATTCGAGCCGAGTCGACCAGGGATGGAAAGATTAAAAGAAAATATGAGACTGGTTTTCCATTAAGAACAATCATATTCATCATTTCCATATTGGGTGGAAGCTCAACACTTCGTGTAGCTAGAAAATCATACATGCAATATAGTTTATAGTGTTTGGATCCAACAATATTCAACTGGAGTGAGGGGGTGTTGGTCAGTATGAAAGAACAATTGTCTAAAGCAAGAGAGGGAAAATTTTAAATTTTTGGCTATCATTCAATATTGATATCTTTTCCCTAGAGAATATTCCATTATTATAGCCTCAAAATATCACGCTAGAGCCCATTGATTTCAGGGTTCCATGGATGAGGAGGTGGATAGATCTTATCTCTAGATATGTGGGTCCGTTGGTGATCAACTTCCCAATAGACGTTTTTAAGTGGCTGGGTATATAGTTCATTATCATACATGATTATCCATACGTAGGGATGTAATTTAATGGAAAATTTTAGCTTCCGCTTCATAAGGGTGAGAAATGTGGTGCTAAAGGTAAGATATTTTAACTATTTAAGTTTTTTAAGTTTTACATTTTTTTGTGTTTTTGATGTTTCATACATTTAAATTATTGATTTTTTCATGCAGATATTGGGCTCGTTCGACCTATGGGTGCTTCATATATGTGCATTGTAGGAGCCCCACAATAGGTAGTAGTGCAAGTATAGGTCGTTGCAGTAGGACATGATGCACTACAATATCTCAATCTAGTCGAGACCATAATGGAGGTGGTGCACCACATTGAGGGGTTAACACATGAGATAGATGATACCATAAGTGACCATATTCCTATGTGACTTCAGCGATGAAATATTGGATTCCCTAGCTGTATAGGTCAAACATTACGCAAGATAGCTCATGTAGTGGGATGTTGTTAAATTTGGAAACTAGGGTCAAAATCCATGTTGCACTGCTCATATGATGGATATGACATTTGTTTTGGATTCCTATTTCATAGAGGTGCAATATTGATGTAAATATTATCTTGTTTGGATGAGCAGAATTTCGATTTTGAATTTATTTTCCACACATGTGCAATTTGTCAAGGTCGACCAAAATTGTAATTTAGGCTCACAAGCCCCAAACTATGTGTCACACACCCTCATTGATGAATATAAAAAGAAAAGACTCAAACCTAATTTGGACTTAAATTCATCTCACACATTATCTATCATATCATTGGTTCATACAACCTTAGGAGACACACTCTCTCCTTCCCACATGTGAAAGAGAAGTTGAAGATTTCAGATTGGGTTAAGGGTTTCTATGCAACATTGACTTTGAGTCAACCTTGTCCTTTTGAGTTCGATCTTTTGGAAATTTTCATTTTTAGGAGGTCAATTTTGTGGCACATAAATCAAGGTAAACTAAGTTTATTTGACTGTTGCGTTGAAAAATATGTTGACCTCAAATTGGTAAAGTTTGACTATTGTGTTGACTGAGTTTGGTTGAGGTATTTTGGAGTGTTTTGGGCTGACTTTGACTATGAGAAGAGGCTGAGTTTGACGGGATTTTACTGAGCTTGATTGGGAGACTTTTTGTTGGTTTGACTAATGTTTAATTTGTTGGCTAGGGAATTGTGTTAACTACTAAAAATTCTACTTTCTCTCTGTTGAATCTGAAGAATACTAAGAAGATTTGATCAAAGTGTTTTCCCGGCATTTGGGTTTTTTCCATGATATCCTCAAAATTATTGTGTCTCTTGTCTTGGATTGTATTTTTATTATTATTTATGTTCTATCGTCATTTACGATCAATGTTAATGTGATTACATAATAGGAAATTTAATTCGGCTTAATAATAAAGATTGAAGTAAATTGATGTAATAATAGAGCATACCATGGTTAACTAAAAATAACATGTTATCAAAGTTAAGGTGAAGAAAAATCCCAAGCAACAGTGAGAAGAGAAATCACTAAAATTTGAAAAGACAAGGACCAGGGTCAATGGCTTCCTCATCATACTTAAAATCCAATGACAAGTTCAATGATAAGTACGATTATCATGCTTGGAAGATGTCATTGGATTTGATATTGGAGGAACAAGATGTTATGGATTATGTGCAGGGAAATATCTTTGAGCCTCCATTTAATGCACTGACTGCCACTAAAGTAAAGTACAGGAAAGGGGAACACAATGCAAAGAAGATCATTAGGGATTCTTTTCATAGGCACTTGGTTTCTTATATCCCTCGGGTGGTCACTTTTAAGGATATATACGATAATTTGGTTGGCATGTTCAGGGCTAGCAGTGCTAATAAAATTATCTTTTTGAAGAATAGGTTTAATAACATCAAGATGGACAAGGGAGAGTCTATCCAATCCTACCTAATGAGGATCATCGAAATCAAGAATGATCTCTTAGCTATTGGAGAGGCTATAGCTGACCAATATCTCACTCTCATTTCTCTTGGAGGAATTCCCTAGAAATTTTATGAATTTAATACTGTTATTGTCAATAATTATATGATTCCTTACTTGGATGAAATGTTGATGAGTTGCACTCAACAGAAGACAAGGATGATGGAGAGAGACCATCTCTCAAATGGGAATGGAAGTGATCCTACTACCTTCACTACTCATTCAAAGAAGAGGAATAATGTTGTTCGAGAAATCAAAATCATGGAAGAGTGGTTCCCAAGTAAAGGAAGGGAAGAAGTTACAATTGTAGCAATTTTATTCACTATGCAGGAGAGTACCCCAATAAGAGGGACTCTCCCTGAGATGATGACAACAACAACAACAACAATTTCATGGGGAAGGATTAATGCAAGAACAGGTTGAAAGGAAAGAGGAAGGATCCCTCTGATCGAAATGGAAATGGAAATGGTCAATATTTCAAGAGGTCAAGGAACTAAAAGTATGATGAATCCAATATTTTTGATAATAAGAGAAATTAAAATATTCTTATATCTTCCCTCTCTACTACATATCCTCCTGACACGCTGAATAACTGGTTGATTGATAGTGGTGCCTCAAGGCACTTCACTGGATATAAAGAGGCCCTCTCTAATTTGATTGAAAATGATACAAATTTGGAAATTTTCCTTGGAGACAATGCCACCTATCCCATGAAAGGGAGAGGCATTGTGACCCTTCATCTAAATCAATGTCAAGTCCTCCATTTGCAAGATGTGTTTTGATGTACCTGACTTGAAGAGAAATCTAGTGTTTATCTCTACGATGGAAGATAAAGGATTCAAGGTGGAATTAATAGATGGAAGGTTACACATTTGGAAGAGTAAATTCAAAGAATTATTCACTCTTGGTTTTAGGGTAGATACACTCTATTTGACTGGGGGAAGTCCATTGGGAGCCATGACATGTAACACAACTCTTCAATCCTAACTATGGCACCAGAGGTTTGCACACCTTCATTATAAAGTCCTTCTCGAAGAAAGGAAGTTGGTCACAGGTATGCCTGATTTCAAAGATGATCATAAAGGTGTATGTCAAGGTTGTGCTGAAGGAAATCATACAAGGGGACCATTCCCCTCAAATGCCACTAAAACTTCTAATATTATACAACTAGTTCATTCTGATTGATCTGGTATGTCACCCGTAACATCCTTGGGAGGGTGCTTATATTATGTCACTTTTATAGATGACTTATCTTGCAAGACTTGGATTACTTCTTGAAGAAAAAGGATGAAGTATTCAAATGGTTCTGCAACTTCAAGGCCTTTGTCGAAAATCAAATACAAAAGAAGATCAAAATCTTGAGGACCAATAATGGAACCAAATATGAGTCAAATGAATTCAATGACTATTGTAGAGAAGTTAGAATTAATAGGGATAAAACTACTGTGTATACTCCCAAACAAAATGGTGTTGCTGAAAGGAAGAATAGAACCATTTTGGAAGTTTCCTAGGCTATGCTTTGTGACCAAGGTCTTCTGAATTTCCTATGGAGAGATGTTTCCAACACCACTGTGTATGTTCAAAATATATTCTCAAATCCTACATTAGACTCCAAAACTCATGAATAAGTCCTCTCTAGTAAGAAGCCTAATTTTTATCATATTAAATTTTTAGGAAGTCCCTTATATTTTCATGTGCCAAAAGAAAAGAGAAGCAAATTGGATGCTTCTGGAAAGAAGGGAATGCTTGTGGTCTATAATGAAACTTTGAAGGGATATAAAATCTATGTGACTTCTCAAAGAGAAGTAGAGATATGCCATGATTTCACCTTCGACAAATATGTTGCCCTCAGAAAGGTTATAGATCTTCCTATCTCTAAGGAATACAAATAAGAAGAGGCAAGAAGGTAGGAAGAATTGAAGGATGAATGGATGCCCGACGTTGAAGGATCGATGGATCCTATAGATCCAGATCCTTCAAGTAAAATAAGGCCCTCATGGCTTAGAGACACTCTTGAAGATGCCGAGAGACATGTTGATCCAAGGGGAACATTTCGTGAATGTAAGAAGTCAAATAGGTAACAAGGGTACTTAGTATCCATGAGAATCGTCCTATAATTTAAGCCTAGAACGCTTGAATAAGCCATGAAGCATCAAGTTTGGAAGGATGATATGAACGAGGAATATGATTCGATCATGAAAAATGATGTCTAGGATGTGGTCCCTAGACCAAAGTACAATTATATTGTCACCTTGCAATGGATATACTGGATGAAGCATGGAGCTCATGGAAGTGCTAAAAAATTCAAGGAAATATTTGTTTCTCGAGGCTTCTATCAAAAGGAAGGTGTAGATTATGATGATATATTTGCACCTATTTATGGCTACACCAGCATCAGTTCAATCATTGACATTGTTGCATCGCAAGGATGGAGTTTAAATCATATGGATGTCAAGACTACCTTCTTACATGGTTCGATAAAGGAAGAGGTCTATGTGGAACAACTTCTGGGGTTTGAAGTTCAAGATAGAGATACACATTTATGAAAGTTTTAGAAAGCCCTATATGGATTGAACCAAGCCCCTACGCCTTGGTATGAGAGGATCGATAGCTACTTAATGCATTTTGTCTTTACTGGAAGTGATGTTGATCCAAAAATTTACTTTAAGGTTGATAATGATAAGCCTCTCATTCTGGTTCTCTATGTGGATAGTGTCTTCCTCACAGGTGCTAACCTTATTATTCATCAATGTAAGAGGGAGATATCTTCTGAGTTCGAGATGAAGGACCTAGGACTGATGCACTATTTCCTAGGCTTGGAGGTCTGGAAAAAGCCAAGTGAGATTTTCCTTTCTCAAGGAAAATATGTTGTGAATTTGTTGGAGATATTTGGGATCCTAGAACATAAGCCTGTGAAAAATCTGATGGAACTCAACTTTAAGAAGTTGTGTGGAAGTGATGCTGGGCCCGATTTCTAAAATCCCATCGAGTATCGTCAACTCATAAGGGCCTTTATTTTATTACTGAACTCACATTCGAACATATGTTTTGTAGTGAACAGGTTGAGTCAATACATGGTTGAGCCTCATCACGTTCACTCCATCGGTGCCAAGAATCTCTTGAGATATCTCCGAGACATAATAAACCATGGGATGAGATACACTGTCAAGAGTATAAAGATCCATGGATATACTATGTTTATTGGGCAGGCAATGTTGTGGATCATAAAATCACATCTGGATGTTTCTTCACCCTAGGTTCTACTTCGATATCTTGGATGAGAAGGAAGTAGAAATCAGTTGCTCTAAGCACTACTGAGGACGAATAAATTTCAACAAGTATTACCTATTGTGAAGCTATTTGGTTGAGAAATATCTTTAGCGAGTTTTTTGGGCATGTTCTAGATACCACCGTGATCATTTGTGACAAACAAAGTGGGATTCGTCTTTCTAAGAATCTTGTGTTCCACGACCAACCCAAGCATATTGATATTTGGAAACACTTTATCGGGAATATGGTACAACAAGGCACCATAAGCCTACATCACATTAGGACTGATGAGTAGGTTACAGATATTCTCAAGAAGCCCCTAGGGAAGGTCAAATTCTTAATCTTCCATGAGAATCTTGGTATCGTGGACAAACCCTATTGTTACACTGTTTTTTGGTCAGCTAACCTATTATCATTAGATGGACCCAAGTACACCATGTAAGACCAATTTTACCCTAAGTAAAATTGCCTTCACTATGTTAAATAACTTAATAAACCACATTTATTAGGTTGTTTATGGTCTAAACAGGAAACCCCAAAAGGAAATATTAAACAAACCTATATTTGTTTGATTTTCCTCATAGAATAATTAATTAAACCATAATTTAATTATTATTCCTAGTCATGTTTAACCCAAAACAAAGAAATTAATTAGATAAACCTTTATTTATCTTATTATTTTCTAGGAATAATTATTTAAATCTTATTTAGATAATTTTCCTTGTTAAATATGACCAAATCACCCACAAATAATTAAATAAATCATTATTTATTTGATTATCTTCCAACCACTTCCTTAAAAAGATAAATAAATCATCTATTTATTTATTTTTGACTAATTAAGGGATTTGACCCAAGTCAAATACCTTTTCCCTCCAACAAATATAATAAAATATTCCATAAAAGGTGGATCTAGATTTGGTTAACATTATTTTAATCATGCACCAAGATCTAGAATGACCCAATATTTTGTTATAAATAGGAGGGTTTTTCCCATCATTCTTCACCTTTTGTTGCATATTAGATCAGTCTGGATCTATACGCTTGGTCACATTTTTCCATCATTTGCTGTGTGAGCTTCCATTGAGCTCTATTCTTTGCATTGGGTTTTCTACACCAGCAAGAGAGAGAAATCTTAGATCTGAACTGCTGAGGACTTCCAAGAACCCATCTCACTAATGAGAATTGGATACGCCTTCTTGTTTTCCTCCCAGGTGCCCAATTAATACAAAAATTCTTTCAAAAATTGTTCTTGTCTTGTCTATTGGTATATGGAGCAAACCCTTGTTTTTACTGCTTAATGTCTTTCTATGCATAGATCTGGTTTTTTGCAGCTCTTTTCTTGTTCAAATAACCACAGATCTGAAGATATTGTCAGCCACTTTTGTTGTTAGGGCTATTAATTATGCGTAGCTAAAGTGTTCCTTTTTCGTACACTTCGACAAAGGATTCATACTAACACCTATTGTGAGTGTCTCACTTGAGTTGGACTATGGGCTCTAAGAGATCCAGGGGCTTGGGGATAACTACTTGGAGCTATAAGGAACCACAAGGCTAGGTTCGCCTTACCTTTTTGGTTTTTTATTTCCCCACCATTATGATATTGAGTTGGTTCACCATGTCTTTGATCTATGTCCCACATGCATGCTACCCATGTAGTCTGAGACTCACGAGAAGTACCTATCATCTGGCCAACCAACTGGAAAATGAGAATAGAGACCACTTCATTACTATTATACGCATCATGTATTGTCATACTCTCTATTTATATGATGGTTTTTTTCCAACAAATTGATTTGGTATCAAGTATGGTTTAGGTTTTTACGTCTAAACTGACTTCGAGTCATTGGAGAGTGGTAAGGTATTTGTGACTCACTCTCGATAATATTTTATGATTATTTCTTCTATAGCATAATAGAGCCAGAAAAGAAAAAACATCATGATGACACAAGATTTCATGATGATATATGATAGTACATGATGGTACTAGATGACAAGATTGCACAAGTGGAGAGATGGATGGTCAGATGGAGTTCTCCCTTGTTGAGAGAGAGTGTTAAATTTTGAAGCTAGGGCCAAAATCTATGTTGCACTGCACATATGATGGAGATGATATTTTTATTGGATTCATCTTTGAAAGAGTTGCAATATTTATCTAAATATCATCCTGTTTGGATGAGCAGAAGTTTTATTTAGAATTTATTTTCCACACATGTGTAATTTTTCAAGGCTCTCCAAAATTGTATTGTAAGAAAACAAGCCCCAAAAGATATGTCACACACCCTCATTGTTAAGTCCCTCTATTAATAGTGTAGTCCCTTATTATGTTAGTGTAGCCCCCCTTTCTGTTATTTTTGTACCCCTGTAACCCCCATATTGTTATTATTGTTCCCTTACATTGTTATTGTTAGGTCGACTAGGATTACATTGTGGCCCCACTAGGATTATATTGTGGCCCCATGGACTCCTCTATATAGAAGGAGGTTTTGGTCATTTGTATCATCCAAGAATTTTTCATTCTTGTAATGTATTGGAGGTTTTCCCCTTGAAGTGGCTTATTTATAAGGCGTTGTTATCTCTTTTCTTCTATTTTTGGAGCTGGTTTCAGAACATTTGGTATCAGAGCTTTGTGATTCTAGGGTTTCGCTGCTCCAAACACGTCATCGTGGAATTTTCGCTATAACTTTTTTCTATGAAGGTTCGGAAGCTGAAATTTTTAGAGTGTGAAGCCAAAATCTTGAGGAACATCGTCGCAAAATTTCAGAGCTTTTTTCACAATAGTTTCAGAGATATGATCTGTGGAAGGTAGGTCATTTTTCAGGCTCCTCAATTTAACCTAAACAGGTCATCATGGATTTGTCGCTATAAATTTTTTTCTATGAAGGTTCAGAAGCTGAAATATTTATAGTGCGAATATGAAAACCTGAGGAACATATTTGTAAAATTTCAGATCTTGGTTCTCAATATTGGCAGAGATATGATCTGTGGAAGTTAGGGATTTTTCAGGCTTCTGAATTTCATCTCAAAGAGGTGATCATGGGAAAATATTCATAATTATCTCTCTAAGCATCAGATTGGAATGTTGTAAAAATTGATCACAAAAAACAGATTGTGGTTTTCTGTATATCAAGTTCAGAGCGAAAGGAGGAAACAGTGACACATGGCAAGTCGTACAACTTCACTCTACTAAACTAGTCTATAATTGGGTCATTATGGAAGATTGGATATAAATTTGCCTTGAAGAATCTAAATCATATAAGACCTATGGAATTTGAAAGAAGCTTCAGAGGGCTACTACAGGGCCGAATTTAAGATATTGAGGATCTGCAATTATAGAGATAATTCAATTTCAATATCAAGCTCCTCAAAAGAAAGAAAAAGGTGTGTATTTGGTTTTTAAAATTGCATAATGTTTGTTTGAAAAAGCAGTTTGAAGTGATTCCAAGGGCGTATTTTAGAATTTTTATCAGTATTGGGTTCTATAATGCCTCCAAAAAATAATTCCATATCCCATAAGCCCTCAAAAAGCTATACTATGATGCATGAAGAGGAAGAATTGCATTATGAGATATCAAAATGACGATACCAAGTGCAACAAATTTCAATCTTACAAAGAGTAACCGAACATAACATAGATGGTTTAAAAGAAGAAATGGAGGCTAAGTTGGATGGCTTAAAGGATCAAATAATAGCTAATATGGATGATAAATTAGTGGAAGATCACATCGAGCATCAACAACAAGTTCTCCAACTCTTAAAGGATAACCTAACTTTCGTGCAGAGTCTAATGAAACAACAGGAAGATCAACATCACATCGAAATAAGTTTTGAAGGAGTCATAAAAAGAAGAACTCAAAAAGTAAGACCAATTTCAGAGTATCTCAGCAAGTGGAAGAAATTTCCTGTACAAGATTCCACATGGGAGGATGAGAATTTTATGCAGAAGCATCAAGAAATCATCAAGCATTGAGGACAACACTTGTTTGAAGGAGAGGGGCATGTTAAGTCCCTATATTAATAGTGTAGTTCCTTATTATGTTAGTGTAGCCCCCCTTATTGTTATTTTTGTACCCCTGTAACCCCCATATTGTTATTATTGTGCCCTTACATTATTATTGTTAGGTCGGCTTGGATTACATTGTGGCCCCACTAGGATTATATTGTGGCCCCATGGACTCCTATATATAGAAGGAGGTTTTTTTCATTTGTATCATCCAAGAATTTTTCATTCATGTTATGTATTGGAGGTTTCCCCCTCGAAGTGGCTTATTTCTAAGGCGTTGATATCTCTTTTATTCTATTTTTGGAGCTAGTTTCACAACACTCATTAATGGATATAAAAAGGAGAGACTCAATCTCATTTGGTCATTAAATCATCTCATACATTATTTCTCATATGATTGGTTTGTGCAGCCTTAGGAGACACTCTCTCTCCTCCACACGTGTGAAAGATAAGATGAATATTTCAGTTTGTGTTAAGGGTATATGTGCATCGTTGGCCAACATTGACTTTGAGTCCACATTTTCCTTTTCACTTCGATCTTTTGGATAGATTTCATTTTTCGGAGGCCCAATTTGGTGGCACAAAAATCAAGGTAAAATGAGATGATTTGACTACTATGTTAACCACAACATTGACTACAGATTACTAAGGTTTGATTGTTGCATTTACCAAGTTTGACATAGGTATTTTAGATTGTTTTGGGCTGATTTTAACTGTGATAAGAGGTCAAATTTCACTATCTTTGACTGAGCTCCATTGGGAGTTTTTTTTTTTTTTTTACCAACGTTGACTTTGTTGGCTAGGACATCCTATTTACAGTTGAAAATTGTACTTTCTCTTTGCTGAATTTGAGGAACAATAAGAAGATTTGATCAAACGGTTTTCACTGCATTAAGGTTTTTTTCCTATAATCCTCCAAATTATTGTGTCTTTTGTCTTGCGTTGTGTTCTGTCAAATATTTATGTTCTATCATCATTCACCGTCAATGTTAATGTGATTGCATGACAGGAAATTGAATTAGGCTTAATAAAAAAGATTGAAGTAAATTTCTTTACGAATTTAACATATCATGGTTAACTAAAAATAATGCATGTTATCTTGAGAATTATGATTAGTCTGTTGGGGGGCTCATATCTGTATTTTCATGTATTTTTTATATGGGTCATGTGGCCATATATGTCTTAGGAACAAATATTGGTAGAACGAAAATCTATGTATATATCTATCTTTAGTGTTTTTTTGTTAATGTTATTGCTTTCAATAGATGTGATGTGTATTTAAACTTACTTACATTCGTTGCAAATTTCTATCTAAAACATTTTTAACTAACACATCTGTTAGTGTATTTATATTTCTATAAATATGTTGACATTGGATTATATCAAAATGTCTTTCTATAAGTGGAACCCTTAAGAACATGCAAAGGATGGTGGGATTTCTAACAGAATAGACATTATCCAGTTGTAGTACCACAAGCTATGAGTCAAGTATGATGACTAGGGGGTGGATAATATATGAAATAGAATAAAACAGTGGCTTGACCACTACACCATACTGAACGATGTTTTTGGTAGAGCGACTGATCCAAATCCCTCGTAGACTTACTAACTTTCCATTTGGATAAAATATAGCCCACGCTGCGAAGGACATATTATGAGTACTACGATTAGCACCATCAACATAACTGGCATATGGTTCAAGGGATGCCAACATGTTCAAACCAAACGTAAATAGGATTAACATAAACAATAAGAAACTGTGAAGAGACACAAACACACCTCTATAGAGTACGTACATAATTTACTATGCATATGATCGAGCACAGTATTTCTTAAGGTATATACGATTTATAGGTTGTGCCCCTGGAACTTGATCTAACTTCACTAGCTCATAGGCCCCTTTAGCAAGAACACGCTTGAAAACATATGTACCTAGACTCATAGGTTGGAACTTCCCGTATTATAATTTGTCTATTTCTTGAGACGTTTTCCATATTTCACCTTGACATGTTTCTTATAGCCTTCAGTAGCCATGGAAGCATATCATTGAGCCTCATCTAAATGGGTCATATGTAATAGACATTCCTCTTCTATGGAAGTGGAAGGAAGAAGTTCTATAGCCAATTTTAGTGATGGAATATCACATTCGATTGGGAGGATTGCTTCCTGACCATAAACCAATTGGAAAGGAGTAAATCTAGTAGCAGGCCTAAGAGAGCTATGCCCACAAGGAAGAATAAGAAAGAAAAGTCCAGTCTGATCTATGGACCTCTGTTATGAAACCAGCTCCAGAAATAGAAGAAAAGAGTGATCAACGCCTTAGAAATAGCCACTTCGGGGCGGAAACCTCTAATACATTACATAAATGAGCAATTCTTGGACGATACAAATGACAAAACCTCCTTTCTCTATCATATGTTGAAGCACCGTTTTGAGAAATTTTTTATTGGCCTTAACCTCCCCATTATCCTTAGGGGAGTAGGGAGTGAAAAATGCTTGAAAAAGTCCCAACTTGGCACTGAGTTTGATCATCATGTGATTGAGAAAGTGCTTCCCGTGATGCATGACTATGGCTTTCGAAATACCAAACCGTGAGATGACATGATTGAAGAAAATATATCAATTCATTTTGCCATTATTATTAAATGTAGGCATCACCTCATCTCATTTAGTAAAATATTCTATCGCTCTGATGATATAACCATAACCCCTAACTAAGTTAGGGTTATATGTCATGAATTCAATACCCCGTTTTGCAAAAGGAATTATGACGATAAAAATATGAAATGGAGGGACTTGACCACAAGAATTACAATCATAAATATGGAATTCATGAGACTTTTCAACAATGATAATACAATTGCAAAATATGATGGTGTGCAAAAGTATCCATCACGTTAGATTTTTTGGCCAGTAGCGTAAGCAGATAAATGATCGCCACATGCTCTGAGTGGAATTCATTAAGGAAATTCTTGGCCTCCTCATGTGTGAGGAACCTTCGGAGAATCGTATCAATACCACGAAAATAAATGGTTTCCTTGATAATGATTTAATTCTTGGCTTGGTATCGAATACGTCGTTGCTCGAAGAAAGAGGTATCGGACCAGAAAGTCTGGTTCTAAAGATATATAAGAATGTATCCATACCATGGGTCAGATGACGATATCAGAAACAATGACTTGTCTCGAATGGAATCCTCAAACGTTTATTTGGAATCAACAGGGGGAATGTCACATATTAGTTCAACAAAAACTAACAATTTATTTTAATTTTTTTTGATGAATTCCAAATCAAACTCCTGCAGGATAACGATGCATCTAGAGTATTTTGCCCCCAAAAATTGATGTGACAAGATATATGTCACAGGATTTTAATAGTAAACGATCATAGCATTTCGAAGAAATACATAATGATGAAGCCTTTGGACAACTTGAACAACCACCAAAGCTAACTTTTCTATGTGGGTATACTTGATTTCAGTACCACTAAGATTCTGACTCAAATAATAGATGGGATTTTTAGTCCCTATATTATCTTCCTAGACCAATACCATTTTTATAGTAGTAATGGAAGAAGTGAAATACAGGAAATAGTTGCAATGGTAATCAGCAAAATATAAAAGAGACTCCCAAAATAATACATATTTCAAGGAACAAAATTCATTTTGAGAAGCTTTTTCCAAATATAAGGGAACCCCTTTCTTAAGAAGATGAGTGAATCATTTATTCAACTCATCATAATTAGGGACAAACCTTTGCAGAAAGTTAGCCTTCGTTTGGAGTCGTTGAAGCTGAATGAGAGAAGAAGGCGTAGTAAGATCAATGAATTCCTAAAATTTCATAGAATCGATACAAATTCCATGTTTTGATATGACAAAACAAAGAATTCAACTATAAATAACATGAAACACACAATTGTGAGGATTAAGTCGGATATTATAATGTCTACACCATAGGAAGTGGTCCTAAGATGCATCCAGTGATCAATATGATGTTTAGAATTAGAAGGGAGATCGTATAAATAAGGAAACTCACTTTTTCTTTAAAGGAATTCAACCAGAAATAACACGGAACAAACATTTGTGACGATTAAGTCGAATATTATGGTGTATACAACATAGGAAAATGGACCTAAGATGCATTGGGTGGTTAGTATGATGTTTAGAATTATAAGGGAGATCTTCCATATAAGGATGCACGATATGTTTAATGTCATGGAAATCATAATCCATGGCTCATTGAAATGTAGCCCCAATATTATTTAAACAAAAAAGGAATTTTCGATAAGAAAAAGTACCCTAGGGACAAATAAATGAAGTTTTGGTTTTATCCATTAGGGGAATGTTTATTTTATTATAACCACATAAACCATCAACGAATGAATATATCTCAAAGGTGACACAACCATAAACAATCTGATCGATAAATAGGTTCTGATAATTTTACTTTAGTCAAGTGTTATTTACATCTCAATAATCAACACATACATGGATTGTCCCATGTTTCTTCATGATAGGAATGACATTTGATACCCAATCAGTCAAAGGAAAAGGGTACATGAAACTCTCTTGGAGAATTTTTTTAAACTCAGCTTTGATCTCGGCAGCCTTCTTGGGATGGACTGGACAAAGGTGCTGGTCGACTGGTTTAGAGTAAATGTATATGTTTTAATATCATGCACCAATATATTGGGTCAATGCCTGGAATTTATTCATAATTCTAGGAAAATACATCTCGAAACTCCCAAAATAGGGATATATAGGTATTAATCTCATCTGTAGAAGAATATGCACTAATGTGTATATTTTCGAAAATAGTTGGTTTGATAGAGATATCAAGAGGTATCATCTCTTCGATATTTGAGACGTTCTTTTAATAATCAACTTCATGAATAGAAATGAACTCATAGAAAACTCAACAATTTTGGGTAGATACAGGTCACTAAGATTATCCTCAATGGAATCAGGTAAGGAGGAATGATGGTGATGATCATCCCATCGTACATCTACTCGCATCATGATCTCCACGATTCTCTCATCAGTAGGGAATATGTGAGACAAAAGATCATGAGATGCGCCATAATCCAATGAACGATCAACCCAATTGATGGAAGAGAAGGAATTAGGACAAGTCGTACAAGAAAAATATATGGCTTCATAATCAATCTCAATGCGGCTAACCTGCATTCCATCGCAAAAATTATAGATGCTAGTTTCATCAGGTACTACCCATGGATCAACTAGAATAGTAGAAGATGATATCATATTGATATAAGAAAATTAAGGTGAGATGTCAAGTAGCGAATGCGGAGGGAGTAAAAAGGTTCCCATAAGTGAGGAATCCTTAAGCATTCCAACCCCTCCATGGTGATAAGGGTGTAGAGATTCCCCTACAAGAGGGACACTTACTCTAAGATGAGAATCAGGGGAAAGCTGTGTGAGTTGATCCATGGCCATGATCCCATCCTTATGATGAAATGTGATCATATGGAAATAAGTAAAAACAAGAGTGCCCATGGCATAAACCCACGTGTGACCCAATAGAATATTATAATCAAGGGGTCTGTCAATAACTTCAACTTCTAAGGATACATATTTTCCCCTATAATTCTACTTGCAAGAAGTTCAAAATACCACAAGTTTTATATGCTCATCGATCAAAAGGTTTCAATGTGGTTGGTGGCTGACCCAGTTGAGGAGAACTAGTCACCTTCTAGTAAGACAAAGACATTATACAAGTGAAGGCTCCCTCATCCACAATAGAATGATGATTTTTCTTACCGTGGAAGACAACTTGGTTTATAAAATCCAATTTAGCTGAGATTTGAGTAGAATAGTTTTCATGGTTGAAAACGAATAGGTTAGAATCTGAACAATCAACACATATAATAGTAGAAAGAAAATCCTTGTTTTAGGCAGGACAATTTTCCAACACTTCGAGAGTCAACATAGTTGATGGAGACTGAGCCAAATATTCAACTACATTATAATTTTGAGCAGCTCTCAAAGGAGGGTCTTATGTGGATTTATGAATAAGTCCCTTCAGAGGCTTATAATTCCATAGGAATCATAGGCGGAGTGGGATCTAATGGAGATGGTGTCAAACTGGTAGGTTGATTAGTATCATAACCATTTTAGGGATTCACATTACCATAGTCCTTACTTTGGGTAGCCACCATAATATTAGATTTATGCTTTGTGGATGAAAGCATTAAAACAATGTTAGTGGAAGTAGGGTCCTGAGTAACCATGTGAGTCTCCTCATTGGGAAATGGGTCAGGAATCACAGCGAGCGAAGTGGAAGATTTCAAGAACCAGTTCACTTTGATGCGGTGAGGACAATCATGAGTAAAGTTGGGCCTCATTACCAGTCAACATGGATAACAAGGCTTTGATTTCTCAATAGAGGAATAATTTGTTTATTTATCTTACGATGAAGAATATTTCTTCTTTTATTCTTTACCTTTCTTCTTAATTCTTTATTTCCATGGATATTTACCTTTATTAGAATGAGCAACATTTATCTCAAAAATAGAACCCGCAAGAGGATTGGATGGAGGGTTTTGGGAAGATACGGTGAGAGAAGTACTAGATGATTTACGCACCGAATCTAAATTTTTAGAACCAATTATTCCATAACAAACATGTGATTCTTTATGAGGACGTTGAGGAATAGTGTTTGAACGTCTCATAGCATTCGATATCTTGTTTTGAAGCGTGCCCAATTGGGTATAAAGGAGATCCAAATACTGTGCTTGAGCATTCACTTTCTCTTCAGTCATGGCTCCACCTTTATCCACATCATCTATTATAGGTGACAAGAGAGACTTAAAGAACAATTCCACTAACAGTTGGTCGGGAACATATGTTTTAATCAACTGGTAATGATGCCACCACTCATGAATGTGATCTAAGAAGTGAGTGGAATCTGATTTTTTGAAGTTGGTAAAAATTTTTGTTCCAGTCTCATATTTGACAAGTAACTAGGAATGTGTGAGGAAGGTAGTGGCTAACGAACTAAAATAATGGAAAAAAGCTCTAGGTAATTCAATATACCATTTAGTTGTGATACTTCTAAGAATACGTTGGAAAATACATACTTGAATGGAATCATCATTTAGGGAGTTCAAATAAAACCATAGATGATACATCAATACATGCACGGAAGTGTCCTTTATATGATTCCCATTGAACTTTGGAATATCATAAGGAAATTTGGTAGGAAATATCAACCACCAAGGAGAATGAGCGATGGGATAATTTTTGAGCTAAATCAAATCTTGCAGTTCAAGATTATCCACGAGGGGAAAATTCTTGTTAACATCTGGTGGAGGATAATTTGGATAAGATGGGAGAGCCTAAGCAACAGGTATTTCTGTCCCATAATTAAGGCAGGCTCCCCTGCCAAACCCACATTCTCCACTGCCAATGCATGTAAAATGCAATTCAAATTTATGCCCCAATCTAAAACCACTTTCTGGAAAATTCAATATAAAAAAATTTGTGAAAGCTTTAATATCTCAATTCATAGATTTGAGATATTAAAATCAATTTCTTGAGACTATAAAACCCCATATCACAAACATACACGTAAGAATTTCTTTTCCTTAAAACCCTATGGTTATAAATCATAGAAATACCCACTTTATAAAATGTGAGTCAATACAATTAAGAACCCCAAATCTTCGCTCTCTCTTATATTAATGTCAATTCGATTTCACATTCCATTTATCCATACCTTGGTTTAAATTACTCGAAGGTGCCAAAAATAGTCAACAATATAAGGACTCTTAATCCTACCACCTAGCATTTCATTAACATAATTTTTCTACCTTCGTTTAAAACATGTTAATCGCTCATCACATAGAATGTCCCCACTTTTTACACATAAACAATGAAAATAATGGTAGCCATACATGGAGTTAACAAGCCTGCAACTTGCTATGTGATTGCCCTTGGATCCCTTGCCTTAATGATCGAACGCAAATTTCATTTTTTTCATCATTGAGCTTTAACACAAAAATATTTTGCGAAATAGGCAGTATTTGAGAGATGTGTTATAATTTCATTGGATCACATTATATTTCTTGAAACCACTTCTTGGCCACAATGTTGTGCGAAATTGGTGGTATTTTTTCTTTCAAAACCGGTGACTGTAAAATCTAGGAAATCGAGTTGTGTTTTAAGTTTTAATCCGCCCCTTTTAAACTCGGCTTCTTTGTCTTACTGCTATGGATTGATCTCAAGCGATATCGCTTCAAATGGACATATTTCGATGAAAAACATGCTCAACTATAGATAAAAGTACCTATTCTATTGAAATCAAACTCCACCAGATTCTCATATCAAAACAGAGTTTCAATACCGACTTTAAAAATTTTCAATAATCAGACGCTGACATTGGATTGCGTTCTTCATCAAAAGGCCAAAACTCTCATCGATTTCTATTGAATCGTTCACTCAGAATTTAATTCCTCATGGGATTACGATATTGTGGTTTAAACACACTAACCCAATGTGCTTCCAACCTGGATTTCACTGCGTCTCAATTCTTCACTTGAACGCACCGCTTGAACTTAATTCCACAATGGTTCTAAATCGTGTGCCATGCTAACCCAGTATTTCCTGAGTATCGATTTAAATATTACTGAGCCATGGATCTTATTCAATGATCGGTAACTGAAATTTAACTAAGTTCGCTCAATATTCAAGCCGTCATGGTTCTTACAATGGCATTGATTTCTCAAATCAATTCCCATCACATTATTAAAGATCATTCTTTTAAATATGGCACCATCAATCCATTCTCACGATATCTGTAGTGTGATATTTCAAAAGGCTACACTTGCTTCTGGATTATCTCTCTACTAACTTCATTTCCGGATCTTATTTGAAGATTCCAAGCCATTCTCAACCACTACTTCCACAATAATGTGCATTCACCACGAAATACATAATTTCTCCATAAAATGGGTTATATGAACTCAGCCCAAGTTCTTAATATATCCAATCAATTCAATACTTAAATCTAGAATTTTTAGACTTAAATCACACATAGTTTCATCATGGTGTCATATTGTAATTCTACCAGTTCTTTACATGGAATTCAATCGGCCCATATACACATAATTCATAAACATATTATTTTTCATATAAAAAATGAAATCACTCACAATATTCTTCCTGTCTTGACCAAATATTCAAAATCAATTGGCCTTGTTCAGCTTCCCGTAGGCTTACATTTATACAAAATACTAAGGAATCAATTCAGTTTCCCTAACAGCTCACCCAAGACTCTTGGAATTCTCAACATCCTAAATTTAGAATCAATCCCTAAAATAACTGAATCTGATCCTAATTCGATTGTCCCTTCACATTCCTAACTAATCACCTTCCTCTCATGCTCTCTAATGGTTCGAGAACATTTACAATTCCTCACTATTTTATTCAAAATACTAATAATTACATGAGAATTTAGAAACATAAGACCCCCCTTATGTCTTATAAAAGTACAAAGTATTTCTTGAGCCTAATGCCCCTGCATCACATAAGAAAGAGGGTTTTAATAAATAGGAACTTAGGTACCAGAATAGGGAGGATTATGATAACCAATATATACATATCCTTGTTTTCCAGACCCATGATAACCTTGGAAATGCTGGAATGACCCATTTTGGATTTTTTGGCCTAAATAAGGTGTCTGAGGGATAATTTACAGAGGTTGATATTGTTTTCCTACTAGATTTTTCATAATACCCACATAAGGTGAGGTCAGTAGAAGTTGCGCCATACCATACACAATTTTTCCTATAGGAATTTGAAGGATACCTTGTCCAATATATTGAGAATGTAAGTTACCTTGTAAACGTTGATTGAGCGGGATATGGCAGGTACAATATACCATTGGAATAGATTAAGCCTTAGTAGAATCCGGTCAAGGTTGGCTTACATTGATTTGAGCTTGTAAAGGTATAGATTGATGAGTAGGCATTTAGGATGCATATGGTAAAGGTTTAGAATGTATATATGTACCCATAATCGAACCAGGTTGGATAAGTGGTGTGGATTTCCAAACATTAGTTTCCAAACCAGGATAAGGCGGATTTAATGAAGGTTGAGCACCTGCTTGAGGCATGCCAAGGATAGGTTATCCCCCCGCTAAAGGAGGATGGGATTATGGAGGAAACTTCCCACCATATGGACAGTACCCAATATAAGGAGATTTGGTTTGTTGAAGTTTTCCACTAATATAAGGATCATCCTATTGTTGGACTGTAGTTGCAAGTGGAGGAGAAGGAACAGACTGTATTGTTTTCATTCGAGAACTGCTAGATGGAATTACAGAAACAAATGTCATGGGAAAACTCCAAGGACCGGATGTCGTAGTAGAGAAGGTACCATACAACGACTAATAGACAGGTGGTACTGATGGGCTACCATAGAGATGAGTCTCTAGTGATTTCGAAAACATATATGAGGAAGAAACATTTAATGTCTCAGCCATAGTGGAGACACCCTGGGAAAACATAGTAGATTCATTCATGGTAATGATCCCAAAGATGATTTTCATGAGAAACTCATAGGGGAAATGAAAGGAAGAGAATTAGATAAAGGAGCTTCGAATGGAGTTTTAAAAGGAGGGAAAGGATGATCCCGATAAATATGTAATCCTCTCAAACGAAAAGGAGAGGAGGGATGATGTTCTTCCTATGTGAACTCTTCAATACTCACAAGACCATATGGAAGGAGTTCACCATCGAGTTGAGGATATATAGTCTAAGGTTTTATCTGAAACAAAGGAAGAGTAGAGGAAGGTCCTAAAGTAACAGGTGAAGATGAATAAGGTAACTATGGTTGAATAACCTTAGGAAATAAGGTATCATATTCAATGAAGTCTGGTTCAATAACCTCAAGTAACAAAGGTTGAGTTACTTCAATTGTGCTAGATTCACTGGCAATATTATATGTAATATCGGGCTTAGAACTCAATCGGAAGGATGATTTTGGTGGATCGATTTAAAGAGGAGGACCATAAGTAGTTCTTGAAGTTTCATATTTTATAGTTTGCATCTTCTTATTCTTCTGACGACGGTCAGGAGTTTCCTCTAGTGGAAGAGGAGGCTTATTTTTAATTTTACGCAAACGAAGGAGAGTGGGTGTTTTTTCTTACACATTAGATTAATAAATTTTAAGAATTATCACAAAAATAAATAAAAAATGGGTTAAACTAAACATAAACATTTACCAAGAAACCATGAACTGCAATATACACCTTGGTGAACCAAGGGCTTAACGTACGTGAAGGAAATCTCCCCGAGTATTTTTTTTGTTGTATCATGATATACAAGGAGGATGACTCGGTTACCTATAGCGAGGATAAAAGCCTATGGGACTTCCAAAATATACTCGACAGTACGTGGAAGTGTAGTCTGCAGTAGTGTTTTCTAGTGCGTAACCATTTGATGAGATAATTCCCATATACTTTTCATGCGTGGAGAACCATAAAATATACTCAAATGTATGTGGAGTACATTCCAATACACTTACATACATGCAACGAGATATCACCCCCGGAATATAACCCTGGAAAACAACGACAACTCCTACGTTTAATGATGTCAGCACATTTCTCTACACTACACCTCCAAATGTTTTCATTAATGTTACAAATGACCCTTAGGTTGATTTAGTAAATTTTAATGTTTATCTTCAATTAAGTTTTATTTTTATGTCTCACCATGAGTTTCACCTGAATTCCCCCAATGCAAACTAGCTTGAAGAAATGAAATTTTTCTTTTTCAATGAAAATCTATCTAAAGGAGGGAAGCGACAAAGAGTATGCAGTATAAAAAAAATCGCAAACAATATGCAAATTGAAATTCCCTTTCAGTGTGATTGTTCCTAGTGTTGATGCACACACAAAACCCTATATGCCAATAAAAATATTTTATTTTCAATTCCTCTTAATCTTGAAATACGATGAAAACTAATATGCGTATCTAATCACTAGTTAAAACAAACTTTTCTGAATGATGAATAAAACACCATTTCATTCTATCAATAAATTATAAAACAAAGTCAATTTTCTCAATGAACTAACAATAATTAAAAATAAATATCTAAATAAATCCTTATCAAAGGCACTCAAAAATAAATTCAACCCAAATGGAGGCTTCAGAGCGGCCAAAACACACTCAAAGACTCAAGAAAGAGCAGCTGGAACAAGGTTGGACAAAGAGAAAAATAAAATAAAATTGTACATGAACAAGGTCCAATGTACGCGCAAAAGAGACACTAGTGTTATAAAATGAAAAAATAGAGAAGGCTCTACAGGGGTACAATGCTTTGTCCCTAGACGAGAAGAAGCATTGGTCAGTAAATAGAATGTTCTTCCTAGGTATGTTCTTGATTTTGAAACTTGATGAGGATCTTTCTAGGTATGTTCTTGATTGAGTATGAAAGTGAAGGTCTGAATAAGAGGTAGAATAGGCACCAAGGAAAAAGAAACCACCAAGGGCATATAATGTTTTGCAGTATAGTCGCCAATTTTTTTATAGGGAATCCACAATTGTGGACATAAGTATCTTCCCTAGACTGGGTGTCCTAGCCTAGAACAATAGAAAGGAAAATAAGATAATGTTTTAGTTAAATTAAATACGTAATGGGATGAATCCTACCAGGAATCCATCATATGATTCACTCCTCTCTTGGCTTGTGTTATGTGATTGTGTAGGTTAGAATTATAATGATCAGAGCTAGGATTGGAGTGTACAAGCAAAGAGAGGAGTGAAGCATCTGATGGATTCTAGGTAGGCTTCATCCCATTATATATTTACTTTAAGGAAAAAATTAGCGTCTTTTTCTTTCTGTTGTTCTAGGCTAGGCCACCCAGTGTAGGGATGATTTTTTGTAGCCTAGATTCCGAATAAAAATGACGCCAAAATGTTGTGTCTTTTAGTTTCTAAAAATAAGCAACTAATTACCTACAAATTAATTTATTAACCTAGGAAAAATTTATTTATTTCAAGGTAGTCACAAAAATATATGGAAGGAACTACCAGAGGCTAATACTAGTGCTACAATGAAATTATATATGGTCTTAATCTTCCTACTTACTATAGGCAAATCTATCCTATGCTCACCCTTACAATATCTAAGAACACCTAATGAATAAATAAGGTACAAAACATAAAGTAAATGAAAAGGGTGGAAATAAACCATGTTTCTAAATTAAAACAAAACCATACCTACATGAGTGAGATTCTATTAAACAACTAATCAATCATGCTACTTTATATGATAGATCAATTTAGGATCTCAATTTAGTAACAACGTAAAAAATCTTCAATCATATTCTAATAATCTAAAACAATCTTAGCTATTTAACTCTTATAGAAATAAACCAAAAACTCTTACTAAGAAACAACAATTCCTATTTTGAGGAACCAGAATGAGAAACTAAGGAAAGAATATATACATGTCTACAAAAGAAAACGATTAAGGAATTGTGTAATTAACTATATCGTTATCGAAAATATGGTATATAAATTTAACTCAAAATAACTATTACCATTAAAATGAAGAAACAACTAGTTAGAAAGGAACAACATGAAATTGAACTAGTCTATTTTACACATGAGAGAGAACATGTCGTCCAAGGGAGTGGGAACAACTGCCTAGGATTCATTTTATCTTAAAATAAGCTAAAATAAAAGTAGGAGTAAATGAAGACTAAATTTAACTGACTATTCCTTTGATTAAGAAGTCTTAGAGAATTAAATACAACAAAAACAAAGTTCTCAGTTATGTCTTAAGTTCAACAATTTTTCATCATCTCCCGAGAGGTGAGTTCCTCTGCTTATACATTACAAATGGAAATTAAAATGGAGTGTTAAAAAATGAGTAACATACTAAGAATTACGGATCCTCATAACATTATTTCTGATTTAAGATAACTATTTCGTCTTCTATAGAGAGATAAACAATTACGTTTCTACAACCAACTCCTTATCATTGCAACAACTCCCACTTGGATCTTTCCTTTTAACCAAAATGCATTCTAGATGCAATTGTCATGTGTCCATATTCAAAATCTTAGGTAAAAATGACATCGTTATCTTCATTATAACAAAATTTCACAAATAAATAAATTTCACCAACGTATGAACTATAATAAGTAGAAGAATATAAATGTGGACTAAAAAGGATAGCATAGTGATATAAGAGCTAATGAATTAAATAGAAGAAATAAGTCAATTACAAGGCCAAACAACAAGTACTATAATATGAAAATATTATATTATACAGAGGCATTATATAATGTGCATGCTCTTTTTTTCCATCTTCCTTTCATTTCTATCTCTCTCCCCTTTCTCCCTCTCATTTTCCTGCTTTCATCATCATTTTATTTTTTATTATTCATTTTTCTCTCTATGAAGTATCCATTCTATATTCGTATTTCTTTCCATTTCGTTGAGCGCACCACTCTCTCCCTAGCACCCTCATTCCCTCTCACTTTACTTCGCTATACCTTTCTCTATTTCACTCTCTTTGTGTTTCCCTCCCCTATCTCTCTCTCCCTCAATATTTCTCTTCCAATTTCGATATCCTTTTCTTTCTCTTTCTTTCCCTCTATATCTCCCTATTTCTACTTCTCTCCTCCTCCTCCTCCTCCTCCTCCTCCTCCTCCTCTCTCTCTCTCTCTCTCTCTCTCTCCCACATCACTTCCCCCCTCTCTCCATCCCATAACCCTCCCTCATCCTTTTATCTCTCCATATCCCACTCTTTGTTTGTGCTTATTTCTCCCTCCTATATTCCTCCATATCTCTCTTTTATTAATCCCCCCCTCTCTCTTTCTAAATCCATAAATCTCTCTCTCTCTCTCATTATATCCCTTTCTCTCTCTTTCTCTCTTCATGTTTACCTCCTCTATATTTTCATTCCACGTCTCTTCCTCTCTTTCCCTCTAGAACTATGCTCTCTCTCTCTCTCTCTCTCTCTCTCTCTCTCTCTCTAACCCCATATCTCATCCCCAATTTATGTCTTCCTACTATATCTCTCTTTCTATTTCTCTCACTATCCCCATGTATGTCTCCCTCCTACATCTCTCTCTCTCACCCTTTGTCTAGTTATCCATCTTATTTCTCTTCCTCCACTAACTTGTAAGAATACCATCTCTTGAACCCTTTCTATATCTCCCCTATCCCTTCCCCTCTTTATATCTCTCTCTACCTTTCCCTATTCTCACATCTCTCTCTCTCTCTCTCTCTCTCTCTCTCTCTATTTCTTCATATTTATCAATTTATGTATTTATCTCTCTTATTTCTCCCATATCTCTCTCCCTCTCCCTCCCACAATTTTTTTATCTCTCTGTATCTCTATCGATCTATCAATTTATCTCTCTCTCTTTTCCCCTCTATATTAGTTTATCTCTCCCTGTATCTCTCTCATTTCCTTACCCCTATCTGTTATCTCTCTCCCTCCCTTCCTATCTCTCCATATCCATTTCTCTCTCCCTCCAAATCCCTAATACTCCCCTCTCTATATGTTGTTATATCTCCCTTAAATATCCAAACTCCCTCTTCCTCTCCATTTCTCCCGCTGTGTCTCACTATATGTATGTCTTATATCCCGCTATACTTCTATATTTTTCTCTCCATATGTATATCTCTTATGTCCCTCCCTCTCCCCCTTCCCCCATCTCTCTCTCTCTCTCTCTCTCTCTCTCTCTCTCTCTCTCTCTCTCCCCCCTATATGTATCCCTCCTATATCCCTCTATTTCACTCCCCCCATAATATGTATCTCTTTCCCTATTCTCTCTTCACTTTCTTCCTTTCTCCATATATGTCTATATCCCCATATCCAAATCCCTATTATTTATTCATGTGTCTCCCTCTTTATATCTATCTCCCCATTTCCTTATATTTTCTTCTATATATATGCCTTTATCTCCCTATCTTCTCTCATCTCTCTCTACCTCTCCTACACCACCAATTTCCTCCCTCCTATATCCCTATTTTCTAATTATCTTCCCCATTGTAGGTTTCTCCCTACATCAATCACTCTCTTCCCCCCACCTATCCCCATTTCCCTGTCTCTCTTTAACCCCCCCTCCCTTTTTACCATTTTTGCTTAATTTACCCATAGTTTCCATGATAAACTCCTGAGGTAAATGCCCCTGACTTGTCCAATTAGGATATTTTGATTAATGAAGTAAAATCACGGGGTTTTACCCAATTGCGACACTAAGGTTTGTGTTTGGCTACAGATTGAAGATAGGAACCCTCGCTCCATCAGATCGCAACAAGAATCGGTAATGGCTAGCCAAAGGGAGAGCGTGCAGTTGGACCACGACTCCCTCAACCTATTCTCAGCCTTTGCTCCATCTAGAATATTTGTTGTTCGTGCCGTTTTAGCCAAAGTCCATTTCTGAACATGTCGTTATCATGTTTCAGGGAAATATGTTATTCCCTAGTACTGTGTATAAAATGGACATTGTTCCTGTAATTTGGGGTTTCGAAGAGAAGACTGTAATCACATTTTGTATATCAATAAAATACATCTGGTTTTATTGTTCCAAAGCATTTCGTAATCAACGCATCCCTAATCAGAGAACTAGGCCCTCTCTTTTTATTAGGTGTTACGTCTGTGTATATGTGTGGATTAATTCCTGTTGTGCTATGGTTGTTATTTTTATTTCTTGCTAATTAAGATTGTTGAATGTTCTGCATTAATTTTACTCCACGACAATGTTTTGAGTTTTAACTGTAAACCCTCGGTTAAATGGATTATGTGTTTGTTCCTGCATATACCTTGCGCGTTGCCTTGAAAGGATACGCTCCCGGATTGATAATATTAATTTCGGATTAGGCTGGCTAAATCATCCCTACGAGAAAACCAACATTTTGGCACTGTTTCCAGGGAGGCTAACAAGGTGCAAGAAACAATTTGAAGCAACCAGAGGGTCGATCTCTTGTCCTAGGGAGAGAACGCGTTTTCTCACTCTACTTTAGGTCCTGAGTGTAGGTTTTGATTTTGGCTTGTTTTTTTTTTATTTTGTTTTGAGTTTTGGGCCATCTTCTTGTCCTAGGGAGGGAGGAGACTTTTGACACCCTGCTTCAGATCTGGGAAGTATTAGTTCTTTTTGTGGGTTGTGGGGTTCTTGTTCTTGTCCCAGGGAGGGAGGAGTCTTTTGAAACCCTACTCTGGGTCTGAAATTCTAGTTTTTGTCTTGTTGTTTTTCTCTTTTTTTAAATTCTTTTGTCTTGGGGAAGGAATGGTCCATTGACACCTTACTTTAGGATTGAAGTGTTGTAGGCTCATGCAGATATTCTCCATCACATTAATTTTTGTATGAACAAAGAATCAAATAAGAGGGGCAGAGTGAGAGCCCCAAAGAAGGGAAGACCAAATTTGGGAAGAAAAACTTACATCCAGCACATCATAGAAAAGGTGGAGGCAAAAGCATCTTCTCATCCAGCCACAAGGCCAGGGGATAGGAGAGTGCGATCCGAAGGAAAATCAGTGGATCAACCAATGCATACGCCAGTATCCATTGGTGATTCAGTACAGCAGGGTCCTCCAGTAGCAGAAGACTCAAGTAGCATTGGACCTTATCAAGAAGACCTTACATTGGGAATAGAAGGAGAAGAGATTGCAAGTAGAATATTGATAGAATAAGACTACTTCAATAAGAGAAAGGAGTTTTTCATTGAGGGATTGAGCCATCAGGATGCAAGTAGTAGAAACAATGCGATATTTGTATCACCGAGAGACCGAGGGAGCGCTACCACAGCCACCCAATTTCCAGTAGTAAGGAGACCCTAGTCATCCTCTACAGAGCCTGTTGAAATCCCCAACGACTATTGGAAGATTTTCATGGCTCCCACAACCTCTACTATCGAGTTTCCCATTGAGAATATGGAGGAGGTGCACCTACAAAGCCTATCCCATTGGCAGCTTTACCAAATTTCCATGGGCTCGTTTCAGAGGACCCTGACACATTTCTGTTCGAGTTTGATATAGTGTGCCGGGGGTATGATTACATCACGGATGCCCATAAATTGAAGATTTTTCCTTCTACACTTAATGGGATGGCTCTGCAATGGTTTATGGGCCTTGGAAGGAAATCCATTACCACATGGGAGGGCATGCGAACATATTTCCTCGAGAAATATCAGGACTATTGTAAATCCCGAAATATCAAGGGGGAGGTTTTCAAGTTTACACAGAAAAAAGATGAAAGTCTGGAAGACTGTGTGGAGAGGTTTAAGTACCTCTTACAGAGGTCAGGACATTCTGACTTTGATAAAGAAATTTTGAAGGTTATTCTCCTTCGATATTTTCGAGAGGATTCAATGGAAATGTTGAATATTGTAGGCAAAGGAGACAACTCTAAGGAAACTTTTGAAAATATTTGCGATTTGTGTATCCAGTGCTTAAGAGGGCTTGCAAGAAATAGATCAGGGGTTTGTTCAGTAAAAGGATCTAGCAGGGGTATTATGAAAGCAGAAATTGGGAACCTGTTAGACAACCTGAAGGCAGATATTCTTAATACCCTGTCAACACAGATGGATACTTTGCAAGTCAAGTAGAAGCAGTTGGAGCAGGAAAGGGCTATGGCGATATTCTGCCCAAAATGAAAGAAGAATAATTTAGAAAGAGAATGCCCATTAAAATATATAGAGAAATGTGAAATCTGTGAGCTGAATCATGTTACCAGCTCGCTCCCTTCCTTGCCGAGCCTGAAAGCAGTGTTTCAAGGAGCATGGGAGGACATGGAGTAACTATATCTTATGGGCGCCAGGAAGCCGTGGCAATTTCGACCACCAATGGGAAATCAAGTTATGTATCTAGATCCATCTCAGTATTTAAAAAATTATAATATGAATCCCCAGCACATACCTTGATCCCCTATGTGGCCACAACATGAGCACCCACTATGGTAGTAATGAAACCCTCAGGCTAGTATAAGCTTATCACAGTTTCCAACTTGGCGAGGACCCTCTATAGGGCAGTTCCCTCAGTAGATGCCACAACAAAAAATACTACAGCAGCACCAATTACTCTCCGTTGTGCCTCCTAGTAACCAACCTGTCCATCCTCAACTTCCAATGTAGCCTAATCCTAACCCCAATAATAAAGGAGCTCACCAAGCTGATGTTCTTAACCTGCCTTCATATAGAATTTCTACGGCAAATTTGTATGAAATGATATTTACGATCTGGCCGGACAGTTAATGTCCAACCCCCTCAAGTCATCGCTGAAGAGCTTGATAATGAAGATAGAGAGGCACAACCAACCAACAGAGAACCAAAACAAAATGTTAAGGTGTCTCCTGTAAAACAACCTCAGTATGAACCACCCTACCCAGAGAGACTGATTGTAAGTAAACCAAGACCACAAGTTAAATTTGAATTATTACGAGAATTGTAGAATTTATTTGTTAAAATTACCTTGTTAGAAGATATGAAAGATGTGCCAATTTATGCAAAGACTCTTAGGGAGTATTTTTCGAAGAAACCTGCAAAGAAAACTAAGGACCCCCTCACTATACATGTTATGGGAAAACTATCGGACTTCATGATGGGGAAATCAACACTAGTGAAATATGGAGACCCGGGGAACCTAGTTCTGACAGTACATATTAATGGGGTGGAGATTCCAAACGTACTGGTAGACCTGGGTGCTGCCATCAATGTCATCACTACTAAAACCATACATACATTAGGCCTTCAGAATTTGAAGCATACACCTACAGTGTTGGAATTGGTGGATAGGTCCACAGTCAAGCCTGTGGGGAAGTTGGAGGACGTGAAAATTTCAGTAGATGCATGGCATTACCCTATCAATTTCCTGGTGCTTCATACATAGTCTTCAGTGGGAGGCCATGGCTGGCTACTGCAGATGCTTATATTGGATGATGATCATGAAATATGGTCATTTATAATGGTCATAACACCAAGAATTTGGTGTTATACCCACCGGTAGAACCAGATGCATCCAAGAAGTCAACAGCCAGTAAGAAGGTTGTACCTATGGTCGAGGTCAAACAAAAATAGGAAGAGGTGAGACTGGTCCTTACTATAGGGAAGACCCTTCAGTTGAAGAAGGAATCAGAAGATGATGTGATCACTTCCTTTATGAATGATCCTTGTTCCATTTCAAAATCGAATCAGCAAGTCTTGGAATCTATTTTAAGCTATGAGAATTAGGAAGATATTGAGACAATAGAAGAATTAGAAGAATATGTTGATGCACCTCATGAAAGTGTCTAAGTGGAGATAGAACCAGGGAAAACCCTAAATATCAATCCAAGTCTGTCAGAGTCCCAAAGGAAGCAGCTGATAGTTGTCCTTCAGAAGTATAAGGAAGCCTTCACCTGGGATAACTCAGACATTAAGGGGATCCATGATAATTTGTGCACCGATCATATATACATCAAAGAATATTGTCACCTTATAAGACAACCTCAGAGAAGAATGAATATGGCGGTAAAAAAAATTGTGAAAGAAGAGCTTCAGAAACTACTGGATGCAGGTTTTATCTACCCTATCTCAAACAGCCAATGGGTTTCACCACTAGTAATGATTCCTAAGAAAAATGGTAAGTGGCAAATCTGCGTGGACTACCAAGAGTTAAATAAGGAAACGTAGAAGGATCATTTCCCTCTGCCATTTATTGATCAAGTCTTAGACACATTGGCTAGTAAGAAATTTTTCTCATTTCTAGATGGGTTTAGTCGATACAACAAAATCCAAATTGCTCCTGAGGATCAGGACAAGACCACTTTCACATGTTCTTGGGGAACATTTGCATACCGGGTCCTTCCTTTCGGCCTATGTAATGCCCCTATAACATTTTAGAGGAAAATCTTGGGAATATTCTCTGATTTGATAGATGATGGTGCTAAAATTTATATGGATGACTTCACTCCATATGGGGACTCATTCTCGGAGTGGTTGAAAAATTTAGAAAAAGTTCCTGAAAGGTGTATACAAGTGTGTGTTTCCCTGAGTACAGTAAAGTGTCACATGATGATGGAACAAGGAATTGTTCTAGGACATTTTATTTCAGCTGAAGGAATCAAGATGGACCCAGAAAAGGTAAAGGTAATTTTGCACTTTCCAACACCTAAAATTCCCACTCAGGTACGTATTTTTTTTGGGTATGTTGGTTATTATAGGTGCTTTATGGGAAATTTTTCAAAAGTAGCCCACCTATTATTTCAATTACTGACAAAAGATTCAGAATTTGTGTAGACGGAGGACTGTGAGGTAGCCTTCGCAAAGATTAAAGAATTAGTCTGTAGTGCTCTAGTTCTTAGAGGACCAGACTGGGTGTTACCTTTCCATATTCACACAGATGCTTCTCAAACAACAATTGGTGCAGTACTAGGACAACAAGAATATAAAGTTCCTTATGCAGTCTACTATGTTAGTAAAAATATGGCTCCGGCTGAATTAAACTACACGGTGACTGAGAAAGGGTTCCTTGTTGTTGTCTATGCCATCAACAAGTTCTGGGATTATATGACTAGGTATACCACCTTTGTGCACGCTAATCATGCTGCCATTAGGTATTTAATGAGCAAACTTGTTACCCCTAGTCGTGTTACATGATGGTTGTTGCTACTATAGGAATTTGATGTTGCTATAGTAGATAAAATAGGGAAGGATAATGTGGTTGTAGATTTCTTATCTAGATTAGAACATGATGGTAAGAATACACCAGTTGATGATAATTTCCTAGATGAAAATCTTTTTGCAGTATCTAATAATACTCCTTGGTATGCAGATATTTCTAATTATCTTGCTACAGGTGAAGTGCCTCGTCACTTATCTTATAAGGAGCAGAGGAAGATCATTCATAAGAGTTGCCATTATTCATGTATGGCAGGATATCTTTTCCATATAGGGATTGATCAACAGATTCGGCATCGTGTGGCAAGAGATGATATCTATGAGACCCTAAAGGCTGCACATGATGGATCTTGTGGAGGACATTTTGCAGACAAACAGATAGGTCATAAAGTGCTGCAGATGGGATACTATTGGCCCTCCATTTTTCGTGATGCTCGGGGTTATATTCGAAGGTGTGATAGTTGTCAAAGGATGGGAGAACCTGGGAAAGCAGATGAAATGCCTCTTCAACCCAAAATATTCCTTGAACCATTTGAAAGATGGGTCATTGATTTTGTTGGCCTTTTTAGCCCACCTTCTCATCAAAAGGCTTACATCCTAGTTTGTATTGATTATGTAACCAAATGGGTGGAAGCTAGAGCAGTCACGAGGGCAACAGAGAAAGTAGTGTCAAACTTCCTTTTTGAAGAGATCTTTGCTAGGTATGGGACTCCAAGAGAAATTGTATCACATGGAGGATCACAGTTGACATCTCATATGAAAGAGAAATTGATGCATAAGTATGGAGTCAAACACAGAATAACAACCCCCTGTCATCCACAGGAGAATGGGTAAGTAGAGAGTACAAACAAGGTATTGGAAAATATCCTGACAAAGACAGTAGCAAGTCATCGCCGGGATTGGGCACAGAAACTTCCAGAAGCTTTATGGGCCTATAGGACAACATGGTGGAATACAATAAGATTTTCCCCATTTGAACTTGTCTATGGGAAATATCCCCTGTTTCTAGTGGAATTTGAAATTAGCACACTCAAAACATCTCTGGAAGTAGGCTTGGATAGCACAGAAGCACTGACTAGAATAGTTGAATGAGTTAGAGGACATAAAATTAGTAGTTGGCTAGAGAACTACTGTTGTTCAACAACAGAGGATGAAATGGAATGACAAATTTATTAAAAGTAAGTTGTTTCATGAAGGGGATTGGGAGTTACTATATGAATCCAGATTTAAGGACTTCAAAGGAAAACTTCGTACTCGTTGGATGTGACCATATCAAGTGGATGCAGTGTTCGATAATGGAACAGTTAGATTAATTACAATTGATGAAAATCAAACTACATTTGTAGTAAATGGACACTGTCTAAAATTATATCATCGTCCAACCTCTAAATATGCCTTTTTTAAAACCCTTTCACATTCAACTGATTTAATGATTATTGAAATAAAAGACACTCTCACTCTCCATTAAAAAAATTTAAAAAAAAATTAAAAAATTAAAAAATAAAAAAAAAAAATGTGGTTATTACTTATTTGTTTATTTTGCAGGAATAATAAAAGAATTATGGCCAGGAGAAAAGTGACATCTTGTGTCACTTTGTTGATGCTGTTACTTCGAAGTGCTGCTACACTCTTGATGATGTTACTCTGAAGCTGCTGCTACACCGTTGATGTTGTTACTCCAAATTTGCTACTACACCGTTGATGCTGTTACTTCAAAATTGCTGCTACACTATTGATGTTGTTACTCCAAAGTGCTGCTACACCATTGCTGCCATTACTCTGTAGTTGTTGTTACTCCGTCACTGCCATTACTCTGAAATTATCGTTACTCTGCAACTATCGTTACTCGGTAGCTACCATCACTCCGTAGCCGTTGTCACTCTACCACTGCCGTTACTCACTGTTGCTATTACTCACTATTCATGACAAACATTTTTGATGTTACTCCACCTTAAGGTAAGTCCGCAGGTACATCTCCACTGATATTTACGGATTTAATTAAATATTCCAAAAGGACAGTCAGATCTTGCCGAGGACGGCCGTCACTTTAAGTTGGGGGGAGGGGTACCATCATAATGACTGACATCGTACTTAATAGAGGTACCTATGACAGATGACTATTACTAAATCAAATTTAATGACCTTAAGTACCTTGTAATTATACCATTGAGTTGGGATGCGTACTTGTACACATAAGAGTCATATCAGTCACCTTGTAAACATTCTGCATTAAAACCGAGAATATCTAATAGTACCATTACAATCTATCAATTAATTTCAAACATATCAGTACTATTTACCTATTATATTCAAAAGTGGCCATGATGTTATTACAGTTACCAGTAGTTCGGAGCCCTGTCACTCTCCTACCAACTGACTATAGTCATCATGCCACTTCCACCTTCGCAGCAATGGGTGGCTGATATGTGCGCCATGAGCCCGATGATTCAATAGGAATCTGAAGCAATTGGGAAGTATGGCGGATATTTGAGAATGCAAGCTAGGACGCTTATTTTGACAAGTTGAATGGCTGGGATGAAGATATTACAATGGAATTTTCATTGAATCTAGAGGAAGGAGTTTCTCGGGTTTGCAGGCTGGAAATTCCAGTCACAGAGGAAGTTATTATAGAGGTTAGTGGATTGCCACAGGGTGGAGAATGCTGGTCTTCCAGAAGGACTCTGCTTCTAGAATTCCCCAAAGCTTTCCTTCAAGCCAGAGAGAACATTGCATAGAAGGGCCAAGGATATGATAGAGCTTCATTGCCACGGACGTGGGGAAGAGTTGTAGAAGCTATGATTAAATATATAACATGCGAGGGAATGTACTCCACTGTTTTCAAGTACCATCTGTGCATATTGGTGCATTTGCAGTTTCCTCAAGCGGAAGCCTTCTCAATGAACGTGGCCTATTTTCTTCTGAGAAGCTTGCATTTGACGACGAACTCGACTTGGGGAGTGCAGTAGGCATTGGTAATCCTTTCTCACCATGGGATGGTGCGGCTGTTAGTATTAAATGCTATTGATAAAATTCTGATTCCATGGGAATTTTTGTGAAATTCTACAAGGGAAGAAATAGAAGCTGCCATGGCTGCTAGCGAAGAGGAACCAGAAGCTATGTAAGAGGATGAAGAAGAGAATGAAGAAGAGAATGAAGAAGAAGACAAAACCATGCAATGAAATGAAGAGGATGATTATGTTGATCAGGAGGAGCCTGAGGAAAGGGAGATGGAGACCAAGGAGTGTGAGGGAGAGTCGTTCCTCCAAACGCAAGTTGAATGGATGGAGGCCACAGAAATTCCTACTGGTACTTCGGCTGAGGCTACTCCACAAGAACCAGTCCAGCTCATGGAGCCATTCATGCAGATAGATAGTGCCATGGACACAGAAGTCACTCCACAGGGATCCCCCATTAATACAGAACCTGTGGAGGAACCAGTCGTGACCACTCCAACTAGAGAGACTACAAGGGAAATGGTGGAAGAGCTAAGCAGTGAGGCCGACGCTGCTCCACAAGAACTAGTGTAAACCTTAGAACTGAATGAATAAATTCTATTCTAGTTTCCTGTCTTTTTGCCTCAGGGAACTCGGGTAACCCATTCCCCGCAACAAAGAGAAGAAGAAGGTGTTGCCATTCCTATGGCTTAAAATATAAAACGAAGACTACAACTGGAAGAAACCCCAGCAGATACATCAATGGAAGGGCATATTACCAAGACACCATTGTCTAAAGAGAATGTCCCCGATGAGAGAACAACCATTGGTGGAGAGGAGGGACCAAGCAGAGCGGTCCCGATGAATACACCAATGGCACATGAAGGCATAAAATGAGTGAAACAAGAAAGAGTGGAAGAAGGATAGGCAGTAGAGATTGGACTGACTGTCAACCCGACAGAGACAGTTCCAAGGGATACACCTCCAGCTGCTGAAGCTGAGAGGATATAGGTTAAGCAAGAGGAAGTAGAATTGGGTGGGATGCGAAGACCTCATATCAAGCAAAAGATATCAGCATCAGTTCAAGGAAACCATGCGGTTGAAAATGGAAGTGAGGAGTTGGAGGAGAAAAGTGCATAAGATGCAGAAGTAGATAAATAAGTATAGATGGTGAGCCAACAGACCTAGGGTTGATAGGGTCGAAGCAGAAACTGAGACAGAACCAATTGAACATTTTTTCGAGGCCAGAGAATATAACCTAACGACTGAGCTACAAACATGGAAGAATACTGAGGCCCGATACTAGAAGGAGATCAAAATAACGAAATAAAAAGCCTCCACAACCATTTTTGGGTATGTAGAGTGGATGAATATCATGAGGTTGAGGCATACAAAGTAGCAGCTCAAGATGGAGCAGCTAGAAAATCAAGTGGCCAAGCTGAAGAATGATAAAGAGCAAATGTTCAACTTGGTGCAAGAGGTGATGGCATGTTGCCCCCCTGCTTCTTACTATTCTTTATTTTTACATGAATGTTTCCTTTTATTTTGCATGGAGAGCATCAGAGATGAGATTAGTTATGAGATCATGGATGGTGTACAATTACTCCGGATCATGAGGAATCATGATGTACCCACTCAGCATCTAATGTGTGAATTTTATTTGCATGGATATTTGTTACGGTTGGATAGAGACTTTAACCCAGTCCCATATGTGGGGCACATTCAGTTGAGGGCCCTCACATCTTATGCTCTCAATAAAATTCATTGGCGGAAATATTGTGACACTTTTGAGTCTAACCAAGTCACTAAACAATTTACAATAAAGGTAGAGCATGAGAGGTCAGACACCGCTTTTAAAAAACACCATGCCTTTTTGAAGTTTGAGGAAAACAAAGCCAGAATGTTGAAGACACAAAGGTGGTGTCTCGACCTTTGTGTCAACCAAATAACTTTTTTCCAGAAGGAAGCTTTGGACGCTTGTCAGAGGAGATGGATGATGTCGCCAATAGTTTTCAGAAGCACGGAGGCTTTTGGGGCACCTAATTTTGCAAGAGTACTCGCACTAGTACCGAGATACGTGGCATGTATCCAAACGTGTGGAATTTGGTGGATTGGGCTTCAATTTAAATATCCTATTCTTTGGCTACCGGCAGAATTCTATACTCCCGCATATAATGTTCTGTTAGACTGGTGGAAAGAGGTCCTCCTTTCAGATGGGTTTAAAGTTCCAGGGATAGAGATGACTCTGGAGTATGATCTTGCCAGGCTTCATGAAGCTCACAGGTTGCAGAACCCAGATCTTCGGGGGTGGAAGATTGCATGAGGGCATGTAGAGGGCTAGCTGGGGGGAGATTTTGGGCACGAAATTTAGCTATTTCTTTGCCCACTTTTGTTATCCTTTTTGACCTTTTTTTCTTAATTTAACCACATTTTCCATGATAAACTCCTGAGGTAAATGCCCCTGACTTGTCCAATTGGAATATTTTTATTAATGAAGTAAAATTGTGGGGTTTTACCTAATTGCAGCACTAAGGTTTGTGTTTGGCTGCAGATTGAAAGATAGGAACCCTTGCTCAAGCAGATCTCAATAAGAATCGGTAATGGCTAGCCAAAGGGAGAGCGCGCAGCTGGACCACGACTCCCTGGGCCTATTCTCAGCCTTTGCTCCATCCATAATATCTATTGTTCATGCCGTTTCAACCAAAGTCCATTTCTGAACATGCAGTTATCATGTTTCAGGGAAATCTGTTATTCCTTTGTACTATGTATAAAATGGACATTGTTCTTGTAATACGAGGTTCCGAAGAGAAGACTGTAATCATATTTTGTATATCAATAAGACACATCTGGTTTTACCGTTCCAAATCATTTTGTAATCAACGCAGCCCTGACCAGAGAGCTGGGCCTGCTCTTTTGATCACGTGCTGTGTTTATGTATATGTGTGGATTAATTCCTATTGTGCTATGGTTTTTATGTTTATTTCTTGCTAATTAATATTTTTGAATGTTCTGCATTAATTTTACTCCACAGCAATGTTTTTAGTTTTAACTGTAAACCCTCGGTTGAAAAGATTATGTGTTTGTTCTTGCATATACCTTCCACGTTGCCTTGAAAGGATATGCTCCTAGATTGATAATATTAATGTTGGATTAGGGTGGATAAATCATCCCTACTTGAACACCAACATCTCCCTCTCTCTTTCTCTATCTCTTCGTGCATCCCCTACTGCTCTCCCTTATTTTTCTCGCTCCATTTCCCCTCTCCCTCATTTTTTATCTCCCCTTGTCCCTTTATCTCTCTCCCCTTATGTTTCATGCCTATATCCCTCTCTCTCCACTTGCCTAAGACTACTCTCTCTTTTTCTCTTTTATCTCTCCCCCCATCTCTCTCTCTCTCTCTCTCTCTCTCTCTCTCTCTCTCTCTCTCTCTCTCTCTCATTTTTTCCCTTTGTTTCTCCCCCCATCTCTTTCTCCGCTCCCCCTATATGTCTCCATTCCTTATTCAATTGTATCTCTCTATATTTATTTTCTGTATATCTATCTATCTCTCTCCATAACTCTCATTTTTTCCATCTTTATCCCCCTTCCTTATTTTATTATATATATCCATCTAAATCTTCATATATATCTTCTTCTCCCTTCTCTCTCCTCACTTGTCACATGTCCCCACCCATCCTCTGCTCTTTGTCTCTTCCTCCTTTCCTACCCTCTTCCTTCTTTTTTGTATCTCCCTATCAAATTCTCTCTTTTTCATATTTCTCCCCTCTATATTCCTGTCTCTTTGCTTCTCTAATCCTCCCCTTTCTATGTCTCTTTATTTCTCTCTCTCGTAGACTCTCCCCACTTCCTCTATCACTCTGTGTATCCCTCTACCTCTCTATATTACTATGTCTTCATATTATATTTCTCTCTCCCTCTTTCCTCCCCCCTTCCCCATCTCTCATTTTGTCCCTCTCTTCCTTCCAAATATCCCACCCCCCAATGTATCTCTCTCACCTATATCTCTCTTCTTCGCTCATGTGTGTATCCCTCCTATCTCTCTCTACCCCACCCCTCCTTCCTCCGCCTCATCTATCTATATGTGGCCTTTTCTGTCTCTCTCCTAAATCCATCCCTCTTTATTCCAACACTTCTCCCCCTTTCCCCTCATATTTACCTAGAACCCCTCTCTTTGTCCCTCTTCCCCACTATATGTCACCTTAATACATACTTTTTTTCCCCCACCTATCTATATCTCTCTCTCTCTATTTCCCTATATATATCTAACACAAACACACTCACTCAGGCACTGCCCCTCTCTCTCTCATTGTGTCCCTCTACCACACACTCTATATGACTACTTCTCTTTTCCCATTAGCTCTCATCCCCCATACTTATCTCTCCCTCGCTCCTTATCACCTATCCATAATTTCATCTCTCTCCATATCCCCTTCTCTTTCTCCCCTTTTATATTTCCACCTACCTCCATCCATTTAGTTATCATTTTATATATATATATATCTCCTTTTTCATTATATTCTTCCCTCCCTACCCTTCTCTGGCACCCATTTTGTCTCTCGCTATATATTTATCTATCTATCTCCCACTATCCCCCACCCTCCGCATTCACTCTATATATCCCTATTTCTATCTCTCTCCCATATTTCTTATTTCCTTGCATTTCTGTGTATCTCTCTCTCTCTCTCTAAATCCTTTCCCTCTCTCTCTCTCTCTTTATTCACCCTTGTATTTTTCCCTCTATCTCACTCTCTCTCTTTTTCTCTCTCACTGGATGTTTATATACATCCCTTCTATATCCATCTCCCTTTTCCCCACCTCTTTTTATTTCCCCCTCTCTCAACCTTCAATACAAACACAGTCTTCCCCCCTTCTCCTTCCCTCTAACACACACACACACACATCCACACTCTTTGTCACCTAGTTTCTCTCTCCCCCTTTACATATCCCTTTAGACTAACTCTCTATCCATGTATCCCTATTTCACTCTCTGTAACTGGCCCATATTTTTCTCTCCCTATTCCTCCCCTCTATCTCACTTTTCGTTCTCCCATGGGAGTGGAGTGGGAACATGGATGCAAAATTAATGCATGTGCATTATTAAGGCATGCACGTTCTTACCTATATAATAGGAAAACACACATTTTCATTGACATGAATTTGACTTCCAAGTTAAACACGCACATCCACAAATATTTTGAAAAACATTCTCCTGTAGGTGGTAGTTTTTTTATAAGTAATTTTCTTGTTGTTTTTTATTAGAAACTTTCAGAGATGGCTATCTATTTTTTACATTTTTTTTATTAGAAAATTTCGTAGATGGGTAACTTATGTAACTTATCAAAAATATATATAAGGAATTCATTTCCCACTAAAAAATTCTAGAATCTAAGAGAAAAGGTAATTTTGGCTATGAAGAAAAATATTCATCCACGCATCACTATATAAAATTCCTTAAACAACAAATTCCATGGTTGACTCTAGTTTGATACCACAAGTAATAGAACATTAAAATTCCAACATCAAGTGATATTGTAGATAATATTCCATCAATAATTAGTGACATAGTTAAAAAATAAATTCACATTTTGAAGATGTTGAGTATCTAGAGGTGGAAATAAAAAAATTAGAATGTCTTTAAACCTTTTCATGAAGAGGTTCATCATTTGCAGTTTTAGTTTTAAAAATTAGATGTTAAACGTATAAAGAAAACAATTTTCAATTTCACTTCCAATCTAGAAAATCAAGTGAATGAATAAATATAGTATACTACACAAGCTAGGATTGACTCTTCATTTCCACCTTCCTCGCCTCTACTCTCAATTGCATGAAAAAGAACTCTAATATGCTTGAGTGCATGAAAAAAAAACTCCTAGATGTAGTCATGTGGATGAAGTTTCTCTAACAAGCCTTAAAGATAAGTTACATAAAATAAATATTTATTTGCAATGCACTAAATTTTTGAAATAATATTTTGCATAAAAAAGTGATGCAGCTAAATGTCAATAATTCTTGACATTATTAGAATCATATTTTTCAGCTATTATTAAGATCATTTTAGGAATAAATATATTTATAAATATAGACACTATTAATCACATTTTTAAAAGCCTTCAAATTTATTTCAATATATTGGAATAACTACTTGTACAAATTATAGCAATAGGGATTGTAATATAATATCATAACCTACTGTAACTAGGTCCACATGGAAACTTCATTTGGTGTCATGCACCTCATTTTTTTTAAGTAAATAAAAAAATATTTGAAATTATTTTATTGCAAGAGAAAAAATTAAAACTCGGTCCAAATAGATCATTAGGCCTTTACTGATAGGTTGTTTCATGCAAGAATGAAGTTAATTGATGTTATTAAGGAGCTAAACACAAATTTTGGCATGAAAATACTAGGCTTTCATCCAGTCGATACGCAAATAGAAATCTGTGAGATATTTAAGAAGAAACATATGGAATTGAACTTATGCCAAATATATTTTCAGAAATGAAAATGTTGGTATGCTAGAGTGTTAGAATATACACATATTGCAACACATGTTGTAGATACCATGTAGAATTTTATTATTTTTATGACATATATGTACACATCAGTTGTGTTTGCACCATAAAATTCTGTAAGATTTCTGATGCATACTACCACCTATTTCATTGAGATACTTTATTCATAACATCATGTTGCAAAGGCTAGGCGGAAAATTTTATTATGTAGAATCATTTTTAGATGGGGCATGCTCTAGGTGCAATGCATTTTCATTATTGATTGTCTTCCTAAAATGTATACAAGAAAAACGAATTATTGTCCCCCAAATGTTTCCTAATGATATTCTAGAAAATGAATAGAAAAAGAAATGAAGCTTACGTATACCTAATGAAATATATTATTTTCATTCAATGGAAATATAAAATATGGTGACATACCTTATTATATTTGTAGGCAAATGCAGGTTGTATATCCATTCCAAAAGTTGGAAATCTTGATCCAACTCATAAATTCCACTGCAACTTATTGATATGGACACATACACACATACAAAAATGAACAATGAAACTTTTTCTCCTCCACGAAAGGAAATTTAGGCTAAAACATGATGTAATCACAAGAAATATATAATGATCATAGAAATACATCATGTATCGGCAGAAACCAAATTTCAATTTTATATAAAGTATTAGTACGACAAAACAATTATACTTATCGACATAGAGTGCTCTCCCTCAATAATTTCCCCTTTTTATCCCTTGGAATATTCACAAATTGGGTTGATTCATGGAGAATGAGAATACTCTCTCATGATATTTATCTAACATTTCAGTGTATTATTAATAATTTCTGCTATTATTGCACCTCTGAGAGGGTCATTTTATAAAGGCTTTGCTAGATTTGGGAGGATGTGTCTATGAACTTAGGACCAAGATAAGTTATTCTTTATGGCATGTGAATTTGGTGGATACAATTCATGGATAGACTTGATGGCATGTGAACCAAGGAATTACAAGTCATGCACAAGTATCATCCTCAATTACGAGATTTTTTGAACTCACTTAGAACTTTCTTCTTACTTATGACCTATTCTAAATTGTGAAATATTTTAAGATTGTGATAAAATAATTATGAAATTACTCAATTATGTAATTTTATCCCTATAGCTTCTAATAACCTCCTTGTAATACTTGTATAAGCCAAAAAAAGGGTGAGAAGAGAAGCACTTTATCCAGTAACTGAGGTAGGTTGGAGTAGGTTTTATTTCACCAAAGTGGACTGTAAAATAGAGTTTTAATGGACCCCCCCCCCCCCCCCCCCCCCAATGCATGAGGTGGCAAGAGAAAATAATGGCTAAAATGCATTAGAAATAGGTATAAAAATGCAAGGAAGGAGTTGAGATTAAGGAGCCAAATCATTAAAACTCTGACCACCAAGTATGAATCATAAGAAAATAATATATAACTTATAAATACCCAGGTTAAACATCAATATTAACTTAACATGGCCGCCAAAATATACATTTCAGATTCATGACAAGAATTTATTAGACATGGTAGTGAAGAAATACATAGTGGATCCATGAAATAAATAAATATATCATAGCCACTATAAAATAAAATGTGTATCTATGTCACAATAAACATTAATAGGACTATGGAAATTTAGAACAAAGTTTCCCCATAGTATTCCTCAATGTATGTGATATGGTACAAAATCCAACAATTTGGAGGGGTGCCATATACTTGAGTGGGATGGCCCCACACCCAAGGTCTTCTACTCAACCCTGACAATATGAGTATAATTCAGGTTAATAAATGAGTTTATTTGGGCATGATAGAAACTCTTTGATTACCATTCATTTATGTATACCATTAAGAGACATGAGTGGACCCACCAATGATGAAGATGGACCCCAATATACCAAACAAAATTCATTAAGTACGAATAATTGAGACAACATCAAAAACTTGTGGATTATACCAATCATAAGTCAATGAGGTAAACCAAATGTCAATAATGAGGAATCTTGCTGCTAAGGATTGCAAGCTCTGTGGTACTACTAGCTCCTAGATATATCTTCTACATAAGAAGCTAAGGTTGAGAGAAGAAGATCCATCAGAGGTCCTTAATGTATCTCCCATAAGTACATAGAACATAACTGAAGATGATTTCAATTGATGAAGTCACCAAGTGAAACTGAAACAAAAATGGCCAACAAAAAATATCAATAAGATTTGAAAATGGTTGCTTAAGCTTTAAAATTCAATTCAACTTATATTAGAATGACACAAAATTGACCTGGAAATATTGAAAAATCATTACCTTGTAATAACATTCAACAATGTTGTAGGCATTGAAGCATGCTCCATAATTATTATTAGAGTAACTGGCTAAATGAATAAAATAATCATAGGTATGGTATGGCTCTTAGGAAATCTAAAAACTATTTTTAAGATACAAATGAAAAAAAGTGTCATGCTCAAGGTTGACATAATTGATGTTTCCATTTTGAGTGATAGAATAACAAATTTTTTTCCCTCCCTCTTATTTTTGTTTCGTTTTGATCTATCCTTCATGGTTTAATGAGCATTAAAGAGAAGATAAGTAATATTGGTATTGTTTCTATTTCCGGCTGTAATGAACTTGAAAAAGAAGTAAAAGTATTTTCAGTAGGGTTTCTTCTTCATAGTTTAACAATCTCAAAAAAGAGGTTGTAGTATGCTTGATACAATGTTTTTTTTTCATGAGGTTTTAATTATCCCAAAAAACATAGAAAGGAATGATCAATACCCTTCAATTTTAACAAGCATGAGAATAATACAAAGGGAGATAATCTTGACTGATATAGAAGGTAAAAACTTGTTCCAAATTGATGGAACTCTTGAGCATGATAAATCAGAGAGATTTGCAATGGAAACCTAGTCATTATAGTGGGTCTATAGGAACAATAAGAACACCAAGAAAAAGCTAGAAATAGGGCCAAGTAAATGTGACTACAACAATGAGGAAGGAAGATAGTGCAAATCAACTTGCTTAAGTGAGTGAGGAAATGGATATCAACAATCTCAAGGTAAAATAAAATTTTAGAATCCTCCCAAGGTATAGCTAGAATATAATAGAGAGGAGAGAAAATGAGTCTCTCGTATAGAGTCATGGTGGGTCTAAAGGACAAATTTTGGGCCTATAAAAATATGTAGCATGGAAACTAAAATGGAATCGAGATGATAAACTAGGAAATCCATGTAATGGAAAGTAATAATTCACAAGTTACAATGTAAAAATAAAGAAGAGTTAATGTCGCAACCTAATAGGATCAAACCTAAGGTTAAATGAAGATGCCATCTAAAGTCAATAATGCATCAGAGATAACAAAGAAATACCTACACCTATATTCCAAGGCCAGGAAAATGCAGGTAATATCCAACGGATTTTGTATAAAATCTGCACCCTATAATATAAAAACCATCCAAAAAAAATAGACCTATGGTTAGATCACATAATGCAAGAAATAAAATATGGATCACAAAAAGATAGGAGCATATGATTTTTAAGTTTATAAATTTTATAATTCTAGATGATTTTTAACATATATGATTTTTTTTAGTTGATTTTATGGGTATGTATTTATTAAAACATTATGGTTTTATGAACATAGATGTGGCATTAATTCATCCTGAAGATTATTCCTCTTACCATTGTAGAGGAGAAATTATCGTGAAAACAAATCAATGGCCTTCAAGAAGGAGAAGGGGGAGGAACATGATGAGTTGCGAGAATTCACTTCCAACATAGAGGGGTTGATGATGGGAGTACAAAATATAGTTATTGATGACATCGCTACACATTTGCAATAACATACATTTGGGGTACTATTCTCACATCACTATGGCCTCCTAAGATGCATAGCTTATGCCATGTTGTGCTAATAGTGACAGAGAGATTATTAGCTTGCTCGCCTATGATGACTATATATATATAAAGAAGGTCTTAAGATCCCATAGCTTAGAATTTTGTACCTAGATATTATGATGTAACACACTTTTTATTTTAATGGTGTGTGTATACAAACACGCACACACACACATGGACGTTGTGATGGTTTCCACTTACCACGCTTGCATGATGTCTGATTTTAATGTTCATGGTTATGTGTACTTATATGCTGAAAATACATAATGCGACAAATTCCTATCTACGACATAATTAGCTAACACAATATCTAGTGCATTAGAGACTCATGAAATGTGCAAATATTCAACGACTTCGAAACAATGTTCCAATATGTACCCTCCAAGGCTTCCCGTTGATAATATATGATATCCGTGTTGGTTTGACACTAAACTAATCATCTTAGCCAATGAATATGGGGATACACTTATGATAGTTAAGGCTATAGACAGTCAAAATATTTTTTTGACAATTCAATAGTGATCAATTTTTGGCTTCCTTGAGTTCGCTAGAAAAACATTTTGTGTGGAAGAGTTCGATTTTTTTTAAATTTCGTTTCACCTACAGTGTTTTATTGTTTCTAATACCATAATATTGGAGTAACGAAGAAAAAAAATGTAGAAATTATTTTGTAGAGAAATAGCAGATTTATTTGAATGTTCATATTTTTATATTTCAACACATACATATAAATTGAACGATATATACGAAATGATGCTTTGAGGGTTATTATAATTTGTGAAAAAATGTGTGTGTCTATCATATTTGAACTTGTATAAGCTATTCATGTTCTAATGAGACGTTGGCTTGAAGGATTACGTCATCTGAAAATTGCAAGGCCATAAAAGCATTCCCTTCATGTTTGAGTTCTTCAAAATTAGATGTTAGGTGTGGTCGAAGTAGCACAACAAAATGTCTAACAAATTTCAATAATGTCAAAATCACTCAAGAATAACAGGAGTGAATGTGGTCTCTTTGACAAAATTTGTGTTGATGCTAAAAACAAGTGATTAAAAATTAAAGTTCTTAATACCGGTATCCTAAAAAGGAAAGGAGGTTGTCCAATTGTCTATATAAGGTCCACAAAAATACAAACCACCTAGAAAGGCTAAACGATAACATTTTCAAAGTATGTTTTTTATTTGGGATACTCATTTTTCCCTTTGGAAAATGTGTAAAATGCCAAAAATAAAAATTGAATGGTTGGAAAGAGACTTTGTCAAGTGATGAGGTAAACCTAAATTTATTCAACATACAAAGGTAAAATCACGTCTTATAATAAATATTTTAAATATATACAATTGTAATGGAGTCTTCATGTATGTTGATTAAAGAAAGTAGGATATTATTTGAAGCTCAATATAATCAAATTGAGACACATTTGTAAAAACAGCTTAAATTTAGAGTTTAAATTCCATGTTATTCCCATGAAAATCATTCAAAGTTTCATATGTTTGAGTTTGTATTAGAACTAGAGATTCTAACATTAGAAACTATTTAGAAGGTGCATATATTATGAAAATAATTTTTAGAGTGCATTATTGGTGTTACCCAACACTTGAACAAATTATGGTTAAGACATTTCATAACATAAGAGTATAGAATCAAATTAAAGTGAAGTTTAAGTCATGTGATTGGTGCGTTAATTAAGTTTTCCAATCCAAGGTTATAAGTTTCATTGTTGGAGATGGTACAACTTAATGAACATATTTTTGTAAGCATGTAATTACAAGTCTCTTGTTGGATGGAGGTGCCCCTCCTACAACAAATAATTTATGTAATTACGGTGGTCAATTTAGAGACCAATTATGTTTATTAAAAAATATTTTGATAGATATGAGGTAGATAAATGAATATGAAGAGACAAGTAGAATAAAAATTCATGATGAAGTAGATGTAAGAGAAGATAAAGAAGCAAATTCCATGATAGAAGAAGACAATAAAAAAAGTGCAAGAAATTTTGAGAAATACGATTATGCAAGAAGAATGAATATTATGGACACTTAAAATTGAGAAGAAAAACATAATGAAGAAAAATGAAGTATAAAAATAAAAGCGGAGAAAAAAAAGCAAGAGAAGCAAAAGAAAAAAATGAAAATCAAGATATATGCAGAAGAAGGACATGAAGAAAGGTAAATCGCAATAGCGATTCAAAATTAAGAGGACGATCTAGTGGATCCATGAAAATAACATCCCTATGTATTTCACATCTTCTTGAATAATCTATTTTATGTGAAAAGGAAATTTTTATATAAGGGTTAGATGGACCTAAATGGAAGTTGAATATATCTAATGCAATATGATGTAGGCTTGATTACAAAAGTATAACCCTATTGAAGAAGAAGTGACACAATAACCACTTGCAATTAAAGAGGAAGTGTTGTTTAATAACCAATTTTTGTGTGAGATTAAATTTTGTAGTCATCTAAAATGTGTTGATATAATGCATTTTTCTCATAAGCTGAAACCACCTAAGGTTTGTATGGTTAAGGGTAATCCAAGAAAACCCAAGGTATGGTAATAAATCTAGGTTTAAAAATGATGATGTTTTAGGGGAAGTTACATGTACAATTATAAATATATGTTGTTGAACAATGTGTGAGAAAAGGCTTCCTAGAGAACTAGAAAATACCATTACTAGAAACCATTGTATTTTGGTGGACGTTTACCTTTTTATATGGACTTTAGAAAATACATTATTATTTTTTTTAGATAAAAGATGAAATTCAAAGCTAAATGAATATGAAAGAAAAATGGTAGAGAATAAGAGTAGAGAATATTGAATATGAACATGGGACCAATTCAAAGGATAGCAAAAGATATTAAAATCATGAGTACTTGTTAAGCACAAGGATGAGGGAATAAGTCCTACCAATGAATTATAATTAGTATGAATTACGTGATGAAGACATAATGATGTAGACCAATCATAGACATCTATGGGAAAAATTACATATTAGGAGAAATTTTTGATGTTAGGGATGAAGAATGATTAAGATATTTATGGAGAGATGATGGATTTATTGCGCAGGAAGTTAAGGAAATAGCTCCAACCAAACATCTAATTTTGTAATAGTTTTTAGGCTCACCTTTCATTTTATATTATGACTATATGTACAATATAAATATACATATGAAATTTTATTTAATATCCCTCCATCTTTCTCTTACTACCGTAACACATTTGCATTGATCCAAGGTATGAGACACAACAACATTAGGGTAATGGTTGTAGTTTTTATTAAAAGGCATATTTTCTAGACTCTTCAACTAATAGGATTGTTTTCCATTCGCTGGAAGAAATTAACCATTGTGTGATCCCTAATGATGGTGACGAGGACCAATTGTTGGTAGACATAATGGTAATTTCCATGAAATATTCTCATGTGTTGAGGTTGTTAAACTGATGGGATTTCCCATAGCTTATATGATTCTGAAATGTGATCTCTTTCTTGAGGTATTTTTGGTAGTGGTCATAAAAAGTCATATTTGTAATTTGATGAAAAGGTCTTGATGAGACCTATGATGTAAAATTGTAATATTCAGACATGTAAGGACTTGTTCAAATTTGTAAACCCACTTGGTTGGGTAGTTGAGTCAAAATGTGTACACCCACTTGGTTGGGTACTTGAGTCTCATATGTAAATCCACTTGGTTGGATCTTTGATGTAAGTATGAGTCCTTGTTTATAGGAAGGTCATAGATTCATTTACTTCATTGAAAAATACGTTTGAACATTCAGCATGAATTCAGGGGAAGCATGTTAACTTCAGTGCACATCAGATCTACAGCGCTCTTCTATCTACATGAAGAGAAAACAACCTTGTGTTGGTTTTGATCCGCCCTATGCCCTTGATTTCAAAGGGGGAGAGTGACATGGTGTTTGAATAGGGGGAGAATATCATTATGCTTGGTTGCCATCAAGTCCAAAGGGGGAGATTGTTGGCAATATGATGCAGAGTGTTGTCCTTGATGGCAACCCACTTGATGAAGTTGTCCTTAATTCTTGATGAGTTTATTAATGATGTAAATCTGATGTTCTACAAGTAGCTCAGAAGTACCAGAGAAAGAAATATCAGTAAGGGCCAGAAAAATGATGAAACGTGTGTGTCACAAAGCATACGCGGATTTGTTTAGGAGAAGTAGCATATGCACGCGGAAAAGTACATGCCAAGTCGTGTATGCCCTTTTGCGCTCCAAATTTAGAATACCAAGGGGTGTTACCATGGTATTGACCCATTGTATTGAGCGCTTGATTATCTATTTGGTCCCGTCCAGGGATACCATCGGAAGTGGTGTGGTTTTGACTCATGGTATTGATAAAGGCTAAACCTATATAAGGGGAAGAAGATCATTGTGCAAAAGTGTGCATGTGTCTAGGCTTGAAATGAATACTTCACTCTAAAGTTTATCTGGATGGTTGAACTCTGTTCTTAATTGATAGATCTGAATCTATGATGCACCTATGAATATGATGAAGGTTCAAAATTTCTATATCTGGAAATGATGAATCTATAGGATGATTTGAAAAGAAGTATTAAAGACCTGGCGCAAATCTGTTGAAGATATTGAAGAAATCTGGGTAAGTTCATAGATCTGGTCTGTTCTGCAAAGTTTATCTTTTATAGATCTATAGGCAGGTTCATTTCATAAAAAGCGCGTATATACGCGGATCTGTTTAAACAAAGGCGCGTATGAGTAGTTAGGGTTGTTCTGAAAAATGCACAGATGTATACGTGGGCTTGTTTCGTGAAAAGCGCGTGTATACACGGATATGTTTAAACAAAGGCGCGTATGGTATCTAAACTTATAGTTTCTCAAGGTTGAATGTGATTCTGCATATCTATTCTGAAGTCTGGGTTATCTCTGATATTCTGGTTACAATGGTTTCACTGTTCTGTTGGAAGCAATGGGAAAAGCATGTTTGTTGATAAGTGAAGGGTTGTGTTGAAGCTGTTTTGATCCAGTTTTAAAATTGATGAAACGTGGTCTGCAGTGGTGCTGAGGGTCGAAGCCTTCAGTCAGGGGGTTGTAGCTCCCTTCCAGGAGAGGCTGGTAAATGAGTACAGGGGTTTGTAGCTCCCTTCCAGTAGAGGCTGGTAAACGAGAGAAGGTTGTAGCCTTCTGCAGGTGGGTGCCTGCGTGCTGGTATGAGTCTACGCCAGTACATGGTTTTAAGAAGTTTTCTTTATAATAAATATTGAAGATAGAGATGACGTCAACGGTGGTTTTCTCCCGAATTGGGTTTCCACCTAAAATCCTGGTGTTCATGTGTGTTTCTTATGTGTGATGATTATTTTGTTCTTTCTGCACCTGTTTACTGTTTTCTAAAACATCTGATGAATGAATAATGCAATGATCTAAGTTAAGAATTGAATGCATAATTATATTTCTGGACATACACGAGTTCTGTAAAGGATATCCGCGTATATACGCGAGTTGGCTTCAAGAAAGTAGCGTATGGGTTTTTAGAAAGGAAAAAGTAAAAAGGTTTTATTGTCTGCACTAAATAATGATTCACCCCCCGTCTCAGTATTTTTCCCAACAATTGGTTTCAGAGCAGGTCCTTCTAAAAAAGCTTAGCCGCTAGAAGGAAGATCAAGCAAGATGAGCAATCAAGAGGGAACAACATCTATCAAGCCTCCGCTCTTCAACGAAAGTAATTTAATCTTCTGGAAAATGAGGATGAGATCCTATCTTCAGTCTATGGGAGCAGATGTATGAGCCATTGTTGAATAAGGATATCAATATCCAGCTGCTACACCAACAGATCCAACTGAAAGGAAGAATTATGAATCAAATGCAAAAGCGGTCAATGTTATAACAGGAAGTCTAACTGAATCATAATTTTTCAAAGTCATGTAGCTGAATACATCAAAGGAGATATGGGACAAAATCATTTTAAGTTATGAAGGTGATACAAAGGTAAAAAGTGCAAAACTCCAAACTCTCAGAATTGAATATGAAAATTTAAAGATGCATAGTGATGAGAGTATTGCCAGTTTCTTTTTACGTCTTGATGATGTTTTAAATCGTATGAAAAATTTGGGAGAAACAATAACCGAAGCTACTTTGGTTGAGAAAATTTTAAGATCACTAACGGCAAAATTTGAGTCAAAAGTTTCTGCTCTTGGAGAAAAACAGGATCTTGAAAATCTTACCGTGGTGCAACTTCATGGGATACTGACCGCATATGAAATGAGGAAAGGAGGACCATCGAAAGTCAAAGAAGCTGTTTTTAGAGCTTCTACAAAAACGAAAGAAGTACAAGAAGTAGAAGGGTCAGAATATATCTTAGAAGAAGATGAGGCAAATTTTGTAAAGAAACTACAACTTGGCACAGGACGATTCAGAGGTAAGCTTCCCTTCAAATGTTTTGAGTGTGGAAGAGTTGGTCATTATGCTACTAAATGTCCTCATAAAGAAACACCTGCAAAAGGGAAGGAAGTAGCAAGAAGGAATAAGAATCGGTTTAACACTAGAAAAAGTTACTATACTCATGAAGACAGTGATGGGTTATCTGATAGTGAGGAAGAATGTGAACAATATCTTAGACTTCTCATGGCATTTGAATCTAGAGAAGAAAATGATACTTTTGTGGATGCTCTAGAGGACAATGATTTTCTTGAAGAGAACAATCAACTCAAAATACGCTTAGAAGAAAGAAAAATTATCTTAGAAGAATGTAAAATTCTCTTAAAAGAAAGGAAAATAACCATCGAGACTCTGGAAAAGCAGGTTGAAGAAGCAAAGACACTCAATGAGAAATTAGAATGTGAAGTGGTAAGTGTAAGAAAAGAGTTTGAGAAAGTAAATACTCTCAATTTTAAATTTGCTAAAGGATCTGAAACCTTAGATGAGATTATCAAGGTACAATGTTCTCCTCTTATAAAGACAGGTCTTGGATATACTAGAGAATCTTCTCAAGCTTCAGCACCAAATTTTTTAAAAGCAGCTACAGCTGGTTTACAAAATTTTGCCACTCAGCAAGGGAATAAAGAATCTTTACAGGTAAATCATGATCATCTTAATTCAAGGAACACTAACAGGAATATCTCTCAAAGAAACACCAATCAACAGGTAAATTCAAGTAGAAGATTTCATGATCGCAGAAATTTCTTCTTCAATGGACAATGTTTCTCATGTCACAATTTTGGTCATAAGGCTGTTCAATGTGTTGCATATAAAACCATCATGACAAGAAAAGCAAGAAAGAAAAGGAATGATATTGAAGCAAAGAATAATACCTATAACAATACCTATAACAATTTCTCTCCTCTTCTAAATAAAGTTGAATGTAATTATTTCAATAACTTTGGGCATGAAGAATCTGAATGCAGGAGCAAAGTTCAGCCAAAAGAGCATTTTTCTTCAAGTTCCAAAGTATGGAAAAAGAAGGAATTACAAGTTGAAAATTGTGGCATAGCGTTATTTGCAGAAGGTGAAGAAAATGAATGGTACATTGATAGCGGATGCTCAAGACACATGACAGGTGACAAAAACAAACTTCGTGTATATAGTGCTCTAGAAAAGGAAAAGAAAGTTACTTTTGGAAATGATACTCCTTCTATAATTAAAGGAAAAAGGTCTGTGTTTCTAAGAGAAAAGGTGAAGGCTAATGATGTCATGTATGTGGATGGACTAAGGCATAACCTGTTAAGTGTAAGTCAAATGTGTGATCAAGGAACTGAAGTTGTCTTTAGTTCAAAAGAATGTGTGGTTCGTGATCTTGATATAGCTAAAACAATTATAAAAGGAAAAAAGAACTCCAAGCAACCTGTATGTATTGAAGAACTACAAAGAACAATGTTACTTGAGTAAATCCTCAGAAAAATGGCTATGGCATAGAAGGTTGGGGCATCTAAGCTTCTCTCAAATCAACAAATCAAGCAGACTTAATGTTGTTCATGGTCTTCCCAATATTACTCTACCTGAAAGTATCATATGAAAATCCTGTCAATTCGGTAAGCAAACCAGAGTAAAATTTAATGCCAATGAAGGATCATCAAGTAAGCCTCTTGAAATCATTCATACGGACATATGTGGACCTATGAGGAAAAATTCACCACGTGGTGAAGAATACTATATCTTATTTATTGATGATTTCTCTAGAATGTGTTGGATTGGGTTGCTTAAACACAAAGATGAAGCATTTGAGAAATTTCAGAAATTCAAAGCTCTGGTTGAAAATGAATTAGATCTAAAAATCAAGTGTCTTAGATCTGATCGAGGAGAAGAATATACTTCAGATGAATTCCTTAAATTTTGTGAACAACATGGCATAAAAAGACAATTTTCTGTAGCTGGGACTCCACAACAAAATGGCGTAGCAGAAAGAATGAATATAATAGTTCAACAAATGGCTAGAGCCATGCTAGATGATTTCGGAACACTTGACACATTTTGGGAAGAAGCAACACATACAGCAGCAAATATTCTTAACAAGGCACATGTTCGGGTAAACAGTGATAAAACTCCATATGAAATCTGGTATGGTAATCCTCCCACTATGAACCATTTTAGAGTTTTTGGAAGAAGATGTTTTATCAAAAATAATGATGAAAAACTTGGCAAGTTTGAACCCAGAGCAGATGAAGGAATATTTCTTGGATACTCCTCTAGGAGTAGAGCATATGAATGTTACAATAAAATACTTCGAAAGATTGTTGAATGTATTGATGTTGTTATTGATGAGTCTCCTGTAGCTCCAAAAGAAGAAAAACAAACAACAAATGAAGATGATGATGACATATCTCCTTTACATCAAATAGCAATGACATAGATAGTGAAACCAATGAAGAACCTGAAGATGATTTATCTGAAAAAGCTCCATCCAGATATGTTCAAAAGAATCATCCAGAATCTCAAATTTTGGGAGATAAGGGATCAGGTGTACAAGCCAGAAGGACTCTTGTTGGATCTTCTAGCTATCTGGCATTTCTGTCCACTATTGAACCACACAATGTCAATCAAGCTAGCAAAGATGGATGTTGGATTCAAGCCATAAATGAAGAGCTTGATCAAATTGAAAATAATAATACTTGGGAATTAGTCCCAAGACCCCTTGACAAAAATGTCATTGGAACCAAATGGATATTTAAAAACAAGTTAAATGAGAATGGGGAAGTGATAAGAAATAAAGCTAGACTTTTTTGCAAAGGATATGCTCAACAAGAAGGTATAGACTTTGAAGAAACTTTTTCTCCTGTAGCTAGACTTGAAGCCATAAGAATGTTTCTTGCCTTCTCAAGCTTCCAACAAATCAAAGTTTATCAAATGGATGTTAAATCTGCATTTCTCAATGGCGATCTAGAAGAAGAAGTTTATATAGAACAACCAGAAGGATTCATTTTGGGAAATGATGAAAAACTTGTTTGTAGACTTAAAAAGGCTCGATATGGTCTCAAACAAGCTCCAAGGGCATGGTACTATCGTCTTGACAAATATCTTCATCAACAAGGATTTTCAAAAGGGTCTGCTGATAGCAACTTATACACAAAAACTGAAAATGACAAACTATTGATTATGGTTGTATATGTTGATGATATCATTTTTGGAAGTAATAAAGAGTCTATGAGTCAGAAATTTGCTTCTGATATGCAGCAAGAATTTGAAATGTCTTTTCTTGGGGAACTAACATTCTTTCTTGGCTTGCAAGTGCAACAAGCAATAGATGGCATATTCTTATCACAAACAAAATATCTTAAGCAAATTCTGAAGAAGTATGGTATGGAAGAGTGCAAACCTGTAAGTACACCAATGGTAACCGGATGTAATCTTAGTTCTCATGATGATTCTCCCACAGTGAATCAACCAGAATACATATCTATGATAGGAAGTCTACTTTATCTCACTGGGACTAGACCAGACATTATGCATGTAGTTGGTATTGTTGGACGATTCCAAGCTAATCCAAAAGAGTCTCATCTTCAGGCAGTCAAAAGAATATTCAAATATCTACAAGGAACTCAAGACTTTGGACTATGGTATCCAAAGAATGTTGATCTCACTCTTCATGCTTACACTGATGCAGATTGGGCTGGAAATGTTGATGATCGGAAAAGCACTAGTGGCGGTGCATTCTATATGGGGCCCCGGTTAGTATCTTGGTTCAGTAAGAATCAAAACTCTATTGCCTTATCTACAGTAGAAGTAGAATATGTGGCTGCAACATCATGTTGCACTCAAATTCTTTGGATGATGTAAACCTTACAAGACTTTCAAATCAAGTGTTCACCTCCTATCTCCATTATGTGTGATAATACAAGTGCCATCAGTATCTCAAAGAATCCTATTATGCATTCCAAGACCAAGCACATTCCCATCAAGTATCATTTCTTACGTGAACAAGTGCTGAAATTTAAAAGGTAAAGTTGTTACGTTCCTCTGAAAGAACAAGTTGTCGATATTTTTACCAAAACCTCACTCAAAGAAGCATTTGAATATCTCGATAAAAAAGTCGATAGTTTTTCCAGGTAAAAATCGTAATCGTTTTAAATTCAGAAGATTAAATTGGATACACGGGTTTCCTGAAAGAGAGTCGCGTATATACGCGGGTATATACAAAGAAAACCGTGTATGGTTAGTTGCTGACAAATTTTGTTTTAGGTCAGCATTTTTTAGCATGGCTGCAGTACTGTTTGGTATCTCTGATGCTGTATGGTATCTCTGATGATGTTTCAGCTCTTATATTTTTGTTTCATTATCTGATATTGGGTAAAGATGCCTTGATGATTGGTTGTTGAAAGTGTTCAGGGGGAGCAATGTATGATGATTCCCATGGTTGGTTTTGGTAATTCTGGTTATGTTCATTTTTGACAATGCATCTGATGTGACAAAAGAAGACAGGTACAGGTGGTACAGATTCAGGGGGAGAAGAAGGAATGTGAAATTTTTAGTTTTTCACTTTCCATACGCGGGTTTTATGAAGCAAAGTCACATATACACACGAGTTCCAATGGAGACAGAAGCGTATGCTTTTCAATTAAGGAAAACAGTGAGATGGCTCAAGAACAAGAGCACAGTTTCAAGGGGAGCATTAGCCTTGCTGAGTGTAATGCATTGTTGGCATTATGATGATTCTGAAATGTGATCTCTTTTTTGAGGTCTTAAAAAGGTCATATTTGTAATTTGATACCTATGATGTGAAATTGTAATATTCAGACATGTAAGGAATTTTTCAAATGTGTAAACCCACTTGGTTGGGTAGTTGAGTCAAAATGTGTAAACCCACTTGGTTGGGTACTTGAGTCTCATATGTAAATCCACTTGGTTGGATCATTGATGTAATTATGAGTCCTTGGTGATAGGAAAGGTCATAGAGTCATGTACTTCATTGAATTTTGTGTTGAAGTCTCAGCATGAACTCAGAGAGAGCATGGTAACTTCAATGCACATTAGATCTACAGAGCTCTTCTTTATACAAGGAAAGAAAAACCTTGTGTTGATGTTGATCTTCCCTTTGCGCTTGACGTCAAAGGGGGAGAGTAGCATGGTGTTTGAATAAGGGGAGAAATTAATATGCCTAATGCTGTTCTGTCCAAAGGGGGAGATTGTTGGCAACATGATGCAGAGTGTTGTCCTTGATGGCAACCCACTTGATGAAGATGATGGCAACCTACTTAATGAAGTTGTTCTTGATGCTTGATGAGTTTATTAATGATGTAAATCTAATGTTCTACAAGTAGCTCAGAAGTACCAGAGAAATAAATATCAGTAAGGGCCCGAATATTGTTGAACAAGGTGTGTCACAAAGCATACGCGGGTTTTTTTAGAGAAGCAGCGTGTACACCTTGGAAGTACGTTGTCACGTATACCTCTTATGCTCCAAATTTAGAATATCAAGGGGTGTTACCATGGTATTGACCCATTGTATTGAGCGCTTGATTATCTATTTGGTCCCGTCCAGGAATACCATCGGAAGTGGTGTGGTTTTGACTCATGGTATTGATAAAGGCTAAACCTATATAAGGAGAAGAATATCATTGTGCAAAGGTGGGCAGGTGTCTGGGCTTTAAATGAATACTTCCCTCTGAATTTTATCTGTATGGTTGAACTCTGTTCTTAATCGATAGATCTGAATCTATGATGCACCTATGAATATGATGAAGGTTCAAAATCTCTAGATCTGAAAATGATGAATCTCTAGGATGATCTGAAAAGAAGTATTGAAGACCTGGCGCAAATCTGTTGAAGAAATTGAAGAAATCTGGGTAAGGTCATAGATCTGGTCTGTTCTACAAATTTTATCTTTTATAGATCTATATGTGTTCATTTCATAAAAGGCGCGCGTATATACGCGGATCCTGTGTAAACAAAGGCGCATATGAGCAGTAGGTTGTTCGAAAATGCACGTATGTATACCAGACCGTTTAAACAAAGGGCGCGTATGGTATCCCTCGAACTTATAGTTGTTCAAGGTTGAATGTGACCGTACATCTATTTCGAAGTCTCAATATCTCGATATTCGGTTACAAAGGGTTTCACTATTCTCGTTGGAAGCAATGGGAAGAATGTTTGTAGATAACCGAGGAAGAAGAAGTCGTTTTGGATCCGAGGCCTTGAAAATCGATGAAACGTGGTCTATGGGGCAGTGTTGAGGGTCGGAGCCTTCACTGTGGGGTTGTAGCTCTCGAGGAGAGGTCGTTAAACGTACAGGGTCGCAACCTTCTGTGAGGAGGCTGGTAAACGAGTACAAGGGGTTGTAGCTCCCTTCCAGCAGAGGCTGGTAAACGAGAGAAGGTTGTAGCCTTCTACAGGTGGGTGCCTGCGTGCTGGTATGAGTCTGCGCCAGTACATGGTTGTAAGAATTTTTCTTTATAATAAATATTGAAGACAGAGATGACGGCAGCGGTGTTTTTCTCCCGAATTGGATTTCCACCTAAAATCCTGGTGTTCATGTGTGTTGCTTATGTGTGATGATTATTCTGTTCTTTCTGCACCTGTTTACTATTTTCTAAAACATCTGATGAATGAATAATGCAATGATCTAAGTTAAGAATTAAATGCATAATTAGATCTTTGGACATATGCGATTTCTGTAAAGGATATCCGCGTATATACGCGAGTTGGCTTCAGGAAAGTAGCGTATGGGTTTTTAGAAAGGAAAAAGTAAAAAGGTTTTATTGTCTGCACTAAATACTGATTCACCTCCCCTCTCAGTATTTTTCCCAACATACCCCTGGGTAATCATTGGTAAAGTCTGGGTTAGACCTAGGTGATAGGGGGGATGTCAAGTTAACAATTACCTTGGGTAAAAATTTGAGGGGGGAAGAGCTAGAGTGAGCGAGGTTATCTCACTAGCAGATTTGGATGGATTTAGTCAATAATCCCCAAGTCAAGTTTAAGGGGGGAATTGTTAGGTAAACATGACTCGAGGTAGATTCAATGCTGACTAGGGTAAATAATAGTGTTTTTGGGGCACATGGTTTTTTTCACCCATGGTTTTAGCCCATGGTATTGCATATAATGGAGCCTATAAAAGGCTCAAAGGACTTCATTGTAATGTAAGGCCTCGAGGTGAGTGGTGAAGGCTCACTTGGCCGGATTGGTCAGGGTTTTGGCCAATGCTTAATGAAATTTCATTAATATGGGTTTTCCCCAGAGTTTGGGGTTTTTCCATGTTAAACATATGTGTTTATGTTTATGATTTCTTGTTGGTTATGTTTAATTATTCCTCTCGGTAATTATTTATATTCTCCGGTAAATTTTTCTTCACCTCTCCAGGCCCTCCTTAATGAGAGGATTTCTTTGGATTGAATGATCAAGGCATGGTTAGATAAAAAACCTCATACAGTTAAATACCCTCTGGGTGATGACATGTCGTTACTTAACATGGGGTCTAATGTGGGGATTCCCACTGAGGGTCCATTGTTAAAATGGTGCCACCTTGTGGTAGCATGATCACACTCAAGGCCTTATCAACCTCCCATGTGTACCTTAGGTCCCTCCTTGGTCTGTTGTGATTTAAGAAGGGGGTGTCCAAAATGAAGAACTACACGTGTTGACCCCATTTTGATTTTTGGGAAGCTAGAACTGGATATATAGTGGAATCATTGCATAACTCATAGATTAATGTCCTGGTGAGATCCATGTGTAGGGCTTCACGTGGAGAGCTCCATAGGGACATGGTAGTGATCATTTTTATTCCACATAAGGGTCGAAGTAACGTGGAATACCTGTGATGACATGGAAAATCCATTTGGGCTACAATGGGATGGCATTTGGGAGTCCCTTTCTATTGTGGAATTATTAAATTGGTTAGACATCAATTGGGTATAAAATTCAATACAAAAATTAGATTGAGATAAAACTTATATCGTGGAAAATTTCTTAATGAGATGAATGAAATCATGGTATTGGTTTTAAGTTCTCATTATATTGCCAAAAGTATAATTTTTTGACCCCATCTTCATAATATACATTAGAGGTCAATTAAATTCAATAAGTAACACCTCATGTAGCCCAAGATAATACAAACTTGTGGGAGGAAGTGTTATAATAGAGAGAGAGAGGGAGAAAAAGGAGTGTGAAGGGAAAGGGAATATAAAGGTGGGGAATAGGGAATGGGAGAGAGATAGGAATATATGTAGGGATAGGGATAGGGGAAGATGTAGAAATATATATTGAAAGGATAATAGAGTGGGAGGCTTAGGTAAAACAAGAGAGGTAAGGATATAGAATGGATATACACACAGGAATGTAGAAAGGAAAATAAAGATAGATGGGGAAATGTGGGAAAAGAGTGGGACATAAATATGAGAAAGGAAAATACATAGAGATAATGGAATAAGGAAAGAGGGAGAGATAGAGAGATAAATATAAATAGGTAAACATATGGAGAGAAAGAAAGAGAAATATAAAGAGAAAGGACAAGATAGAGTGAGAGAGAGGGAGAGAGAGGGATAAGGAGAAATGTATAATGATAGATGTAGTATAGAGAGATGAGAAAATAAGGAAAGGGAGATAGAGAAATAAACATAGAGACATAGAGATAATGAGAAGAAAGTGGTGTTTGCATTAATATTAGAGGAAATTTCAGCCTAAAAATTATCATGAAATTTTCATATAATTTCCATGTCATAATATGTAAACCAATTAAAATCCTTTAAATTTAAAAAGAGGAACATGTAAATATTTTTAAGGGAAAAGAAGAAAAACTAGTTTTTTAATTGTATTTTTTGCTTATCTCCTTATAGGTTCACTCAAATTTCAAGTGTAGAGAGTTGTTGGATGCAGAATTAAATTTTGCATACAATGAATATGTACTACGCACACTTTTTAGAAGACCGACATTGATAAAAATTAAATATACGTTAAAAAAAATTTAATATATAAATTAAACATATATAGTTTTGATAAAACATAGAACATGATCTTATCCATGGAGATTGATGCTAGTGATATTTCTTAGAAAATAAATTGTGTCTTGTCTTTTAACATAAAATTCTCCATGAATTGGATTGATCTTTTAAACAATATAATATTCTTTCCTTTTTTTGTACATTCTATTATCCCTTTCACAACAAAAATTATCACTGTGAATGCATTACATCATTGTATGCCATAAATCATTTAAATCCAAAGTCTATATCTCAAGAGTTTGTCTGAAATATTCCAAAAAGTTCATTGTAACATTTTCTAAATGCATATCTTGATACATGATTCTTCAGATTATAAAAATATACATATATCTTCTTTTATCACATAATTTTTTATTTTTATTTTTAATCCATATGTATGCATTTTATACAACTATTAATGAAAGTATTTATATTCCTTCAGCGTATATATATATATATATATATATATATATATATATATATATATATATATATATATATATATATATATATGAGAAAAAAGAACTTCTTACGTGTTTTTATTTCTATTATAATGGTTGTTTACTATCTCTATACCATTACTAACATATTTTCTAAAAATTATCCCAATTTTCCTCATAGTTATCTAAATTTTTCTATAGTGTCATATGCAAAAGAGGTCTCGTGAACCAAATCTTAATAAACCATTCTCTTATCATAAAAGTATTAAAAAATAACTCTAAAAGATTTAGAAGTGTGTTTTCTTTTTTTCTAAGAGTAAAATAAAATAAAGTTTGTTTCAATATCTAGTTTGATAAATTCATTCTTTCCATGTTCCTCCCAACCACAACTTTTAGTAACATTAATACCTCTTTTTTACAACCACATTCCCCAATCCCACTTTAATGTTATACAAATAATTTATCCTTGCTTCTTCACATTCTTGATCTCCACTTTTCCCTTCTCAGTTATAATTCTTCATTTCTTGAAACTTATTCCTAACACCATATCTTATTTATATTTAACAGAATTAGTTTATTTTCCTCATGCACCATGAACAAGGTTTTTCCATGCTACTATAAGCATAATATATGAGAAAATTAAGCTTTTATTAATTTTTCCTAATTTCATGCTAACACTAAAAACAATTTCCTCAAAATACATCACCACTAAATCTTTTTACAACTTAGAGTGTTTTCTTTTTTACATGTGGTTTATATAGGAAGTTATCAAACCTTATTTCTGAATTTCATTATTTGTAATATTTAAATAATTAACATATTCTTTAAAGAACTAAATATTTTTACAACATAGAGTGTTTTCTTTTTTACATGTGGTTTTTATAAAAAGTTATCAAACCTTATTTCTGAATTTCTTTATTTTTAATATTTAAATAATTAACATCTTCTTTAAAGAACTAATAATTGTACGATTATTTTATTCTAATAAAACAAACCATAGTAAACTATTTTCATATGGGGCATCACATATATATTATCCCTCTCTGTACCAGACAATGGTGATAAGATACATACATCCTCCCCTACATATTCTAGGATAATCTCTTCACATTCATGAAAATAATATCACCCATGGACATACCTTCACCCTTCACTTGTTGATTTTGTCTTTTACCAGAATTGTGATGAAAGGCCTAGCTCCATCTCTAAATATCTTACTTATGTTTAAAATTCTTATAACATAGACACACCACCACTAAAATAAAAAAATATTTTCTCCAAATGAAGAGTTATTACTGTACAAAATATTGATCTTATTATAACATACAAATATATTCAGATCCAAGCATTAGGTATCAACACATAGTACCACCATTATGGGAAATATATAGTGTATCATACATTAATCAAAATAGAAATTTCCTACAATTATAAATCAATAAAAATTAGTTTCTTGCTATATACCTTGGTTATTTTTCATCCTTGACTCACATTCTCTTAATAATCTTGTCACAATAATACAAAGAAATACTAGTAAGAAATCCACTAGCATAATGGTATTAACTAGTGTCTATATTTTTGTCTCTCCCCTTGAAGGGTCTTATTACCTAGGCTTCTGATATATCTAGGAGGGTGAATATGGACACATATTTCCAAGAGATATTAGGCTTAGGCTTCAATTACTGAACCCATGCTAAGTATACTATACTACTTTGAATTCAGCATTTTCGTAATAGTGTTGTATCGCTACCTTTGAACCCTCATCACCTCCATTTCCCCCTTTCCAAATAAGATAGAGTGATGCATATCTATATTCCTATGGATTTGGATCAATGGGACATGAAAATGTGTCTCTCTAGGGATTTGGGAGTGGTATCTCAACTCTGAGCTGATGTTAGCTAAGACAAGGGTGAATAGGAAACATGGGGGATGAGAGAGAGAGATATGACGACATACAAGGGGAAAGAGAGAAAGGGATGTGGATAGAGATAAAAGTAGGAAAAAAGGGGTGCGAAGGAGAGAGATTGTAGAGGGAGAAAGGAGGGAGAAAGACGATGGGGTGGAGAGAAGTAGGGAGAGAGAAATGGTGATAAAGGGAAAAGGAGAAGGGGATTAGAGATTGGAGGAAAAAGAAAGAGTAATAGGAGAAGGAAGGGAGAGATGGGGAATAGGGCAAAAATGTAGAGGTAGAAAGAGGGATAGAGAGAGGATGAGTGATAGAAACAGGTGCAGAAAGGGGTAGAGAAAGAGGGTCTTACAAAAATAGAGAGGAGGGAATATATATATATATATATATATATATATATATATATTGAGAGAGAGATAAAATTAATGGGACATAGGGATATAGATAGGTTGATGAGGAGCGGAAAGGAAGAGGTGGGAAATAGGGAATGGGAGAGAGAAAAATAATATAAGGGATGGGGAGAAGGGGGTTTGATGAGGATAGGGCTGGGAAACTTATCCTTCTCTCTACTATATTCCTATGTGTTTATGTTCCATTTCCTTTCTTATTTTCCATTTTTCTCTTTGTACAACTCAAATAATTGAAAAAAAACTATGAATATTACAATTTTGATAATCTTTAGTTGCAATAATAATTCTAAAATGAAAAATAACATTAATATCTTTAATATCTATATAAATTATAAAGTCAATATAAATATAATTAAATTATGTTATATAAAAAAATATAAATAAACAATATTATATAAACAAAATATAAATACAACTGCACATTAGTTTTCATCATTACTAAATAGTAATATCAAAACTATCATCAACTGAATAACAATACTAAAATAAAAATAACACCAGCTTTAATAAAAATAATAATAATAATACCTAACATCTAAAAATACTAATATGAAATGAATAATAATACATAACTAAATTTTTTCCACTAAATATATTGACATAGCTAATTCCACATAAATCATTATTCAAAACACAGTTCCATTACACACATTTGGTATAGAGCGAGAGTCAATGTATACATAGAGATCTATTTATTGTTAAAATAGGTGTATGACATAAATAGATATATAACACGACAATGGTAAGTAATATTATTTTATACCAATAACATATATACTTATAAAACAAAACAAAAAATATAATAGTTATGCAGGTTTCACAATAAATGAAACCAACCTACACTATAAAAATATAATATTATAATACAATTTTTTATTATATCATAATTATACTATGTTTATTTGGGAATGTTATAGATGAAGTTTCCAAAGTATTTTGGACATATTTTTGAATTAAATGTGATGGGATTTGATTAAAAAATTTGTAAATTATGTATAGTCTAATTTAAGTGTCGAAAAAGTTATTTAAAATATTGACTTTATTTATATATTTAAAAAATAATTTTAAGTATTAAAAAAATTAAAATAGTTATACAATTTTATTCAAAATTCCGAAGTAAAATAATTAGATAACACTTTTTCAGAAAAAAAATTAAAAATTTTAATTTAATTATCAATTATTAGTAAATGAATAATAAAAATTTAATCTATATAAAATATTTAAAAATAAAAAATCTATAATAATCGCAAATTAAAAATTAAAGTTTATCTTAAAAATAATTATGTCCTTTCACTCCTATTAATTAAATTATTTCAAATTTATTTTAAAAATAATGGTATCCGTTCTATTTACTAAAAGTTGAAAAAAAAAAAAAAAAATCTGACTCGAGGATCAAGATACTTACAGTTATGGGAAAATAAACTCCTAAACATTTTCAAAAACATAACTTAATGCACGCCATAGATACCGGCTGCAAAAATGAATCTCTATGCGTTCAGGTTAATAGTTTCTAGACCCACCAAGAGAAGTTGGAGACCTCTATCTCGTGATTATTTTGTAGCAGTGTGTGGACTCCATGGCTAACATATATGATAATTTATTCCGTCAATGGAAATGGTTAACAACTTCCTGTACAGGGTATATTTTGAATTCATAACATATCAATAAATTATCTCCGAACAATTATTTTACAGGATATATTTTGAATTCATACCATATGAATAAATTATCTCCGAGCAATTATTTTGTTAATAAATGCCGTCAGTTTACCGATGACTTCTGTCTGCTTCACTCGGAATATAATGGAGAAACGAATAAATAAGTGCAGAAATGCCAATACTCTATGCTTCGTAGAGATCGATACATGGAAATGCGCGAACAAAGCAACGTGGATGTGCTGGCTAACGCATACTAGGTCATCGATTCCACCATCTTCTGTAATTAGTTGTTGAATTCCTAGCGGATCAGATACTCTCAGCACCGAAAAAACCTATCTGGAAACTCCCATTGTTATGAATCTACAGTTCCAACTTCACTGTTGATTTTCTATATAAACCATCTCCATCCCTTTCACATTGCACTCCATCACTGTGTATACCTCCTCATGTTGCCAGACATGGCAGGGACTAATTCCGCCTTCCTGCTCACCTTTTTCGCAATCATATGCCTCCACTTATATAACTGTGGGGCTGCTTACTATCCACCGTCTCCAGTTTCAAAATCCCCTCCCAAGCCCATCGAATTCCCCTCTCCAGTGCACAAATCTCCTCCCCCGCCCATATATTCTCCCCCTTTCTACAAATCTCCTCCGAAGCCAACAGTGTCTCCGCCTCCACTTCACAAATATCCTCCTACAGAAAACGAATCTCATCATCCCGTTCACAAACATCACCATCATCATCATGAGGAAGAGCATAAATATCCTCCTTTTCACAAGTCTCCACCCAAGCATGTAGTGATTCCTCCCCCTGTTCACAAATCTCCTCCCAAGCCCATAGAGTATCATCCCCCTGTTCACAAATCTCCTCCCAAGCGCATTGAATACCCTCCTCCTGTTCACAAATTTCCTCCCCCGGAGTACAAATCCCCTCCAAAGCCGAAGGCAATGCCTCCTCCACTGCATCACTCTCCTCCCATTTACAAATCCCCCCCACACTACAAATTTCCTCCTCCTCATCATGCTTACTGATAAAGGTACATTTGTCTAATGCATGTATTTCATTGATGTCATTGGTTGTTTTTATGAAATTGAGTTTAATGATCCTCATTGTACTAATCTAATCTAATCTCCTTGAATTTGCAGGGACGGCATTATAAACCTGTTTTTTCGAATAATCGTACTTGCTTCTACGATGGTACCATATGCATGCACTGGTTTATTAATGTCATCATATATATATTGGTCGTGTTGGATCAATTCTTCCGCTTCAGTTTATGTGTGTTTCAAGTCTTGAAGTTCGTCGCCTTTCGCAAATAACTTGTAAGAATATGTCTCTTTCGCAATAAAATATCCAGTGTCTCATTTTTGTGTAAATTTTCTCTCTGGAATGCATATGTGGTGAATCGAAGGATGGGCAGAGACGTCTGGAGAATAACGTGATCGATTGCTAGTGATATCTTATCTTAAAATGTTAAAATAAAGTGGCATATGGAAGATTATGGAATATTGGTGCCATATATGGTAGAGGGAAATAATTTGGCATATAGAAGATTGATCTTAAAATAAATTGGCATAGGGCAGACTCAAATTCTTTCACGCATAAAAAATCGAAATAGTTTTTTTTACTATGGATCTTTTACAATTTTTATTTTCAATTATGTAATTTGAAAAATAAAATAGATTACATGTTTTTTTAATGAGTTGAATTTATTTATACATTTAGAAATATATTTTAAATAATTAAATTTATGATGTTATTAATTTTTTTTTTTTAAATAATAAACAAATGAGTTATACATAAAACTTGGTACAACTTATTTTTTTAATGATATCTCATTGTAATAGGTTAACTTAAATTGATATATGGAAAATTGATTTAAAAAAAATTTGCAGTATTCTAATTGTTTGATGTTATTTTGGGATATTTTTTCTAATGGGATGTTTTTGTTTTTTTAATGCTGTAGTCTAACCCAACTAGCTGTAGGAATCACTTTGAAAATCATGAAAATTCAGATAAGACTTTAACAAATCCGGTGAATTTTTCTAAATCCATGTTATAATTATCAAAGTTCAATATCTTAGGTGTCCCACAGATTTTTGATGGTGTTGAATCCATTTCAATGTCAAACCATGATTTAAACACCGTCATAAAGATTTCGAAAAACGGTTCGATCGCCAATTTTGACCGTCCGGCAATTCCTCCGGCCCGTTAGACCACTCCTTTTTTAATTGTTTCAGCATAGTTTTGTCTAAAATTTTTTATTGATGTTATAGAATTTTTATTTTTAGCTATATAATATGAAAGAATAAAATAATTTATGTTTTTGATAAATTAAATCTATTTATTAAAAAATAAAAAAAATAAAAAAACATTTTAAACAATGAAATTTATTTAAAATAATAATAAAATAACTCACACTTAAACCGGTGCAACTTTGCTATTAATATCTTGTCTTAAAATGTTAAAATAAATTGCCATATAGAAGGTTGATTTTCAAATAAATTAGCATATCGAAAACTGCAATATTTTACTGTATTCTTAATTCTTAATTGCTAGATGTTTTTTTCCTATATTTTTTAAAATAATTTAATTAATTTATGTTTTTTATTTTTGTGGTATTTTTTCAAGTCAAAATATTTGTTTTTAGGATTGTAATTTGCATAAGTAAAATAGTTTATGGGGTTTTCAATGAGCTAAATCTATTTCTACATCCAAAAACACAATTTAAAGAATGAAATTCAGTATTTAAAAAATAAAAATAAAAAAAATAAATATCATCAAATTTTCAAAAAATAATAAACAAATGACTCACATGCAAAGCGAGGTTCAACTAACCCGCCTGCTTCGGTCGCTTTAAAGTTCTCACAGTCAATTATATTTTCATCGGTCCGTTCATTCTGTGGAAAGCTCCCTAATTTAACAATTAAGAACGTTATCACTTACAATACAAATACATATACAAGTTTCTGGTAGCTGATTGAATTGTGTTATTAAAGTCAAATGGAGAATTACCTTTGATCACGCGAAATCTCTCACACAAAACGAAGTGAAATCGCTCGGTCCGTTTAGTTCGCAGGAAAGATCCTACCGATAATATTTATTAGATTTATCACTATAGTACACGCTTCCCGTGGCTCATCAAACCGCGTTATTGAAGTCTAGAGGATGGTATTTATTTATTTCTTAATGGAGTATGGAGGGCGAGGAATTGCCCCGACAGCTAAAATTGATTGGAATTTGAGTATTTTTTTTTTTTTTAAGAAATCTTGCAATAGCAATGTTTGAAATAGTGGAAATAGATTTAGCACCATCAAAAACCTCTAAGGCACTTACAATATTAAAGTTTGATAACTATAAATTGGATTTACAAAAATCCATGGTGGATTTTCTTAAAATCTTAACAAAATTTCCATGTTTTCAGGACAAGAAAACAGTCTAATTAAACTAAGGTTTTTTTAATGGAAATAATTGATAAACATTCTATTTGTTACTAGAAGATTTGATTTGAAATTAAGAAAGTTAAACTGACACTATACCCCTCAATCTACCAAAACAACGAAAGGACTATCAAACACTTCCTATGCAAAGAGCCACACTAAAATAAAATAGAACAGAATGGATGGATGTTGATATTTTATTTATTTCAATCATATTTACAAACAAAGATATTTTATTTATTTCAAGCATGCTGATGTTTGCATTAAGGTAGGTGTTTTAGACATTATTTATTTAATTTTTTTTAATATCGTGGGAAAATTTATCATAACTAGGTTGTCAAACCAGTTGTTGGGATAGTTATTTTTTGTTTCAATGTGCTAATGCTGAATCATCTCCTTGTCCTTTATTCATGGAAAACCATGGAAAACCATGTCACTTGGAACACCAAATATCTTTGGATCTTGTGATAAAAGAAGATAAACTCTTAACCAAAAAAAGTAATTTTAAGCCATACTAGAGGCCCAAATACCCTCAACAATATATATAAAGTACCATATTAATGTTGAATTAAATTTTAAAAAAATAAAAAAATGAAAAGAAAAACAAAAAAAAACACTTTCATTTTATTTTTAACTCTCACCAATCAATTTTTTACTTTTTATCGTTCAAGATTTAGCTTTTTTATATATTCAAAACATTTATTTTACTTTCAAAATTAAATGAAACTCAAAAGTTAGATATATTATTTTTTTAATAGTTCTAAAATTCAAATAAACTTTAAAATAGATTTTATAGTTGATATTAATATTAAAAACCTATTTCACAAATTATAAGTTATATCTAGAAAGTAATATATAAAAATATTAGTATTTATAATTGATTTATAATTTTATATTTATGTTGTTATTTAATATATTTAAAATTAATAATTAAGAGTTTTTTTAAGATTTATGGTTAAATGTAACATTAGTAATGACGTATTTAATATTATGAATTAATTGAGGATTATATATGATATTATTATTGATTTGGATTCCTTATCTATTTTGATGTTTTGAGAGTGAAAAAAGTGGAAGAATGAGTTCATAGTAACATTTTTACTAGGTGGACCATTTTTTAAATATTAAGGTTTGAAACTTTTTGAGAATAATTTGACTTAAATGACATTTTTTTTTGGGTGGGGAGGACCTTTTTAATGAACCTAACATCACATCAATTAGAGTGTGAACGCAAAATTCATGCCACTTAAAAGTTGACCTTCCTCTTTTGTCCACCATGATTGGAGATCATATCACATCAACCCCATTATTCATTGAAAAGGGCTTAGTCATGTAATCATGATGAATAAGCCTCTAGAAGAGTCCATATTGTAACTCTATTTAAGAGTTGAAGTAGTCAAACTTAACCTCTAGTAGGTTATCAATTTGTGTAATAATTGAGCCACTAGGAGGAAAAGGGGTTCCATTCTATTCGGGTGCATTTTTTTCCATAGATTAGTAGAGTAGATAAGAGTGGATAGGGAAAGAGTAAACATAGAATATTTGTGTATTGTAGTATCCCATGAGACAAAAGCCTCACTTATTTGTACTTTCATCCATTTTCTATTTAAAGAAAAAGAGTAGAGAAACCACACCATCTAGTTGGGTTTTCATCCAAAAGGGGTTCTTAGGTTATATCTTAAGTTAATTTTGTGGTTTGTGAGTTTTATTTAATTTTTCTCTAATTTCTACATAGTTATAGTTTGCATGCATATGCAATAAAAAAAGATTAACAAATCCAAAAATCTATGGAGATATAAGCCATCTTAGTGTGGATTTTATATTTAATCATAAATTTATCACATTTTTTGTGATGAAATATTAAGTGGAATATCCATCATAGTTTATGAATCATATTGCTATCAGAGCATGTTTCTCTCGGTATATTAGGGAGAGTTGTAAGGAATCCAAATGAGTTAATTTGAAATTCACAAAAATCTAGTCATGGCCAACAAATTTCTGAATAACACTCATGATGTAACAAATGAGAGCTTTATAATACTAGAAACACAAGTCGTAGATATAAATCATAAAATGAACCTCCTCATGGAAGCCCTCACTAATAATATTGAGTTATTTGAAGAAGATGGAGGTTCTAACGAAAAAGTATGGTCAAGGGGGGGCGATTAAGAGATCGAGAAGAAATAGACAAGGAACCACAGAAAGAACTTAAAAAATATCAACCTAGTTCAAGTGTAGTGAACCATTGATAGTCCATGTTAAAAATGGAAGTGAAGGTCAAAATCAAGTTGTATGAATGTGTGATTGACGCTTTGAAGCTAAATTACTAGTTACAACAATTAAAAGTATATTTAATTGTTTATTATATAGGGGAAGAACATAATATTTCATTTTCTCAACTTTAATTAAAGGATCATGTGTTGACCTGGGGGAAATGCTACACAGAAACCTCGATGTTAGAGTTAGGTCCTAAGATGATTAAGAAGGAGAACTTCAAAACCCTCATAAAGTTACAATTTTACTCTATCGCTTATGTAGAGGACTAGTGGATCCAATGGAATTACTTCAAGTGTAAACAAGGACAATGTGTACTAAAGTATGTCACAAAGTTAAAAAAAAATGGCTATAATGTTCATTATCTCCCTATAAAACCATAATGTACTCCTCAAGTACATCTGAGGTCTAAATGACGATCTACGAAAGAAATAAATGTTGTTAAATTCTACATTGGTGGATGAGACATAACTGCATACATAATACATAGAAAAAATAGGCCAGAAGAAAGGTAAATAAAGTGTGTCGAAGGAGAAGGAGCACTAGGAAACTTATAAGTAGGGAAAAAAGAAGTGGAAAACGGGAAAATATGAGGATGTAAGAAACGAAGAAAATATTAGCGGGGGGTGAGTGGGGGAGTGAATTAGTGTTGTGACAATTTAAAGCTTTCTTTCCCAAATAAAGAATACTTAGCACCAACCGTTTTAATCAATACTATATCATACCCATAAATCAATTGACAAGATATAATGTGGAAACTTAATTGGGAAGACCACCAATGTTTTTGTATTATAATGCCTTTAATCCACAACTTGTATTACATCAATCTTGTAGGCTCTGACCTACTTGAAAGCTCCAACCCTCAATCTTGTGTAATATCCAACTTGTTGGTTTCTAAAGCTCTGAACTAAAGGAAGCTCATACTCCCTAATGTATCAGTTTCTACTCAAAGGAAGATCCTACTCCCTAATATATTAGTTTCTACTCAGAAGAAACTCCGGCTCCCTAATATGGAAACTCCAATTTGCTTGACCTTATTTATTCCTCTTTCATACTATTTTCAAAGTAATATCACGAGGGTATTTCTTCTTCAAAATAATTATTTGTCTCTCACACACCTCTTATTCCAATCAATTACTCAAAAAATAAAATAAAAAATCCAACATCGATTCAATATGTTTCTACGATCTCTGCTTCATGTCTCATATTTCTAATGAAATTATTATTAGAAATAATATGGGATGATATATTTATAATTAAGCTTTTTTCAACTTCAACTCTTAATTTTCATTTAACTAATGGTTTGATCTTGTTTGCTTTTTTTTTCCAAGTTTGTTTAGTCATCTTGCTATGTACAATTTGTCTTCAATATTTGGCGATTAAAAACTGAGTTTAATTGATAATTTTTGAAACCATAGAATGTTACATGTTTTAGGAGAGGTCTTAACTGCAACTCTATCTTTAGTTAGCTGGAAAATTTGGCAAAAACCACCGAATTTGGCATATGCATGGAGACCAGATTATAGAGTTGGTTATACAGTGCCCGAAGCACCTTTTATATGAAGACTATAAACTAGTTAAAGCCTATTGTGCTCTTACCATATATCCAAACCCTTGTAAAGCCAAATTCATGATTCTGGAGCGATGTTAGCCCTTTATACCTCAAGCCATATTTTCTACGTACCGCCTACTTGACACATCAATCAAGTCTCTAAATCGGTCATAAAACCCTTTTCATATGCTCATAATGCTTCACACAACCCTAAGTCCTAAAGTGCTTAATAAACTGCAACCAACACATATCTCATAACACATAAAATCATTACAAAGCTTGATCCTGACACTACTTCCATTATACTGATGGAATGGAAATTTATTGCTAAACTTCTATCTTGATCCATTAATCTTAATCTCATTCCCCCATCTATCTCATTTCAAAGGCATCAAGAACCCCTTTAAAAATGGGGTGACACATGAAAATTCATGTCAGTAGACAAAGAGGTTACCCATTTCTTATTCCCGTCTCTTAGGAATTTCCACATTGGCACTTCAAAAGACATTAAGATGTTTAGAAATGAGACGAGATGTGAAATTTCATGCCAATAGACAGATAAGTTTCCCATATCTTAGTATCATATCTCATCCATTTCCTCTCCATGGAATTTCAAAAACCACTAAGGAGAGATGTGTCATGCCTATGTCACCCTCTACAATGTGTCCAACACTGGGGTTTCATGTGTCATGCATTCTTGGCCAACTTGGAAACCTAAATATGCTTAATCTACATGTCGTGTGTCGTTGTCGTGGAATACCACATCATCTATAGCTAAAATCATGTTGATGTCATCTTAGGCTCTGAGATTAATGACATCATCTTGGGCTCCTAGACTGTTGATATCAGCTCGAGCCACTACTCACATCATCATGCCACCATGGCATATTATCATTGATCCACCTTTCTTTCAAAAATTGATCCATGTTGCCTCATCCAACCAACATAATTGAACCATGTTTCCTTATTCAATTTCATATGTATAGAGGCAAGGGGGGTTTTGGACTTATGCCTTTTGTAAAAATTTTCATAAATATTTTTATGTCCAAGATCCACGTTTTGACGGGGAAATACATGAAATAAAAATAACACTTAATGGGTAAATCTCCATCTTTGCCTCATGACATTGCAACTCTAGGATATTAGCACAATGCATCATTTTAAAAAAGGGTTGAGACATAGAAATAGGTGTGGGAGTTAACATGAACAAGATCTTGTCTCAGTCTTGGTACCTTGGTTCCTCTCAAACACTACACCATCTTAAAAAGGGATGAGACATAAAATGTTAGTGTGAATTGTCATGTTAGCTAATAAGGATAGGAAGCTTTAGGCACAAAAAATAGTGCTCATAAACTTTACTGATATGAAAAGGGTCGAGGAGATATACGTATTCCCTAGTGGAACTCAACCCTCATGCACAATTATGTGGCCTTTAACATATAGTGGTGTGGTCCCTCATCATATTTAATATGGTCCTTTGTATTCTAATTAATTTTTTCAAATGAAAATTAACAAAGTATTTTGTTACCAACATGACCTGTGGCACAAGTTTCAATGTTCTCCAGAACTATGAGGCATGAAACCATGCTAAACTTCAAACCTTTAACATGTAAACTTTGACTAGCCATAAATTTTGATCTAGAGATTTTTTTCCATAGTGTTATACACCATTGCAAATATATTTCTAAGCACTCTCCATCTAGACAATTTGCAGAAAAAATTAATAATATATCCTATACTTAAAATGGATCCAAATATTAGCCTCTTAGTCAACATTTATCATCAAGAATAATGCTTCCTCATCAAATTTGACATCAATGACAACACACAGTAATAGCATTATCCCCATTTGGAATTGATGGAAACACACACAAAAATTATCAACCATAAATTAAATAATTAACCGGGTATAGCAATATGGCACACAAGATAAACTTGAGCATGAAAACACTTATTAAATAAATATTCCCCCCTTTTGGTCATTCTTCCTTTTCTTGTGGAAGTTGCAACTAGCCTCATGAAATCCAAACTCATTAGTAACAAATATCTAATATTTGATCATTCTCGCCCTTTCAGATCAATGTAACACCCCTAGTTTTATGTTTTTCAAGTTAGACATTTGAGCTTAAGTCCAAAGGGGAGAGGACCCCAATGGATAGTTGTTGTGTGGATGTAGTTAATTATTTATTTATGAAAAATAAATAAAATGTTTTGTGTGCACTATGAATAAATGATATTTTTGAGATCACTTGCCTAATCCACGAGGTATGGAAAAAGTTTAGGACTTTCCCCAAAATCTTTCAAAAATACTTGAAAGAATTTATTTCTAAATTAGATTTTTGAGGAAAAATCTAAATTTCCCCAATGATGAGGAAAGTAGTTGGGAAGAGGTAAAAAGCTAGAAAATCAGAAAGCAGCTTTAAAGTCCCTAAATAAGGTAAGCCTAGGAAAATAGGAATAAAGCATCCTGAAATTCTGGATGCAGAATTGGAAACAAGCTTTGGGGAGAGCATAGCTTAAATAAGCTACTCAAAAACAGATTGAGGTTGGTCTGTTCTGGGAGAGGATCTCAGCTTAGGGGTGAGTTCTGGAGACAGAAGAACTCTAAGGTTGGGAGGATTGGTCATAGAATAAAATTGGTATGCACATTGAATTTATAATATTCTGCTATTGATACTAATTATGATAGTTTAGATTTTAGCTATGATTGAAAATTGAAATTTGTATACTGTATAGGTTAAATTCCTACATTTAACAGAATATTTTAGAAGAAATTAATCCTCTAAATTCTGTATAGTTGTAGAAATAGCAATTATGGGGAATATGAACCAGAATTTCTAAACCTAGTATTGGCTTAAATCTGGAGATATTTAATACTCCCATAATTATTTCAAGTTGTATCTGTAATCTGCTTCTATAGTTACATATTTATCTATGTATGAACAAGAAGAGATAGATTTTAAAAAAAAGAAAAAGAAAAAAAAGATAACTCCATTATGAATTTAACAATAAATACAGATCAAATTCAATATCATTCCTGAAAAGAAAAACTGCTGGAATTCATGCACATAAATTGAAATTCTGTTTAAGGTAGAATATAAGTTGAACAAAAAAAAAATTAAATTGTCTGTGGCATAAAAATAATGTATAGTTGTTATCTACAAGAATAAGTATAGAATAACATCAAATTTTATAAATGAACTTAGGAAGTATATATAATGTTACATACTGTAACATTACTATTAGAGAGATTAGAAAAATTCTGTGTTATTGGAATTTAAAATATCAGTAAAATAAATTGAGAAGAAATTACTGTAGAATAAAATTCTCCATATTAGCTAAAATAGGAAAATCTTGTTAACTTATATTAAATATAAAATATGTATGTATGTATACAATTTACATCTACTGGAGAAATTTATACATTGAGGATTTTACTGGAATTTCCTCAGTTGTATTGTAAAACTAGACAATTTAAATAGCTATAATATTATGCGGAAATTATATAGAAATGCAAACAAATCAAATACGTTAATAAATGCCACATTTTCTAAACTCGGTAACTAGAAAAAAATTATTAAAAGGAACATTATACATATATATGTAAACAGATCTTGACAAATTTATACGGATCTGACATAATTATAACGAGGAGTATCAATTACTATTTAAATTCTCATAGTAATTGAACAGAAAATGTAACTAAATTAACAGTGTAAAGTAAATACCATAACGAATTTCAGAAATGAAGCTTAATCGTTAACTGTTAATATAGAGTTAACATCAATAAAATAGTTTTTTTATATATGTATATAGTTGAGAATATATCTGAAAAACCTTTAAGGGAAAAACCCTAAGTCTATTAAAACCCTAATCTTAGAACATTCTGAGATAATATGAATATCATATTCATAAAGAAACCCTCGAGGATTTAACCTGTATATAAATATAGAGAGGGACGATATTAAAAAGCCAAGAGTGATATTGTATTGAACTCTTACATAAATCGAAGCTTTAGAATCGTAAGTCCTCAGACCTATTAAAATGAGGCTGAACGAATTGAAAACCCTACAATACATAATAAGTTGGAATGAGATTTTCGATAGTTAAATGTAAAAATGTATAAAATAAAAATGAATTAAAAATAAGTTAGAAAAGAAACAAAATTTTATTCACCTATTAAACAGAGAAGGATACTTACACAGAAGAAAAATTGGGGAAGAACCCATTAATAATTCTACAAGCCAAGCATTCTGAATCGAACTCCTGGGATGAGCGACTCATTCATCCCAATAACAATTATGAATTGAATTAGTAAATTGAATGATAAGGGATACGATATTCTGCAAAATTATTTGTTGAGTTCAATATATATATATATGCTCACAGAAGAAATCGGGATTTAAAAACCAAAATTTACACTGTATGTATTCACTAATACAAGCTTTAATACAAAAATTATACATCATCAAACTGAAAACCAGAGAGATTAAAAATACTCCTCTGAATATAAGTGAAATGAAGAAATATATAGAGATCGTGAGCAATATAAAACGCATACACTAAAATGTAGACATATGATTCAGCCCTGAATATATATATATATATATATATATATGGGTATATGGCTAACTCCTGGAAACTACCAGTAAACCGATATGTTAAGTAGTGGCTTAAGGATTCTCATGTTAATACCGAAATATCTACCTAAGGTGAAAATGAATATCCAGAACAAAAATCACCCAAATAGAATACAAGACCATTATAATTGTTGCAACGAATAACCAGTCACCATATCATAAATTCTTAAATGTGATTAAGTAGAGAGGCGGTAAATAAAATGCGTATTACCTGGAATAATAAGGACGCAAAGGTTAAGTCCAAAGGCATGGCACACCATAGAGAAACAAGATAGTATAGTCCGCTTGAGACATTCTGTGTGAAAGAGACTAGAGAAACTACTCAAGTAGAAAATGCTCGGAGAATGGAATAGTGTTAAAATGAAAGAATTTATAAGGATTTCCATCACCAAACCCTAATCAACATCTGAGCATACAAGTGGAAAGCATCCAGAAAATCTCCCATAAAACAAGAAGTAATCAATGGATATGACAAAACCCTAATCACATTAATCTTCTTGTGTACCATTGCAGAGATGAACGTAAATGAAAATGCAGAACCGTGGTTTGATAAACGATGAAAATATTTAGTTGCGGGGCTCGAAAAATAGCGTATGGAGAACGCATTTAAGATAAGAGTACTATCCTGAGTAACGAGAAGGACATAGTAATAAGTGGCATCGACACATTTCCAAAGAATTATAATTTGAATCAAACGATATAAATACATAAACTGTTAAGTTAATAAAATGTATGGGGTTTAGATTATTAATTGGAAGTCCAATATAAATCGATGCATATAGTTGACTATAATATAAAACAAATACCATATACTTGAAAAAGAGAAATGGTCATATACGATGCCATCATTTGGAAATATAGAATTTAATAATTTTTAAACGATATAATGGGTTGTATTAATTAAAATAAAAAATGAAAGGTCTATGTAATGAATATGAAAGGTTTGTGTGAATGAAAATTTTATATCTGCAGAGTATGTGCAGTGAACTAAAAAAAAAATGAAATTTGGAAGTTCAATACTTAAAATTTTATTAAAGGTTATCTTTTATAATTATAAGATACACATATGTAAGTAAAAAAAGTAAAAAATAAAATAAATTTGAGGTATATTACAAATGGTATTAGAGCAAGGTTGGAAAACTGGGATGTTTTCTTGTGCTCACTGTTATGAAATTATTATTATTTATTCTTTTTGGAAAAAAAAATAAAAAAATTTACAGATGTTATTCTGTTTTAGTGTAAAAAGGTACTAAACTGAAAAGTCAATGGCTGAAGAAGACGAACTCTTTGTCGATCTGGGTGGTAGAGGTAATACACTAGATCCCAATGCTCCTTTAATGGCTATGTTGCAGAGGTTGCAACGTGATATGGCCGAGCTAAACAGCCACAATGACAGGTTATCATTAGCCAGTGAGGAGCAGGAAAAACTGATAAGGGAATTGAATTCGCGGAACAGCCAAGAAGGTGAAGGTTCCAGAAGGAGGAGAAAAGGCAGGCTCTCAGATGATTCTAAGGAAGATGACACTACTAGACATCAGTCTAAACAAAATAAGGAATTACAGGGTGAATTGCGAAAAATTAAACCTCCCTCCTATGATGGAGAGAAGGAGGAAGATGTTGAGGTGTGGCTGTTGAATATGATTAAGTATTTTTAGGTCTACGAATATGAAAGCTATCTGAGGGCCAGATTATCTATCTACCAGTTGCAAGGTAAGTCTACCTTGTGGTGGGAGGAGACAAAAAAGGTTCATGCCATTGATGAAAAAATAGTGACTTGGGAAGATTTCCAAGTCAATTTTAAAAACAGTTATTTGAATGAATTCTATTATGATGATAAAGAAAAGGATTTCCACGAGCTCATATTGGGACAGCTCACCATAGATGAGTTTTTCACCAAGTTTACAGATATGTTAAGGTATGCTCCTTATATTTGTTAAGAGAAAGCAAAGGTGCAAAGGTTTTTGAACTGTTTGCCTACTGTGTACAAGGAGAAAATAGAGTTCAATAATCCCAAAAATATGGACAAAGTGGTGAGGAAAGCTAGATTATGCTACCAGCAGTTTAAAGGAAGCAGTGAACAAGGGAAAAGCTGCATAAAAAAGGGTGAATTCAAAGGAAATAAATAGAAACCAGCTTATTTGAAGAACTTTGGTAGGGATCATCAGCAGAAGAAATTTAACAAACTAAGGGAAAGTCAAAATGCTCAATCCCAAGTTGGTTCAAAGAAAATAGATGGGGATAATAAGAAGGAAGGAACAGTTAAAATGCGGGAGCCTTTGAAATTTTGGGGTTGCACAGAACCTCATCTGTTGAGGGACTGTCCACACAGAAATATTCAGATGGTTCTGAGAGATAGAGAAGCTATCACAGTGAATGATATAGCAAGGAACATACCCACTACCAGCACAGCCTTGGAGAAGTGACAAGCAGAACATCAGTCTACTATGGTCGAGATGGAAGGTAAAATTTCTGATCAATCTGTTACTATCCTAATCGATCCGGGTGCTTCTTTGAGTTATATTAGTCCACAAGTTGTAGAAAAATGTAAACTCAAAACATAAAATTTTGAACAGCCTTGGTTGGTATAATTAGCTACTAGAACTAAACACAAAGTAACTCTTAAGCTACCTAAAAGAGCTATTAAATTGAATGAATATCAAATAGAAGTTGATTTAAACATTCTGCCATTAGGTTCTTATGATTTATTGATAGGAATGGATTGGCTAGAAAGGAAAAGTACCATGCTTAATTGTTGGGACAAAACTCTGCACTGTATAGATGATGAAGGAAAACCATTCATATTAAAAGGGAAACTGAAACCTATTTTTGTAAGGAAAATCTCTGCCCTTCAGCTAAAAAGAACAGCTAGAAAAGTGATATCAAGTATATGTTGTACATGTGGAAGAATTAGGACAACAACCTGAAGAAAAATTGCTAGACACTTTACCAGTGGTAAGAGAATTTAAGGAAGTTTTTCCAGATGAGATTCCTCATCTCCCCCACCAAAAGAGAGATTGATTTTTCAGTCGATTTGGTGCCAGGAGCAACACCAATTTCCAGAGCCCCTTAACGGATGAGCCCCCCTGAACTCATGGAGTTAAAAATTCAATTACAAGAATTGTTGGATAAAGGTTACATTAGACCGAGTGTATCTCCTTGGGGAGCACCGGTGCTGTTCATGAAAAAGAATGATGGAACCTTCCAAATGTGCATTGACTATCGTCAACTGAATAAGTTGACAATAAAAAACAGGTATCCATTGCCTAGAATAGATGACCTTTTTGATCAGGTGAGAGGAGCTTCAGTATTCTATAAGATTGACTTGAGGACTGGTTATCACCAACTCAGAATTAAGGAGGAAGATATCAGTAAAACAAATTTTCGAACCAGGTATGGTCACTATGAATTTGTATTCCTACATTTTGGTTTGACAAATTCCCCTGCCACTTTTATGTGCTTAATGAACAATGTTTTGAAAAGGTACTTAGATAAATTCGTACTAGTGTTCATATATGATATTCTATTCTATTCGAAAAGTGACACAGAACATAAATAACACCTTAGAATTGTGTTACAGACTCTTAAGGAGAATCAATTATATGCCAAGTTTAGCAAATGTGAATTTTATAAGGATAAAATTCAATATCTGGGTCATATCATTTCTGAACAAGGATTGGTTGTTGACCCTGAAAAAATAAAGGCTATTAGAGAGTGGCCGGTACCGACTGATGTTTCAGCAGTGAGATCATTTATGGTGATTGCAGGATATTATAGACGGTTTGTAGAAATATTTTCTGTAATAGCATATCCCATAACTTTATTGCAGAGAAAAGTCACCAAATTTGAGTGGACTGAAAAAATGCTAAAAAAACTTTGAACAACTAAAATTAAAACTTACTACAACCCCTATACTGAAGATTGCAGTTCCTGACAAAGAGTTTGTCATGTGTATCGATGCATGTAGAGAGGGATTGGGAGGAGTTCTATTGCAATAGAATTCTCTTATTGCATATGAATCTAGAAAACTTAAGAAACATGAACATAATTACAGTGTATATGATCTGGAATTGGCTGCTGTATTTCATGCCTTGAAGATGTGGCGACACTATCTTCTTGGAAAAATTTCAGCAGCATTAATGATGTATCACATGGTCTCAAGTATTTCTTTTCTCAAACAACTCTGAATGGTCGACAAGCCGCATGGATATATTTTTCGAGTCAAATTGACATGGACACAAACAAATCAAAGGAAAGAAAATAAATTGTCGATGTCTCTGTTGTGAATGCTTGTCAAATCATAAACAACATTGGCGTAGTTCTAGTTTCTTTGACTTTGAAGAATTAGTTAAAAGGGTAGCGTATCAAGATTCCAACTATAAGAATTCACAAGTGAAAATGTTGAAAAAGGTCATCGAATAGACAAAAATCTGTAAAGGCTGATCCTGACATAGAAATGGGGACAGGCGATCCCTACCGTGGATTCTTTGAAAATAAATTTAGATGAATACTTACAGATGCTCATATTCGGGGATATCCTGATACTTAAAAATGCTTACAGCCTTGAAAAATAAATTGTTTTGTCTAGGAATGAAAAAATACGTAGCCCACTACTTAGCCAGATGCATGGAGTGTCAACTAGTCAAAGTTGAACATCAGCATCCAGCTGGTCTTTTAAACCCCTTACCATTTGCAGAATGGAAATGGGACACTGTTTCTATAGATTATATAACCGGGTTACCTAGAACAAATTACCAGCATGACTCAGTGATGGTAGTGGTAGATACCTTAACAAAGGCTGCACATTTCATACCTGTAAAATCCACTTTTGGGACAGCCCAAGTAGCAAATGTGTTCCTAAAAGAAATAGTAAGGCTACACGGGGTCCCAAAGATGATTATTTTAGATAGAGACGCTCATTTCACAGCAGCCTTCTGGAAAGGTTTGTTTGGGGACATGGGCACTAAATTGAATTTTAGCACTGCTTATCACCCTCAGACGGATGGTCAGATAGAGAGAACAAATCAGATTTTGGAGGATATGCTGAGAATGTAAGTGATGGATAGGCCATCAAAATGGGAAGACTACTTACATTTAGTCAAATTTTCTTATAACAACAGCTACTAATCCTCCATCAAAATGAGTCCATTTGAAGCACTCTATGGAAGAAAGTGTCATACTCCTTTAAGTTGGAGCCAGCCTGAAGATAAGCTAGTACTTGGGCCAGATACTCTACAAGAAATGGAAAGGATTTTCAAACAAATACAGAAAAACATCAAGACAACACAAGATCGACAAAAAAGCTATGCCGATAAGAAGAGAGTGCACCGAGAGTTCAAAGTGGGTGATCATGTGTATCTGCGTATTAAACCCAAAAAGAGCACACTTTATGCTAGAAGTTGTGCAAAATTGGCTCCTAGATACTGTGGGCCTTTTGAGGTGTTAAAAAGGGTGGGACCAGTGGCTTATAAGCTGGCCTTACCTCCCCATGTTAAATTTCATGATGTGTTTCATGTTTCGTTATTAAAAAGATATGTACATGATGCTTCTCATATTGTTGATTGGAATGTGATACAGGTGGAAACAGAAGGGGAGTTCCTTCCAGAGCCACTTCAAATATTGGAGCGGGAAGAGATTGAATTGAGAAATCGAACAACAGCCAGAGTAAAGGTGCAGTGGAAACACTTTACTATGGAAGAGGCTACATGGGAAAGAGAGGTTGAGATGATGGAAAAATATCCATATTATTTTTCAAAATTAACTCTAGTAGTTAGTTGTTAACACCGAGGACAGTGTTTATTTTCAGAGGGGGAATATGTAACACCCTTAGTTTTATGTTTTTCAAGTTAAACATTTGAACTCAAGTCCAAAGGGTAGTGGACCCCAATGGATAATTATTGTGTGGATGTAGTTAATTATTTATTTATGAAAAATAAATAAAAAAAATTGTGTGCACTATGAGTAAATGAGATTTTTGAGATCACTTGCCTAGTCCATGAAGTATGGAAAAAGGTTAAGCATTTCCCCAAAATCTTTCAAAATGCCTTGAAAGAATTTATTTCTAAATTAGATTTTTGAGGAAAATTCTAAATTTCCCCAATGATGAGGAAAGTAGTTAGGAAGAGGTAAAAATCTGGAAAACCAGAAAGCACCTTTAAAGTCCCTAGATAAGGGAAGCCTAGGCAAATAGGAATAAAAGCGTCCTGAAATTCTGGACGCAGAATTGGAAACAGGCTTTGGGGAGAGCATAGCTTAAATAAGCTACTCCAGAACAGATTGAGGTTGGTATGTTGTGGGAGAGGATATCAACTCGGGGGTGAGTTCTGGAGATAGAAGAAATTTAAGGTTGGGAGGACTTGTCATAGAACAAAATTGCTATGCACATTGAATTTATAATATTTTTCCATTGATACTAATTATGATACTTTAGATTTTAGCTATGATTGAAAATTGAAATTTGTATACTGTATAGGTTAAATTCCTACATTTAACAGAATATTTTAGAAGAAATTAATCCTCTAAATTCTGTATAGTTATAGGAATAGGAATTATGGGGAATATCAACCAGAATTTCTAAACCTGGTATTGGCTTAAATCTGGAGATATTTAATACTCCCATAATTATTTCAAGTTGTATCTGTAATCTGCTTCTATAGGTATAGATTTATCTATGTATGAACAAGAAGAGATAGATTTTCAAAAAAAAAAAAAAACATAACTCCATTATGAATTTAACAATAAATATAGATCAAATTCAATATCATTGCTGAAAAGAAAAGCTGCTGGAATTCTTGCACATAAACTAAAATTTTGTTTAAGATAGAATATAAGTTGAACAAAAAAAAAATTAAATTGTTTGTGGCATAAAAATAATGTATGCTTGTTATCTACAAGAATACGTATAGAATAACATCAATTTTTATAAATGAACTCAAGAAGTATATATAATGTTACATACTGTAACATTACTATAAAAGAAATTAGAAAAATTCGGTGTTATTGGAATTTAAAATAGCAGTAAAATAAACTGAGAAGAAACTACTGTAGAATAAAATTCTACATATTAGTAGAAATAGGAAAATCTTGTTAACTAATATTAAATCTACAATATGTATGTATCTATACAATTTACATCTACTGGTGAAATTTATACATTGAGGATTTTAGTGGAATTTCCTCAGTTGTATTGTAAAACTAGACAATTTAAACAGCTATAATATTATGCGGAAATTATACAGAAATGAAAACAAATCAAATACGTTAATAAATACCACATTTTATGGGCTCAGTAACTAGAAAAAAAATTATTAAAAGGAACATTATACATATATATGTAAACAGATCTCAACAAAGTTATACGGATCTGACATAATTAGAACCAGGAGTATCAATTACTATTTAAATACTCATAGTAATTGAACATAAAATGTAACTAAATTAACAGTGTAAAGTAAATACCATAACAAATTTCAGAAATGAAATTTAATCGTTAACTGTTAATACAGAGTTAACATCAATAAAATAATTATTTTATATATGTATATGGTTCAGAATATATCTGAAAAACCTTTAAGGGAAAAACCCCAAGTCTATTAAAACCCCAATCTCAGAACATTCTGAGATAATATTTATATCATATTCGTAAAGAAACCCTCGAGGATTTAACCTGTATATAAATACAGGGAGGGATGATATTAAAAAACCGAGAGTGATATAGTATTGAACTCTTACATAAATCGAATCTTCATAATCGTAAGTCCTCATACCTATTAAAATGAGGCCGAACGAATTGAAAAACCTACAATACATAATAAGGGTGGAATGAGATTTTCGATAGTAAAATATAAAAATGTATAAAATAAAAATGAATTGAGAATAAGTTAGAAAAGAAAGAAAATTTTATTCACCTATTAAATAGAGAAGGATACTTACGCAGAAGAAAAATTGGGGAAGAACCCATTAATAATTCTACAAGCCAAGCATTCTAAATTGAACTCCTGCGATGAGCGACTCATTCATCCCAATAACAATTACGAATTGAATTAGTAAATTGAATGATAAGGGATACGATATTGCGGAAAATTCTTTGCTGAGTTCAATATATATATATATATATATGCTCACAGAAGAAATCGGGATTTAAAAACCAAAAGTTACATTGTATGTATTCACTGATACAAGATTTAATACAAAAATTATAGATCATCAAACTGAAAACCAGAGCGATTAAAAATATGCCTCTAAATATAAGTGAAATGAAGAAATATATAGAGATATTGAGCAATATAAAATGCATACACTAAAATGTATACATATGATTCAGGCCTGAATATATATATATATGGGTATGTGGCTAACTCCTGGAAACTATCAGTAAACCGATATGTTAAGTAATGCCTCAAGGATTCTCATGTTAATACCCGAATATCTACCTAAGGTGAAAATGAATATCTGGAACAAAAATCACCCAAATAGAATACAAGACCATTATAATTGTTGCAACGATTAACCAGTAACCAAATCATAAATACTTAAATGTGATTAAGTAGAGAGGGGGTAAATAAAATGCGTATTACCTGGAATAATGAGGACACAGAGGTTAAGTCTGAAGGCATGGCCCGCCATAGAGAAACAAGACGGTATAGTCCGTGTGAGACATACTATGTGAAAGAGACCAGAGAAACTACTCAAGTAGAAAATGCCTGGAGAATGGAATAGTGTTAAAATGAAATAATTTATAAGGATTGCCTTCACCAAACCCTAGTCAACATCCGAGCATACAAGTGGAAAACATCCAGCAGATCGCCCATAAAACGAGAAGCAATCAATTGATTTGACACAAACCTAATCGCATTAATCTTCTTGTGTACCATTGCAAAGATGAACATAAATGAGAATGCAGAACCGTGGTTTGATAAAATATGGAAAGATTTAGTTGTGGGGCTCGAAAAATAGCACATGGAGAATGCATTTAAGATAAGAGTACTATCCACAGTAACGAGAAGGACATAGCAATAAGTGGCATCGACACATTTCCAAAGAATTATAATTTCAATCAAACGATATAAATACATAAACTCTTAAGTTAATAAAATGTATGGGGTTTCGATTATTAATTGGAAGTCCAATATAAATTGATGCATATAGTTGACTATAATAAAGAACAAATACCATATACTTGCAAAAGCGAAATGGTCATATACGATGCCATCATTTAGAAATATAGACTTTAATAATTATTAAACCATATAATGGGTTGTATTAATTAAAATAAAAAATGAGAGGTCTATGTAATGAATATGAAGGGTTTGTGTGAATGAAAATTTTATATTTGCACAGTATGTGTAGTCAACTTAAAAAAAAAATGAAAGTTGGAAGTTCAATACTTAAAATTTTATTAAAGGTTATCTTTTATAATTATAAGATACACAGCTGTAAGTTAAAAAAAAATAAAAAAAATAAAAAAATTGAGGTATATTACAAATGTCAAACTAGCGCCACCTCGAACTAATCTCCCACTAAATTTATGTGTTCTTGTGGACCTAACATCTCACTTATAATGTGTTGAATGTTGGACTGATTTTGCGTATTGTCTTTCTATCTCATGGTGAAGATTCAGTTGAGGGACGAACGAGTGTATACTCCGAATATCCACCTAAGTATTGAAATTATTTTGTTGGTAGGGGATTTATGAAGATATCAGATAGATGTTATTTTGTAGTTACATGTTCCGATTTCACAATCCTATTTGAAACTTGGTCTCAAAGGAAATGGTATTTTATTGGAATATGTTTTATCTTGGAATGTAAAATAAGGTTTTTGGAGATGTTTATTTTACTTATGTTATCACAAATGACTGAAATGGGGTTTGCATATAACACATGCATGTCTTGTAAATTCCACTTCATACACAATATATAAGTGCAATAAGAAGTTGTTTCTATATATTATACTTCAATAATAGAAGAGAAATCGAGGTCTACTTCTTGATCAAACATGAGAAATGGCATTCACCAAGAAAGAAAGCACCACCAATTGTGCTCTTTCTATCATCTACATCACCTACCCAATATGCATCAATAAAAGTTGTTAGTGAAAAATATTTACCTCTTGGATACTACAAACCATATTCCATAATGGCCCTTAATTAGTATAAGAATCATATTTGTTGCTAGGAGATGAATTTTATGGGGCCTACTTGAAATATTCCAACAACACAAACTTCCTAGATGACATCTTTTCTTGACGATGTCAAGTATAAAAGGTTACAAATAAGAGATTTGTATAAATTTTGATCACATTTGGTGACTCATCAAACTTGTTGTGTTTGTATCTTGTGACCATTGGAGTGCTTACAAGTGATCATTCCTCCATCTCAAACTTCTTCAAAACTTCCTTTAGGTACTTTCCTTGTGAGATATTTTTTTTTTTTTTTGTGTGTGTTTGATATGCAAGCCAAGGAAGTAAGAGAGTAATTTGAGCATTTCCATCACAAAATAAACATCCATATCAGGTTCAAACCAATGTGTTAGATGATATGCCTCACTTCTAATTAATATCATCAACATAAAGGAAAAACTACTAATATTTTTTCGTTATTAGTTTTCACATATTAGTTGATGTCAATTATGCCTCTTTCAAATCGATAGGTAATTAGATATCTATCTATCTTAGAGTACCAAGCTCTGGGTGTTTTCCTAAGACCAGATAGGGCATTTTTTCAACCTGAAGAATAATCAATATTATTCGACAATTGAAATCCTTGAGGCTACTCAATGTATACTTTCTCTTGTAGCTCACCAGTTACCACGGGATATTTGACATCCATATAGTATATTTTTAATTTCCTGTGACTAGAGAAAGATAGGAACATTCATATTACCTCTAACCTTACAACATGAGAAAATGTCTCATCCAATTTTGAAAACTTAAACTTGTACATATCCTTTTCAAAGTAACCTTACTTTGTTTCTTACCACTTCTCCATTTTCATTCAACTTGTTCATGAGGACCCACTTTGTGCCAATGATCTTATTTGTTGGCCTTAGAACTAGCTCCCAAATATGAATTTTCTCTATATGATCAAGTCATTTGTTCATGGGCTTTATGAAATGTTCATCTTGAATATCCTGAGAAAATTACTTTGGTTCTATCATGTACAACAAGGATACATTTTATTCAGTAGGGGGATTCATTAGTGAGCTACTTGTTTGAACACTTGTACACATGATACATACAATATGATCAACAACATGGTGGCTTTTCACACACCTTGATGGATATTTTTATTGTGGATTATTTGGTTCTTAAATGACTTCATATCATCTACTTCATCATCATCCAAATCATGGATGACTTGGTAATTGGAGCTGATGTTTGCTAGATTTTTATCTTCAAAAGAAGTCTTATCATAAACTATGAAATCAATATAATCCACTATCCTTATTTATTTATTATTGTAGCATTTCTAGCCTTTATTATTGTGAGAGTACCCAAGAAAAATACCTTCATCAGGTTTTGCTCTAAACCTTCCAAGCTTCTCATCATTTTTCTTGATGTACTACTTGCTCCAAAATACCTTGAAATGATTGACTGTAGTTGGTCTACCATACCATAGATCATATGGGTTTTTATCATTGTGTGGTACAAAGTGCACTTTGTCAAAATTAAATATTTTATATGAATTTTTTAGCCCAAAATATGTTTTGTATGCTTCTTTCACCCATCAAAGCTCTAACCAGTTGTTGAATAACCCTCTTTACTCTCTCTTCTACACCATTATGTTATGGAGTCTTAGCTATAGTGAACTATATTTTGATGCCATGTTATTTGCGTTAATGGTCAAATTACTTGGTGGTGAACATTCCACTGTATTCATATATTATACGTTTGATTTTACAATTTTTCTCATTCTTACCCATATATTTAATGTTCTTAAATTTATCAAGTCCCTCTTATTTTTCTCTTATAAATGCAACCAAAATCAACCTACTATAATCATTAATGATCAACATGAAGTATAGCTTACATGTAAGTGTTTGCATTCTTTAAGGTCCATAAAGGTACATATGACCAACTACAATGAACCACATTCTATATTTTCCCTTGATTTAAATGACACTCAAACTTGCTTACCAATCTGACATGATTTTTAAATGGCGTTTTCATTCATATATTTCTTCAACAAATCCCTTGCAACATTTTGTTTTCTCGACTTCATAATCTGTTAGAAATTTAAATGACGCAGCCTACAATGCCACAACCAACTCTCATCAACCTTAGTCATGTAATATTTCTCTATCTTTTCCCTTAAAATGTAGAATTTTTTTTTCTAGCAACTTTAGGTATTATTTCATATGTTCCTAAATAATTCATTTTGCACTTTTTTTTTCTAAACAATACATCATAACCTTGGTCAGACATATGGGAGACATTGAGTAAGCTATGATTCGGGCCTTCATCAAACCAAACATTATTTACCTTACCTCTACCATTCACTACGCTAACAATTCATTCTCCTATAATATTTCCTGCTACATAATTTCCAAAGGTAAAATCAACTTTGTTGATTGTTTTCAATCAAAGAAGCTTGTTTCCAACTCTTTTCAAGTGCTTGGAACAACCATTGTCAACATACCAATGACCACCTTCATTCTGAGCATATAAAACGAAATATAAATTTATTTCTTTTTTCTTATGTTTCCAAGCTTTGGATTGTTGGATTGATTTCATGATTTCAAGGGATGATCTATTGTCTCTGAGTCTACAAAAAAATACTCTATTCCCATAATTTTGGAAAATATAAAATTGCATCACCATGTCTAGTGTAGAAAATGAATTGTTGAGTCTACATCCATTTATCCTAGTTTTGGAAAATTGATTATTAGGCTGATAAATTCTTCTTTGTGGCATAATTTTCCTAAATGATAGTTTTACCCTACAATTTGAAAATTTATGACCATATTTAGTACATCTAAAACGATATCCTGGAAAAATATCTTTGTACCTAGGATTTTTGGGTGGGTGTTATATTGTTTCCACAATTAGTCTCATGTGTGGGGGGATGAGAACTCCCACTTTTCATTGCATCAGACATATCAGGGGGGTCACAAGGGGGGGCCTATAATAGGTGGGCGGCCCTACCTATGATTTTTTGCATTCATTTTGCACATGTTTTTGAGCACGATGGTTTTTTTCCCGTGGAATTTTGTAGATCAGGTCAAGGGAACTACGGTTATATTCTAATCCATGGTTAATGGATTGGGGATTATTATTGTTTTGATATGAATATATATGTATTATAACATTGAAAATAAAATAATTAAAAATATGAATTTGCTAGTCTCGTTTATGGGATCAAGGGGAAAATATCTATGGATATTTTCTTTATGTTATCGCCATTGTTTATTTTTCAGTTTTAAGAATTTTTTTGTGGGTAATTTTTGTATAGTGTTAAGACCTACATTTGGTGTCAGAGTTGTTTCAACTTTAAGGGGAATCCTTTTATGATTTTGGATTTTTCTTAGGCTTTTGGTAGATCTTGTTGAGTGGAAGATCTATGAGATCTATTCTTACAGTGAAAGAAGATGGCGAGTAGTGGAAACATAGAGATCAAGAAATTTAATTGTCAGAGTTTTGAGTTGTGGAAGCTCAATATGGAGGATTAACTAATGGATAAATATCAGTCAATAATAGTAGATTTAGGTACTAAACCAACATCAATTTCTTCAAAAGACTAATCAAACTTGGATTAGAAGGCAAAGAGCATAATACGGTTGTGTATCTCAGATTCAACATTGTTGAATGTAAGAGGGGCAGCTAGGGCGAAGTATTTTTGGGACAAGTTAGGGACTTTGTACCATTCTAAGTCTCTAGTGAACAAACTATTCCTATAAAAAACACTATATAACCTTAGGATGAAGGACAGAGGCTCAATGACAGAGCATTTGAATGCCTTTAATAATATGGTAAGCTAATTGTTATATGTTGATATTAAAATTCCAGATGAATATAAGTGCATCAGTTTGTTTGTTCTCTACCAGATTCATGGGATAGATTGGTTTTCGCAATATGTATCAATGCAACTATAGGAGAAGAGAATAAGAGTAGAGAATATGGAAGATGAAGATGGGATCAATTCAAAGGATAGCCAAAGGTATTAAAATCATGAGTACTTATTAAGTGCAAGTATGGGGGAATAAGTCCTACCAATGAATTATAATTATTATAAATTATGTGATGAATACATAATGACGTAGACAAATAATAGAAATCTATGGGAAGAATTACATATTAGGAGAAACTAGTGATTTTAGGGATGAAGAGTGATTAAGAGATTTATGGAGAGATGATGCAGTTATTGTGTAGGAAGTTAAGGAAATAGTTCCAACCAAACATCTAATTTTGTAATACTTTTTATGCTCTCCTTTCATTATATATTGTGACCATATGTACAATATAAATATACATATGAAATTTTATTCAATATCCCTCCATCCATCTCTAAATTTCGTAACACATATGCATTGCACCAAGGTATGCGCGACAAAAACATTAAGGTAATGGTTGTGTTTTTTTTAAAATGTATATTGTTGAGCTCCAAAAAAATGTTCTTTCTTCCACCATATTCCACTCCATTTCTTTTATCCATTATTAATCCCAGGCTCAAATGATCAATGAAATTAGTTAAAATTGCTTTAAGAATGAATATCGTGGCTAACTTGCTATGTTTTTATGGTTGTGTCATTGTAGTACTTTTTGAACTGAAACTAGCTACAGAATGCAGACATTTTGTAGCTAGTTGCCAATTCTGCAACCAGCTTCATGTTTATACAGGTTCTAGATGTCATCTTGGAGAAAAGCACACATGGATGTATTCCACGTCATTTCCTTATCGTTTTTTTCCCTCCATGGAGATTGAGCGGAATTTTTTACGTGGTTAAGCACGTGGAAACCCAAACTAGGAGTAGACTCCTAACAAAATAAGGACAGTCCAGATTCTGTTACGTGATCATGATCAGAGTCCTAGTTTAGTTTCTATTAGGAAAGACAATAATCCCCGTATTATCTCAAGTTCTGTTATGTATATTTGCTATAAATATGCTTGGGAAACCGAGAGACAAAGGTTAGATTTTGGTTAGATTTTATGGTTGACTGCTAGATCTTCGAAGTCTGTGAATACTCTGTTTTGAGGTGATTCCTCTTTAATGAAAGAAGCAGTATTTCCTTGAACGCGTTGAGTTGATTATGAACTATATTTTGTGCTACTCTGGTGGTAGACGGCCCCTGCCTCCTGAGTGGCCTTGTTTATACAGTAGATAAGTATTTTAGTTTCGCTTTTAATTCAACTTATGTTCATATTTGTTTATATTTACTATCACAGCCAAACTTACTCTAATCAACTCTTCCAAAATATCATTATGAAGAATGAGGCACAACTGTGATAGTGTAGGTTTATTTGCATTTACTTTCGTTAGTTATCACAATTAAAACTTACTCTAATAAACTTTTCCAAAATATCATTATGATGGATAAGGCATAACTGTATTATTGTAGGTTTTAGTTGTTAGTTTACACCAAGTGGAATAACCAATCTTACTCATACAAAGCTCTTCCAAAATATCATAACAATGAGTAAGAAGTAACTGTGGTGTCTTGGACTTTAGTTGTATTTTCTTTCAGTCTTGTGTTTATGTTCAATTTCTTTGAATGATACAACCATACTCGTTCTCACAAACTCTTCCAAAACATCATTCATACTAAACGGGATGAACTGTAGAATTCCTTAGGTTAGTTGCATGGTAACTTAGTTATAGCACTTTGGAGGTAGAATGCATGTGGTTCAGTTCTGTCATTTCACTTTCAGTTTGATAATGGCTTTTAATTTAACACTGTTCACTGTAGACTAGTAGTACTCTAGTTTAGTCTTAACTTAGCTCATTGTGTTAACATTCCAGTGTAGTTTCCATCCATTGCATTTCAAATTGTATTAGTTGTTAAATTTAAACACCACGGTCTTCATTATTTAAAAAACTTCTTTTGTTCCAAACTCATACTAACACATAATTATCTGGACAGAAGGTAGTATCAGTCTAAGGCCTGTAATATTTTTGCAACCTTTTTACCATTTCAAAAACAAGTTTTCTCTCAAAGACCATTCTAAAAATAAATCTATAACTTTTGTGTGAGGCCTAGTGGTGCTAGATTGAGTTGCAGAACAAAGTTAGAAGCTAGTTTAGAATAGAAATCTTATGGTGCTACAAATGTCTTTTCCAAATATATTTTAATAGACCTTTAATTATGGATGAGATGTTGTAACATTGTAAGTTGATTGTCTGATTGTTTAGTTAGGAGAATTTCCTTTACACTTAGCTGCCCATTTCTCAAGCTCTTCCAAAACATCTTTAATGAATGAATTGGACAAGTTAAGCTCATGTTGTGATTTATTTTCTTGAAGTCATTATCAAGCTTTTTAACTTGCTAGCCATAGTTCAGGCTTTGTTTTGTTTCATTATTTGCATTTGTCATCTGTCATCCATAATTTAGGCTTCACTCTGTTTTTAATCAGTAGCTTCTTTCCACCAGCATTTAGCTCCTTCCCTTTCCAAACATAGAACCATAAAACCAAAAAAATCAGAAAACACTAAACACAACGTGGTAAGAAACAAATACCTAGGCACATATAGTGCACCACACTTCAGCAGTTTACCAACCCTGTTTGACAATTAATGAACTCAATTTAGGAGACTAGATTGAGCACAAACATATATTTTTCACATTCTTGAACTAATGGTATTGTCTTCCATTTGTTGGCAGAAATTAACCATTGAGCGCTCCTTGATGATGGTGATGGGGACCAATTTTCGGTAGACACAGTGTTAATTTCCATGAAATATTCTCATCTGTCGAGGTCATCAACTGATGATATTTACAATATCTCATATGATCAACCTCTCTAGGCCCTCCTTAATGAGATGAATTCTTTGGATTGAATGATTGAAGCATGGTTAGACCAACAAACCTCCTACACTTTAATCCCCCCCCGGGCCGTGACATGTTGTTAGTTAACAGGGGGTCTGATGTGGGGATTCCCACCAAGGTTCCAATGCTAAAATGGTGCCACCTTGTGGTAGAATGATCACACTCAAGGCCTTATAAAAATCCCATGTGTACCTTAGGTCCTCCTTGGTCTATTTTGATTTAACAAGGGGGGGTCCAAAATGAAGAACTACATGTGTTGACCCCATTCTGAGCATATAAAACGAAATATAAATTTATTTCTTTTTTCTTATGTTTCCAAGCTTTGGATTGTTGGATTGATTTCATGATTTTAGGGGATTTTCTATTGTCTCTGAGTCTACAAAAACTACTTTATTCCCGTAATTTTGGAAAATATAAAATTGCATCACCATGTCTAGTGTAGACAATGAATTGGTTAGTCTACATCCATTTATCCTAGTTTTGGAAAATTGATTATTAGGCTGATAAATTCTTCTTTGTGGCATAATTTTTGTAAATTATAGGTTTACCTTACAATTTGAAACTTTATGACCATATTTAGTACATCTAAAACAATATCCTGGAAAAATATCCTTGTACCTAGGATTTTTAGGTGGGTGTTATATTTTTTCCACAATTAGCCCCATGTGCGGGGGGATGAGAACTCCCCCTTTTCATTGCATCGGGCATAGCAGGGGGATCATAGGGGGGGACCTATAATAGGTGGGTGGACCTACCTATGATTTTGTGCATGGGTTTTTCACATGTTTTTGAGCGCGATGGTTTTTTTCCCATGGTATTTTGTAGATCAGGTCAAGGGAACTATGGCTATATTCTAATCCATGGTTAATGGATTGGGGCTTATTATTGATTTGACATGTATATATATGTATTATAAAATTGGAAAGAAAATAATGAAAAATATAAATTTGTTAGTTTCGTTTATGGGATCAAGGGGAAAATATCTATGGATATTTTCTTTATGTTATCGCCATTGTTTATTTTTCAGTTTTAAGAATTTCTTTGTGGGTAATTTTTGTATAGTGTTAAGACGTACATTTAGCATTAGAGTTGTTTCAATTTAAAGCGGACTCCTTTTATGCTGAGGGGTGTTTCTCCATATTTTGGTAGACCTTGTTGAGTGGAAGATCTGTGAGATCTATTCTTGCAGTGAAAGAAGATGGCGAGCAGTGGAGACATAGAGATCAAGAAATTTAATGGTATGATTTTTGAGTTGTGGAAGCTCAATATGGAGGATCCGCTAATGGATAAAGATCAGTAAATTATAGTATATTTAGGTACTCAAACAACATCAATTTCATCAAAAGACTGATCAAACTTGGATCAGAAAGCAAAGAGCACAATACGGTTGTGTATCTTAGATTCAAAATTGTTGAATGAATGTAAGAGGGGTGGCTAGGGCGAAGTCTTTGTGGGAAAATTTATGGAATTTTTACCATTCTAAGTATCTAGTGAACAAACTATTCCTACAAAAAAAGTTGTATAACCTGAGGATAAAGGACAGAGGCTCATTGAAAAAGCATTTGAATTCCCTTAATACTATGGTAAGCCAATTGTTATATGTTGATATTAAAATTCCACATGAAGATAACTGCATCAGTTTGTCTGTTCTCTACCAAAATCATGGGATAGACTGGTTTTTGCAATAGTTATCAATGCAACTAGATGGGAAGAGAATAAGAATAGCTAATATGGAAGATGAAGATGGGATCAATTCAAAGGATAGCCAAATGTATTAAACTCATGAGTAATTGTTAACTGCAAGTATGGGGGAATATGTCCAAGCAATGAATTATAATTATTATAAATTATGTGATGAATACATAACGATGAAAACCAATCAACATCTATGGGAAGAATTACATATTAGGAGAAATTATTAATTTTAGGGATGAATAATGATTAAGAGATTTATGGAAAAATGATGGAGTTATTGTGTAGGAAGTTAAGGAAATAGCTCCAACCAAACATATAATTTTGTAATAATTTTTATGCTCTCCTTTCATTATATATTGTGACCATATGTACAATATAAATATACATATGAAATTTATTCAATATTCCTGCATCCATCTCTAGCTACCGTAACACATATGCATTGCACCAAGATATGCGTGACAAAAACATTCGGGTAATGGTTGTGGTTTTTGTTAAAAGGTATATTTTCCACACTCTTCAACTAATGGTATTTTCTGCCATTCATTGGAAAAAATTAACCATTTAGTGCTCCTTGATGATGGTGACAGGGACGAATTGTTGGTAGACACAGTGGTAATTTCCATGAAATATTCTCATGTGTCGAGGTCGTCAATTGATGGGATTTACCATTTCTCATATGATCAACCTCTCTAGGCCCTCCTTAATGAGAGGAATTATTCAGAAAGAATGATTGAGGCATGGCTAGACCAACAAACCTCATACACTTTAATCCCCCATAGGTCATGACATGTTGTTAGTTAACACGGGGTCTGATGTGGGGATTCCGACCAAGGTTCCAATGTTAAAATGGTGCCACCTTGTGGTAGCATGATCACACTCAAGGCCTTATCAACATCCCATGTGTACCTTAGGGCCTCCTTGGTCTATTTTTATTTAACAAGGGGGGTCCAAAATGAATAACTACATGTGTTGACCCCATTCTGAGCATATAAAATGAAATATAAATTTATTTCTTTTCTCTTATGTTTCCAAGCTTTGGATTGTTTGATTGATTTCATGATTTTAGGGGATGGTCTATTTTCTCCGAGTCTACAAAAACTACTCTATTCCCGTAATTTCGGAAAATATAAATTGCATCACCATGTCTAGTGTAGAAAATGAATTGGTTAGTCTACATCCATTTATCCTAGTTTTGGAAAATTGATTATTAGGCTGATAAATTCTTCTTTGTGGCATAATTTTTGTAAATTATAGGTTTACCCTACAATTTGAAACTTTATGACCATATTTAGTACATCTAAAACAATATCCTGGAAAAATATCCTTGTACCTAGGATTTTTAGGTGGGTGTTATATTTTTTCCACAATTAGCCCCATGTGCGGGGGGATGAGAACTCCCCCTTTTCATTGCATCGGTAATAGCAGGGGGATCACAGGGGTGGACCTATAATAGGTGGGTGAACCTACCTATGATTTTGTGCATGGGTTTTTCGCATGTTTTTGAGCACGATGGTTTTTTCCCACGGTATTTTGTAGATCAGGTCAAGGGAACTATGGCTATATTCTAATCCATGGTTAATGGATTGGGGCTTATTATTGATTTGAAATGTATATATATGTATTATAAAATTGGAAAGAAAATAATGAAAAATATAAATTTGGTAGTCTCGTTTATGGGATCGAGGGGGAAATATCTATGGATATTTTCTTTATGTTATCGCCATTGTTTATTTTTAAGTTTTAAAAATTTCTTTGTGGGTAATTTTTGTACAGTGTTAAGACGTACATTTGGCATTAGAGTTGTTTCAATTTAAAGCGGACTCCTTTTATGCTGAGGGGTTTTTCTCCATCTTTTGGTAGACCTTGTTGAGTGGAAGATCTGTGAGATCTATTCTTGCAGTGAAAGAAGATGGCGAGCAGTGGAAACATAGAGATCAATAAATTTAATGGTCTGATTTTTGAGTTGTGGAAGCTCAATATGGAGGATCCGCTAATGGATAAAGATCAGTAAATTATAGTATATTTAGGTACTAAACCAGCATCAATTTCATCAAAATACTGATCAAACTTGGATCAGAAAGCAAAGAGCACAATACGGTTGTGTATCTTAGATTCAAAATTGTTGAATGAATGTAAGAGGGGTGGCTAGGGCGAAGTATTTGTGGGAAAATTTATGGAATTTTTACCATTCTAAGTCTCTAGTGAACAAACTATTCCTACAAAAAAAGTTGTATAACCTGAGGATGAAGGACAGAGGCTCATTGACAAAGCATTTGAATTCCTTTAATACTATGGTATGCCAATTCTTATATGTTGATATTAAAATTCCACATGAAGATAACTGCATCAGTTTGTCTGTTCTCTACCAAAATCATGGGATAGACTAGTTTTTGCAATAGTTATCAATGCAACTAGAGGGGAAGAGAATAACAATAGCGAATATGGAAGATGAAGATGGGATCAATTCAAAGGATAGCCAAAGGTATTAAACTCATGAGTACTTGTTAAGTGCAAGTATGGGGGAATAAGTCCAACCAATGAATTATAATTATTATCAATTATGTGATGAATACATAATGATGAAAACCAATCATAGACATTTATGGGAAGAATTACATATTAGGAGAAATTAGTGATTTTAGGGATGAAGAATGATTAAGAGATTTATGGAAAAATGATGGAGTTATTGTGTAGGAAGTTAAGGAAATAGTTCCAACCAAACATATAATTTTGTAATAATTTTTATGCTTTCCTTTCATTATATATTGTGACCATATGTACAATATAAATATACATATGAAATTTTATTCAATATTCCTCCATCCATCTCTAGCTACCGTAACACATATGCATTGCACCAAGGTATGCGTGACAAAAACATTCGGGTAATGGTTTTGGTTTTTGTTAAAAGGTATATTTTCCACACTCTTCAACTAATGGGATTTGCTGCCATTCATTGGAAAAAATTAACCATTGAGTGCTCCTTGATGATGGTGATAGGGACAAATTGTTGGTAGACACAGTGGTAATTTCAATGAAATATTCTCATGTGTCGAGGTCGTCAACTGATGGGATTTACCATTTCTCATATGATCAACCTCTCTAGGCCCCCCTTAATGAGAGGAATTATTTGGAAAGAATGATTGAGGCATGGTTAGACCAACAAACCTCATACACTTTAATCCCCCCTAGGTCGTGACATGTTGTTAGTTAACACGGGGTCTGATGTGGGGATTCCGACCAAGATTCCAATGTTAAAATGGTGCCACCTTGTGGTAGCATGACCACACTCAAGGCCTTATCAATATCCCATGTGTACCTTAGGGCCTCCTTGGTCTATTTTGATTTAACAAGGGGGGGTCCAAAATGAAGAACTACATGTGTTGACCCCATTTTTATTTTTGAGAGGCTAGAACTAGATATATAGTGGAATCATTGCATAACTCATAGATTCATGTCTTGGTGAGATCCATGTGCGGGGCTTGATGTGGAAAGCTCCATAAGGACATCGTAATGATCATATGTATTCCACGTAAGGAACGAAGTGATGAGGAATACCTATGATGAAATGGAAAATCCATGTGCACTAAAATGGGATGGAATTTGGGAGTCCCTTGCTATTGTGGAATTATTAAATTGGTTAAACTTCAAATGGGTATAAATTTCAATCCAAAAATTGGATTGAGATAAAAATTATAACATGGAAAATTTCTCAATGAGATGAATGCAATGGTGGTATTGGTTTTGACTTCTCATGATATTGAAAAAAGTATAATTGTTTGGCCTCATCTTCATGATATACCTTGGAGGTCAGTTCAATTCAATAAGTAACACCTCATGTATCCTAAGATAGTAAAAACAGATAGGAGGGAGTGTTACAATAAAGAGATAGAGGGAGGAAAAAGAGTGTGAAGGAAAAGTGAAGATAAAGGTGGGGAATAAGGAATGGGAAAGAGATGGGAAGAGATATAGGGATAGGGATAGGAAAAGATATAGAAATATATATGGACATAGGTAATAGAGTGGGAGGCTTAGGTAAAATAAGAGAGGTAAGGATATATAATGGATACACTCACACAGATATAGAAAGGAAAATAAAGTTAGACGAGGGAATGTGGGAAAAGAGTGGGACACAAATATGGGAAATGAAAATACATAGAGATAATGGAATAAGTAAATAGATATAGAGAGAGAGAGAGAGAGAGAGAGATAAATATAAATAGGTAAACATAAGGAGAAAAAGAGAGAGAAATAGAAGGAGAAAGGAGTAGATAGAGTGAGATATGGGGGTATGAGGTGACAGAGAAAGGGAGAGACAGGGACAAGGAGAAATTTATAATAATAGATGATGTAGAGAGAGATGAGAAAATATGGAAAGGGAGATAGAGATATAGATATAAAGAGAGAGAGAGAATGAGAAGAAAGGGGTGTTTGCATTAACATTAGAGGAAATTTCAGCCTAAAAATTATCATGAAATTTTCACATAATTTCCATGTCATAATATGTAAACCAATTAAAATCATTTAAATTTAAAGAGAGGTACATGTAAATATTTTGAAGGGAAAAGAATAAAAACTAATTTTTTAATTGTATTTTTGGCTTATCTCCTTATTGGTTCACTCAAATTTCAAGTGTAGACACTCGTTGGATGCAGAATTAAATTTTGCATCCAACGAGTACCAATTATGCACACTTTTGAGAAGACCAACATTGATAAAAATTAAATATAAATTAAAAAAAAATAATTAATATATAAATTAAACATATATATTTTTTATAAAACATAGAACATGATCTTATCCATGGAGATTGAAGCTAGTCATATTTCTTAGAAAATAAATTGTGTCCTGTCATTTAACATAAAATTCTCCATGAATTGGTTTTATCTTTTAAACAATATAATATTATTTATTTTATGTATACGTTCTATTATCCCTTTCACAACATAAATTATCAGTGTGAATGCATTACATCATTGTATGCCATAGATCATTTAAATACAAAGTCTACATCTCAAGAGTTTCTTTGAAATATTCCAAAAAGTTCATTATAACATTTTCTAAATGCATATCTTGATACATGATTCTTGAGAATATAAAAATATACATATATCTTCTTTTATCACATAATTGTTTTTTTATTTTTAATCCATATGAATACATTTTCTAGAATTATTAATGGAAATAGTTTTATTTCTTCAACGTGTGTGTGTACAAAAGTGACAAAAAAACTTCTTACATGTTTTTTTTCTATTATAATGGTTTTTTACTATCTCTATACCATTACTAACATATTTCCTAAAAATTATCCCAATTTTCCTTATAGTATCATATGCAAAAGAGGTCTTCTAAAAAAAATCTTAATAAACCATACTCTTATTATAAAATTATTAAAAAAGAATTCTAAAATATTTACAAGTGTGTTTATAAAGTTTATCTCAATATCTAATTTGATAAATTCATTCTTTCCACGTTCCTTCCAACCACAACTTTTAGTAACATGAATACCTCCTTTTTACTACCACTTTCTCGCAATCCAACTTCAATGTTATAAAAATAATTTATCCTTTCTTCTTCATATTCTTGATTTCCACTTTTCCCTTCTCAGTTATAATTCTTCATTTCTTGATACTTCTTCGCAACACCATATGTTATTTATATTTAACAGAATTAGTTTATTTTCCTCCACCTATAAATGAACTACGCAAAAATACCAGTGACCAATTATGCATCTTAAATAGGGTTTTCCATGCTACTATAAGCATAATATAGGAGAAAATTAAGCTTTTATTATTTTTTCCTAATTTCATGTTAACACTAAAAACAATTCCCTCATAACACATCACCACTAAATATTTTTACAACATAGAGTGTTTTGTTTTTTACATGTGCTTTAGATAGGAAGTTATCAAACCTTATTTCTTTATGTCTTTATTTGTAGTATTTACATAATTAAGATCTTCTTTAAAGAACTAATAATTGTACCATTATTGTATTTTAATAAAACAAACCATAGTAAACTATTTTCATATGGGGTATCACATCTATATTATCCCTACATGTACTAGATAGTGGTGATAGGATACATACATCCTCCCCTAGATGTTTTACATAAATATATTCACATTCATGAAAATAACAATGTCAGCCATGGAAATACCTTCACCCTTCACTAGTTGATGCTTTTTTTTACCAAAATCGTGATGAAAGGCCGAGCTACATCTCTAAATATCTTGCTTATGTTGAAATTCTTATAACGTATAGACAACACCACGAAAATAAAAACATGTTTTCTCCAAATGAAGAGTTATTATTGTAAAAAATATTGATCTTATTATATTAAGGTGAAAATGTGAAGTTGGGTTACACTTTTTTCCCTTTTCTGAGAAACACTTTCATTTCTTTTCTGTTCTTCAACTTTATACAAGCCAAAACAATTTTTTTTGTTTAGAATTTCATTTTGCAATAAAAATAAAAGTTCTCAGAAATTTTATTAGCTTTCTATTACTTATTTTTTGGAATTTTTTTATACACATTTAATATGTCAAGATAGTGTTTCTTTGAGTGTGTGTTTTTTAACAATCAAAGGATTCATAAGAAGTCATGTTAATATGCAATGTTGTATTCTTTGAAACTTTGTGTTTTTTAGAATAAAAAATGTGTTACAACAATCTAAATAGAGTCTACGTTGGTTTCATTATATTTACAAAGCGAACAGATGAATATCATAATTACTATAATTTTTTGAACTAGTCCAATATGAAAAAAATGCATATTTTGAACATTTTTCGTGACATAGGAAATTTCTTAACATATAAGCTATAAAATAGATATATAAAAACTACCCATTATAGACGAAAGACCAATGTAATGTACCATACATTTTTCAAAAATTTTTACAGTGTATTTTGGAAGATACAAAATTATGATTTCACTGAATCATAATGACTTTCAGAAATTGTTTGCACCCATTTTATTACAAATTTAATTACAATTAGTAAATATTTATGAAATTCCATAAAATTTATATTTCCTGAAAGCAGATTGAATTCTAAAAATGCTTGTCTTGGTTTCGATAGTTAATTCAGAATGTTTCATGGAGTTTAATCAGTCTAAAGTTGAAGATATGTATTCCGAGATTGGCTCTGCGTATTTGTTGAAGTGTCAGTTTGGCCGAACTCTTAAAAAAAGTTCAGGAAAAATGTTTTTTACACCGACGGGCCATCAAGTCTAACGACATAGAATTTCGGCAAATTTTTTTTATACAAGTTTGGACGAACATTTACCCCACTTTCTGTCGGCCAGAAAATACCACGAAGCCCCTCCAAAAAAACATTTCGCAGAAATATAAATTGTCGTGAAAGAATTCATTATTTTCATATATTTTCGCACATTTGGTCTAATTTTACAAAGGTATTGGTCTGATTTTGCAAAGAATTGTTTTGGGTTTAAGGAATTTTCTTGGAGGTATATTCAAAGGACATTTTTGCAAAGGATTGTTTTGGGTCTAAGGAATTTTCTCGGAGGTATATTCAAAGGACATTACATTCAAAGAAAATTTCTTGGATGTATGTGATACATTTTTTGGATGTTTTTTGGGCTTCATTTTTTTGAGGGTATGGATTTGGGCTTAATTTTCATTG